>VZRW01005550.1:33880-125977 GCA_013398125.1 Aegotheles bennettii
CAAACCCCACATTTTATTTAGGGAGAAGGAAAAAATGAGCACATTCCTGCCCCCTTTGAAAACACACAGCTGTCAGGACATCCATCGCCTTGTGTCCCCATGGCATGGCCTCTGCTGGTTCCTGTTCCTCTGGTGCCTTCATTCTCTGCTGCAACAGCCCATCTGTCAGTACATTCCTTAAGGAAACTTCATTTGTGGCTTACAGCATATGAATGGTCAGCAGCTTGCAGAGCTTTTCCCTGCAAAAGCAGAGCCAGTAGCAGGTCAATATCTGCAGGTCTCGGTGGCTGAGAGAGGAAAAGCTGGTGACCCCTGAGCCTCCCACCTGCAGGTCTCCATCTGCTGATTCCCAGATGGGATCAAATGCATTTTCCCCCTTTTCCCTAGTGGCAGCACTCTTTAGGCACCTGTGTCTGAGGTGATGCAGCTGCAAATGGCAAACCAGTATTTTTTTCTAAACATTGGCAATTTTCCCTTTCTAGCAAAGGCAGGACAGAGAATGTAGAACCAAGAGATCAGCTGCTACAGACCAGAAGGAAGATTTACTATCAATGAAGCACTGACCTACAGCACTTCTGCTGGAGACATTGCACTTCAAGAGAATTATTGTCTGTATTCCACTTGAACGGGTGGTTCTGAAACACGTTGCTGTTGGCAAACCATGCACCATACCACTTGGCCCACATCCAATTTGTAACCAAAATTAAAAAAGGTGATTTCTTCTCAGAAAAGAGTTCTTTCTCTCCCAGTTCTCCCTTCTTGGGTTTACATGTCCAAAGTTAACTGAAACAGTAAACAGTGATTTAATGAGGTACCAAGAGATTAGGGACAGCAGCTCCATTGGGGTCTTTTGGGCACAGGGACACAAGGACAGGGCAAGTGGTTCTGCCCCTTCCCTGACTGCTCCCTGGCTCAGGGCTCCCCATGCCTGAGAGGCTTCAGCAGCACTCCAAGGATGGCTTTTTCTTGCATGAATTTGCCCTGGTGCTTTTAAAAACCAGCTCAACTTAGCCTTCCCATCCTCATCCAACTTCATGTCAAGCCCTCCGATCTCAGTCTGGAAGAGTCAGTGTAGGACATCCCCATGGAGTGCACACGTGGGGGACATGGAGCTGCTGCTCTCTGTCTTTCCTACCCCGAGAGTCCCCATCTGTTTGCCCCTGTAACTGCTCCAGCCAGCCTTCCAGGAAAGCCCCAGGACAGTAGACAGATATTCTGCAAATGCAAGAAATCAGATGTAGAAGATGTTGTGCAATGATTTTCTCACCAGAGCCCATTTCTTGCTTTCCAGTCCCTCGTGAGAGGCCATTAGAAATCCCCATGTGAAATGTGGTACAGCCCTGCTACATAATGTTGGCAGAAGTCTTCTGTCCTATCCCAAGAGGGAAAAACCCACAGTGGTTTCAAGGCCAGTTATTTTTCAAATTAAAGCAGAAAAAGAAGAAAAAAAATTGCTTATTTTTGTTGTTCTTTCTGAATTCCTACTCAGCATCCTGAAAACCCTTTAGAGGATTTGCATTTAAAACATGAAATTAATTTCTCAGTGTGAGGCCAAAGCAAACCAAGGTGTGTGGGTGGAGGAAGCTGTGGCCCACACCAGCAGCCAGTGAGTAGATGTCCTCAGCTGCCTAAAGTGAGGCCAAACACTGCCTCAAATTCCCCTCACATCCTATGGCACTTGCTTGAAAGTCAGATAATAAATGTTTGCTGGGACTTGGAACATAGGGAATATTTCCAATGCAACCCAGTGCAGACCTTGCCTCTTAGTCCATTTGTGGACACAGCACTCAAATAACTGAAGAAATCTAAAAAAGACCACTTACAACTCAATCCTGACAGTTCTACCTTCCTTCATGGCACGGAATTGCTGCTATCAGTTACCTGTAACCATCAGTTACCTTAGAGACCTGCTGAGCCTCATGTGTGGTTGTTGGAGGATGGGATCACACCAGGGTCTAGGGCAGGTGAGGGTGGACCAAACCAGCTTCCTTGATGTGCCTCTATGGGATGGAAGTTGTCTCCGGTCATCTTGGCAGGTTTTGTGGCTGGAGGAGCTGATGGCTGAGCTGGATCTTGGCTCTCAAGGCTGTGAGACACGGCGTGGGAAGACTTTTGCAAAGAAGAAAGTTGCTCAAAGAGAGAGGCAGGCTGGTGGGGCCACCTGCAAGAGAGAGGATTATTCATAGGCATCATAGCCTCCTATAACTGCAGTCATTTATCCAGGAGACACAAGGTGATAACAGTGACAAGTCTTCCAGCAAAACCATGATATTTTACTGCCACAAGGATGCAGAGGGACCTGTTCCAGCATGCCTTAAATCTGTGGGAAAGATTTGCCTTTGGCATCTGGGCTCCCACTGACATACATCAACTATCTCTGACCCAACACAAGACCTTTCCAAGGACATTAATTACTGGACAATATAACATCTCTGATATTTTCAAACAGGCAACATTTATTCAGAAAAGCATAAGACCCTGCAGGAGGGATGTATTCAGTCCCCATGCCCACCATGACCACAGCCCATGTCCTCCCTTACCTGTCCATAAAACACCACCTGATGTCCATGCCAGCATGAAGATCCTCAGGGACAAACCAGGTAACCTCCATTTTGCTTAGAACATAAGTTCATGAACTTCTGTTATCATTCAGGCATGATCTAATTGAAACATCATGACTTACACAATCATCTCCCTCTTTTCCTCTCTTTTAAAAAACGTTTCCTGCTTTTTCCAGCTGGACAAGCGATCCTTCTGCCTGCTTTGAAGTAAATATTTTGTTGGATTTGGCTGCTGTCACAGCCACACATAGTCTTCAGCCTGATATTTTCTCCATCTGCTGCTAAAGGACTAGAGAATATTTAGAGCTGAGAGTCTCAAAAGGGTTTTGAGGTGTTGAGTAGAATTAAGAAGTACCAAAGCAAGAGAAAAATCTTCTCAGTTTCCATGTGTATAGTAATTCAAGCTGAAATGCCTTAAAAATTAAATACTCAGAGATGCTTGCTACAACATCCTGGTACTCATGTGCTGCAAACCAAGGAGTGTAGACTGGTTAGCATTAGCTGAGGACCTGATACAGCCTGTTCACCCTCTCCACATCTCACATGACAAGATGCAATCCAACACTGATTTCCCCTTCTGTCTCAAGTGAATGGAAAAAGAGAACTGGACTTCTGCGCCCTTGAGGTTGCCAACATCTGCCTTGCCTCATTTCTCCTGCTTGAAGAACATCTGGCTCTGCACTGGGACAGCCATATGTGGCTGGTTGTGTTGCAGGGGAATGGGCTGTACTCACTGTCATACAGCCCCTCGTGGGTCTGCTGGCTGGGACACGGTGTCTGTCCAGCTGGAGATGCTGCCCTCATGCCATGGGCACCGCATGTTCATGGTGCCTTTTCTTCCAGGGCAGACACAAAACATTTTCTGTTTGATGCTGGTCCGGTCTCCTGTTTTCTGGGGTTTTTTTGTTTTCTTTTTCTTTTCCCCTGGTAGCTCTGAAGAAAGGATGTGTTCAGTTCAGTCGAGCTGTGAGGTCTGGAGGTGCCTCAGGAGAGCGTGCACCTGGCTGTGGCACTGCTGCTGGGAAGGGGGGTACAGGAGAGGCTGCAAGGAGCTGCGCAGGGCTGGAGGGTGTTACCTTTACCCCATGGGATGTCTGCAGGCAGGACATCATCTCGTAGAGAAGTTTCTCTCATAGCCATTTTGAAGCTTGTGCTGGTGTGAAGCTTTCTGGAATTCTCAGAAATACTACTTCTTGTTGTGGTTGCTCACTTGCACTTGAAGGGAGTTGCTTAACTAGCATTTGGACCAGACAGCGTTCCTGTCTCTAGGTGCTATCTAGGACAAGGAGACCTGGAAAACCCTGTCATTCCTGTCCAGACATTTTTCAAATATCAGGGTGTTTCACCCTGGAAGCTCCCCAAGCTCCCAAACCTTGAGCACACATGTGCCTTGCTCCCTACTCTCCAGTGCTCAAAAACCACCAGCTGACACTGTTTTGCTCACCTAACCTGAAAGACACAGCCTGGTCTCTGCTGTCACTTTGGGGTGTCCCTTTGGGATGTGGTGCTTGAGGACTGGCTCTGGAGGCGGCTGGTGATGAATGGCCCTTTGTGTGCTTTGTTGCCCTGCTGCATAAAGAGGACATTATTAAATCTGATAAATAAGAATCTGCCTGTTAATAAGACTAAATTATTGCATGAGTTACTGCGGGGAACGTGCAGCATCCACAGCAGGGAGCTGCCTCTCCCTCTTTGTGCTGGGGCATGGGACGTGTCCCGCGGCACGGCCGACACGCTCTGGTTGGGGTTCATCACCAAAGACTCTGTGTGCATGGAGGGCTCGTGCTGTGTTGGAAAACCAGGAAAATAACCAAAATGTTAGGTCAGTTTGGTTGGAGCAGGGTGCTCCCTGCCAGCCCCTGTACTCCAGGAGCAGGTAGAGCGATTACAGCTGCTGGGGGATGGTTTTCAGCTCAGGGCAGGGGAAAGGAGTGAGGCGGAGGCGACCTCTGAAGGGAACATTGAAGAAGTCAGTTCATTTCCAGGAAAACTCTCTCTTGTATTTTTTTTCCCCCCTTTCAATGGAAAAGCTAAATCCTTGTGAACTTTTTGAGAACTTCTGTTCTTTCCCTCTTGCCAGCTGAGCTTTGCTTTGTGCTGGTGACAGAACCCCTTTCTCCAAGCGCTGGCCACAGGCCAGGACCTGGAAATCTTGACTGTGTGCTGGCAATGCCACGAGCCCTGTCCCCCTCCACTCCAGGTTGATGCAAAGCCCCAGCTCCAACCACCTCACCTTTGGTGGGACTCTCTGTGGGCCTTTTTCCTTCTCCTCCTAGTGCAGGAAATGATGGACCAGCTCTACCTGTTTCACCTTCCCCTGCAATGGGAAACCCCAAATATCATGGAGAACAATCTGTCAAACCCGTGGTACTGGAGGGTGAGGTGGTTGGTGGTAGTTACTTAGAAGAAATAACTGTGCAAGTGGTGTTGGAAGGAGGTAGGAGATGCTCTTCACTCCAGAGAAGAAAATGCAATTGTCACAAGATTTCAGACCTCAGTCCTGGTCTGTGCTTTCTTGTCTTCCCAGTACCCCAGTGCAGCCCACCTCTCCAGCTCCCAGAGATGGTCTCTCCAAGACAGAACTTGTTTGCTGGGGCTTTTGTTACTGTTTGCATCTTTACATCAAAGACCTCCAAAGGGACCTGGTCCCCTTGTGCTGTGTGGTAGAAAAAGGATCTCCCAGTTAAAGAAACGAGGGTTTGTGTATCAGAGGAGGGCAGAGGAGAAGGAAGCCAGTGCCTTTTACAAGTCTACTCAAACATGCAGCTACCACAGCAGAGGAGCCCCTCTCGCCAGCAGCATCTCCAGATGCTCAAACCACAAAATGCTGATGAAAAAAAACTCAGCAGGAATGGTTCGTATAAACTGTCATTGCATCAGGAGGCTCACGGCTGGAGTTTTCCACCACCCCTGATTTCCCCAGGGCACTAAAGAACACTCTTCCCTTTCAGCCAGTTCCCATTTTCCGGAGCTGAGTGTATGAGCAGGTGACCCAAATGTTTGGTGATTTCACTCACCCAATTCCCAGGAGTGGGGAGCAGAAGTGGAGCTGTTGTGCAACCAGGAGGGAAATAATCAGGATCTCTCTAAATATGTGTCCTCCAACTGCCAAAATATGCTCTGAAGCTGAGTGGGGAGTGTACACAAGCAGTGATTGCAACACAGCCACCACTGTGGATTAGGAAAAGGGAATGATTGGCATCAATATTTTCTGTGAGAGTTTTAACCTTTGCAAATGATCTGGGCACAGGGATGGCGTGTGCCTGAGCTGTCAGAAGGAAAATCAGAATGGTTTGGTTTGGAAGGGACCTTTAAAGCTCATCCAGTCCAACCCCCTGCCATGAGCAGCGACATCTCCAACCAGGTCAGGTTGCTCAGAGCCCCGTCCAACCTGACCTGCAATGTTCCCAGGGAAGGGACATCCACCACCTCTCCGGGCAACCTGGGCCAGTGTCTCACCCCTCTCATGGTAAAAAAATTCTTCCTTATATCTACTCTAAATTGCCCCTCTTTTTGTTTCAAACCATCACCCCTCATCCTATTGCTACAGACCCATTAAAAAGTTTGTCCCCACATTTCTTATAGGCCCCCTCTAAGGACTGAGAGGCTTCAATAAGGCCTCCCCAGAGCCTGCTCTTCTCCAGGCTGAACAATCCAGGCTGGTTTCTAGAGGGAGGGGTGACAACCATTCGCCCCAGCATGAAGGGAGGACAGGGCTGAGCCCACTCAACGAGCCAGGCTGCTGGAGATAGTAAACATGAGGGACTACAACCACCTGGCCAGCAGTTCTGGGGTCTCTGCAGCCACCTGAATCCCCAGGGGAAGGAGTCAGAGCTGCTCAGCTCTTCCTGATAGTCCACACCAATGATGACATATGAGGGCATAACCACTGTTTCTATAGAGACATTTATTGGAAGGGTATAAAAATAGAGTGCAATTTCAGTAAGATGTATTTAAACACACATTGATGGGAGAGGAGCCCAGGAGGTTGGCAGTGTGTCCAGATTCCATGGTGCACCCAGATCCACCAAGCAACACAGAGCCCTGATCCCCAGAGATGGGTTATGACCCTTCTTTCTGCAAACCTTTCTGTCCCTCTGCTGCACGCTGATCTGTTTGACAAGAGCTCCCACCAGTGCAGCCACAATTTCATCAACCAGCCCTTGGCAGTGCAGCTTGGGATAGGGCTCAGCATAGACATCTGCTGAGTCCAGGTGAGATGGCTCCTGCATTGGAGAGGAGCCCTCAGGCCATGCTGGCTGGAAAGGCAGAGCCTGTTTCTCCTTTTCGTGGTACACTGATAATGGTAGTAAATATGTGCAGTATCACATCAGTTAGGTTAATACTGAGTAATGTGTAAATGAGCATCTGAGACCTTTAACAGTCCTCCTGCTGAAGTTGTTTCCAGTCAAACGTCCCACCCAAAGTCAGATCAAAATTATCCTTTTCCTGCTCTCGGGAGAGTTCCAAAAACACCTGAAATGGGCAAGATAAAATGCTGATTATTTCTCTGACTTTCACTAGGCACTGAGATGCTCCTTTGCAGGAGGTACAGCTCTGCAAGCCCTGTGAGAGGTGTGTGAAGCAGCCGTATGTGGGGAGCAGATATGCAGTAGCTAAGACTCCTGTGCTCTCTGGTATAACCTGCTGAGAGGCATTGGCTACCCATGGGTGTATCTGTACATTAGGCTTTACCCACTAATGGAGTGACATAAATATCCCTCATCTTTGCCACCAGCCTTGTACAAGCAGCAATAACCTGCTGCTTCAGGAGCAACCATCAATGCTGGGCACGGGCATCTACCAAGGGCATCCATCCCTTGGCTGTGCTGTGTGCCTGTCTTGGGTGATCAGAGTCAGGCAGCAACACTTTGCTTTGTTCCCACCATGCTAAATCCCAGCAGTAAAACCCAAACCAAACCATTTTTCACCACTTTCCCAGCAGAGGACCTCTCGCCCACCACCCCCAGGCAGTGTTTTGGTGGAGCAGCCTTCTGCCACCACACTGGCCTGGGTCTTTTGTTCCTGCTCATGTCTTTACAGCATGTCTAGCCTTGAAATCACTTGCCTGAGCCAAAGTATTCAAAGAGAAGCTGTACTCCTCAAAGCTGAAGTTTCGTTTGGCTGTGGAGAAATGGAAAGAGGCAAAAATGAACAGTCTGTGTTCCACCTTTTCAGAAAGTCATCTTGCTTTGCTCTTACCTTCCTCTAGCTTGCAGAAAGACTGAGACAGGGGCAGTGCATCTTCCATTGGGACCTTGTAGACTAGCAAAGAGGGGAACCTTGGAGAAAAGGAAGAAAAGGCAATTCTCTGTACTGACATTTCGGGATCAAAGCTTTATGTCACTGTGAGCTGGATGTGTGGATGTTTTGCTGCAGGGGTCTAAGCAGGGTTGGATGTGGTGACATTATCAAAGGAGATCCCCATACAGGGACTCTAAGCCCTTTCCAGCTGAGCTCCTGTGCCTGACCATCACACTGGGCACATTTTTAGGACTGAGGTAGTGTTGAAATCTCTGCTTGTCCCATATTTTATAGTTACCTCTCCTGACGGGCTGCACTTGGGAAAATCCTCAAAATCTCAGCATGGAGACGATCAGTGTGCTCTGGATCCTTGACCTTAATTTCCAGCAGATAGCCTTTGCCAAACTTGTTCTTTAGGTACTGAATGGAGCCAATGCACCTGTAGGGAAGGGAGGAAAAAAAAAAGCTATGTCAGTGTGAAACCACTGCCTGCTCCCTCCCAAACTGGACTGCTGGCAAAATCACGGGGAGCACTTCTCAAAGCTCATGGTGATGGGCTCAGGTAGGTGAGGCCAGAGGAGGAGCCCCTCTCACTGCATGGACCATTTCCCAGCTCAGCCGTGTGCCCACCGTAGCTGCCCGGACACCATGATGGCCACACGGTCACACACCGCCTCCGCCTCCTCCATGTAGTGTGTCGTCAGGATGGCTCCTGTCTCCTTGGTTTTCAGGGCAGCACGAATTGTTTTCCTGAGGATCAGAGGGGGAAAAAAAATGCTAACACTCCCTAGGAACATCAGATGATTTTTTTGTACCTCGGTCCCTCCAAATGCCTCTCCCCTAAAATGAGTGTAAACACTTTACACACAGCATTAGACAGATGTGCCATGGTCATTCTTTGAAATAATGACAAAAAAACCCCTTTGACCCAGGTCTCTCTTGAAGTTCTTCCAAAACATATGACTGTCCTGAGATTTACAACAAGGATGAAGGTAAATGGTTTTTTTCTCTCTCCTTGCTCATGCTTTAGCTAAAGAGAACCAGCAAAATGGAGTTTCCAATAAAACCATTGGTATGTGATGAGCAGCACTAACCACAGATGGAGTAAACCACTCTTTACTTAACCTACTCTTGGTTTCCAACCTCTTTACCACGTGGTCTCATAGTGCCCAAGGTCCTACTCACCAGATGCAACGCTGTCCCTTGGGGTCCATGCCAGTTGACGGCTCATCCAGGAGCAGGACAGCAGGGTTGCCCAGCATGCACACTGCAAAGCACAGCTACCACAGGGAAAGGGCTTTGAGTCAAGTCAGTTTTAGCCCCTGGCACTCATCTACAAAGAGCTGCAGACAGCATTGCTTCGCTTATAGGAATCAAGGTTCTGATTTATAGGAAATACGGTTTTGGAAAAGCCATCACCCCACCATGGGAGAACCATGGGAGACAACGTGATGCTCTCATGGATAGCTCAGAGCACAGGTAGGTGCTCATGGAGAGGGTTTTGATTTGTGCTATGAGCGTTACAGTGCTCATTATAGGTAAAACAAAACACACCTTTCTGGTTACCCCAGCAGATAATTTTCTGGTTTTCTTTTTTAAATAGTCTTGAAGCTGCAGAGCATTCACTATTCTGTAGGGAAAGAGAACAAGTGAAAAAAGAACATTTTTGTTTATTCCCAACTCAATAGTCTCATCAAGGATTCCCAAAATTGCAAGAAAAGGAACTTTATTCCCCTTGCTCCTGACTCCTGCTTGTTTTCATTAAACATTTATTGTGTTATTGAAATGTAAGTGAATATTTGAAGCAAAGTGCCCTGAATAAGCCACAAGCTCTTTTCTGAACCCATCATTAGTGACAAAAGCATTATAAATCCATTCCACCTTGCCCATGTCAGCTGAGCAGGCAGTACTCAAGCACCCTTTCTTGTAGTGCCAGACCATAATATCAGAGATTTTAGAAATGCTTCCTAAAGATAACACACTTAAAAGGACATTAGTGGTAAGTTTATCCCCACTAAATGCACTTAGGCAAATTGGAGATTTTCTTAACCCACCCACTTAATCGTGGCATTTAGCACAAAATCACTTTTGCAGCTCCATTCCCTGAGTTTCTTTCAAGGTTTCCTCTGGCTCACAGTGAGTTTTGGCTTTCTGGTCCCCTTCCCATCCCCTAGGACTAGGGGATAAAACCCTGACCAGCCCCTCCATCCATACCTGTTGACAGCAGCTGCCATGTCCTCCTTGCACACCCCTTTCACAGCCGCGTAGACCCCCAGATGCTCCTGCACGGTGAGGTCTGGCCAGAGTGGGTCCTCCTGTGGGCAGAACCCCAGGAAGGCGGGCGCGTGGTCCTGGAGGTGGGAGGTTGCTCTATCTCCCCTCTTCATCAGCACCTGCACAACCAGGTTTTGCTCTCACATAGCCTTGCCCAGGTACAAGGGTATGGTTCAAAGGAAAGCTATGGGCTTCATTGGGATTTAGGTGGGGAAAACCAAAGTGCAAGGGAGTGATTCTGCAGCCCTCCTTTACATGGTTTCTAAATACAAACATAGCCAATTAGGGGAGATTCGACTGCCTGTCAAAGTTAGAAGTAGCTCACAATATTTTTTATTAATACATTAAAAAGAAGGGCGATGAAGCTGGGGAAGGGTTTGGAGCACAAGTTTGATGAGGAGTGGCTGAGGGAACTGGGGGTGTTCAGCCTGGAGAAAAGGAGGCTCAGGGGAGACCTTCTGCTCTCTGCAACTCTCTGAAAGGAGGTTGTGGCTAGGGGAGGTCAGTCTCTTCTCCCAGGTAACAAGCAATAGGACCAGAGGAACAATTTCTTCCCCAAAAGGGCTGTCAGGCACTGGCCAAGGCTGCCCAGGGCAGTGGTGGGGTCTGCGTAGATGTGGTGCTGAGGGCCATGGGTTAGTGATGACCTTGGCAGTGCTGGGTTAATGGTTGGATCTGATGAACTTGGAGGTGTTTTCCAGCCAAAATGATCCTATGATTATTTAATTTAATAGCAGAATGAATTCAGCTAAAACCTTGACCATTAACACTGCTTTAATGAAAGTTAGCCTAGGTGCAAGGCTTGCACTTGCCCTTTTCCCCAGATGCCTCCTACCTGCCCAGCAGTCAGTGTTGTCTCTCCAGTTATCATTTTGATAGCTGTGCTTTTCCCAGCTCCGTTGGGCCCCAGCAGTCCTAATACTTCTCCTGGAATCAATACATATAATTTCTCAGTAATACTCACCATTCAATAGATTTATCAGGCACAGTCCCACAGAAGAAAAAATACAGAAGAGAGCATTCTAATATCAAAGGTCATCTCAAAGTAAACAGTATAAATGTATGCTCTGAGAATCCATAATGGTTTAACTCTGAACTGGTGCTGTCAGTCTGAGCA
Organism: Aegotheles bennettii; assembly: GCA_013398125.1. NCBI lineage: Eukaryota > Metazoa > Chordata > Aves > Caprimulgiformes > Aegothelidae > Aegotheles > Aegotheles bennettii. Next base: position 45,077 of record VZRW01005550.1, read on the forward strand.
TTGCTCCCAGGTCCCTCAGAAGCCACTGCTGAAGTGGCCCCTGGAGAGAGTGGTCTACATTATTTTAGATAATGGTGAGCCAAAAGTAACTAAAAGGATGTATCCACCTCACGTTGTTCATTAACACATTAACCACAGATCGAGCATGCCCTAATCAGAGAGCAAATAGCTTTGACCTTTACATCCTTGCTCAGATAACTGACAATCTGCAGAGAATTAACTCTCTGGGTTTGATCTGGACTCCAAAACAGGTCTAGGAGAACAGTTCTAGTTCTCACCTTTCTTAACACAGAAGGAAACATTTTTGGTGGCAATTTTCTTCTTCTTCTTGAAAACTGAACCAGCTTGCTTTATTTTATATTCCTTGCACAGATTGCTGACAATAATAACTGATTTCTGAAGCGAGGAGGGAGAAGAAAGATTAGTCTATTATTTCAGATAGCATTAATCCTTCAGTAATATTTTTCCATTATAGAAGGCAGAAAGCCTAAATGTCTTTGAATTTGTTTTCCAGCTCACTGGTAATATGAGGTGCGACAGGGCACTTTATTGTACATGTCAGTTAAGTTACTGCTAGTTGTAATTAGTCAGTCGTACCTCCTCCTCCTCCTGACTCAGAGCTGCTATAGCATTTCTCACTGCTGCTCTTTCAGCTTTAACATCTTCATCTTCCTCTTCGAGCTCCTCGGGGTGCTGGTGGCTGCTTTCTCTTCTTGGGGAAATCCTACAAACCCACCAGATTCATCTTAGCATTTTCTTCTTCATTCTCCACCAATGTATTTTGGTTAGACCAAGAATGAATTTCCCCCCCAAGAGTGAATGTTTCTTGTGGGTTTTTTATTATTTATTCTTTTAAAAAATTTATAATCTTTCTGTATTGTACAAAGAACCAATCTGGGACATCCACACAGCACTGTGTGGAGGTACTAACCATCTTGAGAACTGTTTTATATTATCCTAGCACCGTAATATTTAACGGGCTATATTAGCTATAAAATTATCACCAGTATTAAAAATAAATATATAAAAATAGAGACACAAAGGCAGTGATATCTGACCACAATGTTGTCTTGAAGGAAAAAAAAGGTAGGCGTGTAGATCTCGCATGTATCTATGGTGCATGTGTGTCGATACAAACCTAAATACTGGGTCCTTTCTCAGAACTGTTCTTCCATATTTTATCTCCAAATATCGAAGAAGAAAAATAAAACCCACAGAATGGATATAAGGCTGAAAAAAAAAAGAGGTTGCCATGTTAACAGCCTTGCCTTCCATCCTATTACGGCTGAAACTGAGAAGATGGTGGCAATATTATAAAATATATGGGGAAAAAACCACAGTATGCAAAAATAAAGTCCATTAACCTCTCAACTCGGGGTAATCCTGAAGGCTGTGAGCTCTACTATCCCTTACCAATACTGCAGAAAATATCAATGGCAGAAGAAAAGCACAATTAATAAAACAACCGGGCAGCATTAAGTGGTCTGGGCTTATTTCATTTTCCCTTCCCCATTTCAAAAGAGTGAGGTTATTTCTGCACAGGGGGGTAGTCTGTCATCCAGACCCTCTGAGAGCCACCTCCTTCATGAAAGGACCTCAACGTACCTGACTCCTTCCTCATAACTGAAGACAGGGTTTAGGAGACACACATTCATAAGTAAAAGTAATCTAAAATGTTTTCTTACTGCAAAGACAGCTATTAGCACGTCATTCCCTTCAGTCTCACCCAACAAATCCTCGTCTTCTATAAAAATCTATAAAAATAATAATAACAAAAAAAACCACAGTGAAGATCTGTAATTCTTTGCTATATGTTGGTTAATTTTGGAAGGGTTAAAGCAAACAACAAATACTTTGAAAATATACAAAAACTTTTGATTTACTCAAAATATTCATCCTACAGATGAACAAATACAGATATTTAACTTTGGGCATCCCAGTCTTCTATCAGAAATGTCACAGCGCTCAGTACATGATTCAGACTCTCCTTGGGGGGGTAACAACCTATCACAGGAAAACATCTGGTGGTCTCTCCTCTGGGGTCCCAGCAGAGAAGAGGTGGAGGTGAGTGGGACAGGACAGAGGAAGAGTCTCTCCTATTTGAACTTTACTCCTAAGTCATTTATGGCTTTTTAAACAAAAATTTAACAAATTTTAACAAAAATTTAACAAAACCCTCCACCAGACTTTGCTCACAAGGACACATAGTTGTATTTTATGGTGGGGAGCCTCTCCTCGCCCAGTGCCACCTCTTACCTGATGGCAGTTCATCATTACACCCAGTAGTGGGTACACGGGAATCAAGAGAGAGGAAACATAGATGGAGGCTGTGGGGTTGATTGAGAACTCCATGACTTTGCTGATGACAAAAGAAACTAAGCATACCTAAAAATAAAATAAGAGGGTAATTTAGCTGGTGGGAAGGGTTATGCTCCTCACTCATCTTAAAAGTTGTGTGGGTCTACCTTTTCAATTCCCTGTTAAATTTCTAAAAATAGACAAGAAATACAAAGATGAGAAATTGTGAGGGTTCAGGAGGTCCTCAGCCATTTCTGCTTGATGGTAGGCCGCTAGCTTGGGAGGAAACCTCAGCCAGGGAATCTTCTTCCCAGACACAGAGATGTTTCAGGCAGAAGAACCAAGTACAGGATCCCATCCTGTTCTTTCCTATCCCTATTCAGGCCAAATAACCCATCTCCTTCCAAGTCAAGTTCAGGATATCTGCCTCTAACCTGACGGCTCATGTCTCAACACCTTATATCTGTTGGACCTGAGGTGTTGAACAGAGCAATAGATAACCTTTTGACTTCCATTCCTGCACCAGCTCAGAGTGAATTTCCCTGTCCACAGTAGGATGGTGGGAACAGAACACAGTGACACAAATTTAATATAGAACTGGCTCCTATAGAACACATGCCTATACTTATGTTCTACATCTATACTTGGTGTTTTGACCTCTGGTTCACCCTTAAGATCTGAAAATACATTTCTGTAAACCCTACAGCACCTAACCTAGCCATATGCTTACCATTATCAGGATAAAAGACCAAAAATCACAGCTCCATCCTTTGCGAAAGACGAAGGAGATCAAGTAGATGAAGAGAACGATAGAAATACCATAGCCCAAAGTACCCATGATCTACAGAAAAAAAGGGTATTCATTGGAGAAAATGGAGTGATCTAAATAACCAGAAACCTATATATAGCAACGTGGTTCAGGTTAAATGGTCATACATTCAGATCAGATCATTCAGAAATTACCACAATTTTACTGCTAAGTATATTAAGGCAAGACTTATAGCCTTTTATTCCCAGCTGGGGAAACTAAATGGTAGGAGGTGAAATAAGGAGAAGGTCAATAAGCACCTGGGGACCCAGAGGTGTACCAGCACCATCTGCACCCACAGTGTCTCAGCTACCCCTACACGTGCTCGAAATATTACCCCAATCCCTCCCTAGTGAACCAGAGATCATGAGAAACAAGATTTACCAGGAAGAAGAAGTCGTTGGTTCTCCAGGAAATCCTGTTGCTCATTGCAAACTGAACCCCAAACATTGAGAAGAGGAGGAGCCAGCAGAGTGGGATGTCCACCAGTGCCTGGCCACACCAGTAGGCTGAGGGAAAGAGCCCCGAGATCCGCAGCTGGGTGCGAGCTCCCACCTAGGAGGACGCGATGCAAAGAGCAGTTTATTGTCAGAGTCTGGTTGGCCAACTGCGCCCATGAGAATGGCTCCAGGAAATAAAAAGCTAACAAAAAACTGTTAACGTTGTGATATTGGGGTAAAATTCTACCTCTTTTTGTCTTTTAGCATTTTGTGCTGGTGGCAAAGCTGCTCATGGCAATACAGAGAAAAATGCCTCAAGATGCCCATCATATTCAAAGGTCCTTGTGGCAATGCAGTAGTAATCCCTTCTTCCCACCCCAAATCTGCTTTCATTTCAAGGAATTTACCTTGTAATCCTGCAGGTAGCCCATTGCAAAGTGAGGAGGAAAACCAGGGAATAAGAACAGCATATAAATGAGGTAAAAAGAAACAAAATAATCCCAGAATCGTGGATCATTAATCTGAAAACAGAAGAACAAAACATTTGTTGAAAACATCCACAATGTCATGGCTAGATGCCACCATTCATCTTACTGCATTTCTCATGAATACAGGGCATTATGAACATGAAGTGGGAAACCAAATATTGGCAGAAGGAAGGTTTGCTCCAAACCATAGCCCTGCAAAGTGCTTGCCACTGGTGAGGAGAGATGGGTGGTGTAGGTCCCATTCCTCCATCCCAGACATGTGGTGAGCGATGTCTTTTGTCAAATGATGGGCCACAGCTTGAATAATGTGATGTAGAGAATAAGTAACCTCCTGAAGAAACCCTCCCAGGCACTCTCTCCATTCAGCAATCCTCAAGACCCACAAGGGAAAAATTAGCTCAGTTTTCCTAAAGTCAAACATGATGGTTTCAGAGCCACCACTGAGGAAGGTGAGTCTACAGGTATAGGCAGCCCCACATGGTTTCCCATCAAAATCTGATGATTTACTGAGACCTTAAGCAGACTTAAGAACTATTTTCTGATGCCTTCTGGCTGCCAAGTTCTGACACTTACAGAGAAAAAAGGGTGACTCCAGATCCGAATGTGCGCGGTGGAATTGAGGGTTCTCAGCAACGCGTTGCTAATGACGTTCACAAGCACTGGGAAGCAGTTGATGGCCTCCATGTGGCATAACACAGTAAACCTGTAGCTCTTCAAAGGGCAAGAAAATGAGATGAGAACTCTGCTTTTCTCATCTGCAGGGAAGCAGTAGAAAAAGAGCATGCCAGGAGAATCCAGACCTGGAATAATTTCACCCATATTTTGTTTGCTAAAAACCAAATTATTAGGTATTGGAAGTTTATATGTGCTATAAAAATGAAAGTTTGAGGTGGAGGAAGAGAGAGATAAGGTCTCCTCTAGCGTGTAGTTTACTGTTTAAAACACTTCCAAACCTTTATACCTGTGGGTCTTACTCAATAGGACCATCTCACAGGCAGAAATGGTGGAAGCATTTCATTTCATTATTCAATTGTTGGGAAGAAACAGGAGGAAGAGAACAAAAATCCTCACCTGGCCTTTGCGAGACACTTGTATAGCCCCATTGTGTTTTAGCTCCTCGGTGATATTTTCCTCACTTGTTATTTCCACTGTGAGATCTTGGCTCTCGAGCACATGGATGAAATCTTCAATGCCTGTGCCTGGTGTGAAAGCCAAAAGCAGAGGAAACATAATACTGAACAACAAGAGAGTCTTTGATGCTTTGTTTTGTTTTGTTTTTTTGTTTTTTTTAAATCCATGGCCACCAACCAAAACCAGAGAAAGTCTAATAACTGTGGTTGTCAGACAGCACGTATGTGGTGGATCTTTGCACATTCATTTCTGTGAATTTAATAGACTTGAGTCTCATTGACTGAATCTTGCATTGTCTTTTTTTTAATTCTGCCTTTGCCAAGTTGCTACAAAACATATTTTCCTTGCTGACGGTCTGATGTAGCCAACAGTATCATACTCTGGCAAAATAATATAAAATAGCATCCACTCATAGGAATGTTGAAGGTAAAACTCTGGAAGCAGACCATTAATTTGACTCAGCATTAGTGAGCCCTTGCTGGAACGTGGTGCCTGATTTGAGGATCCCACACTCTGAAAATGCAGCAATCGTTTGAATAGAGATTTGGATTTGGAGCAGGGAAAGAATTGTGTCCCTTCTAATCCCATCTGCTATGATATTCCTTTTCACATCATCGCATCAGTATCTCACCAGCTGCTGAAGCCACAGCAGGCTTCATTCACAACCCCTTAAAAAATGACAGTTTCCATGCTCTTCTGTCACTAAGACCTTCATCATCCCTTGGATCCTCTCCATCCTACAACCATCTGCTCTTTCCACTTACTTTCCTTCGCAACAGCAAGAAGCCCCAGAATAGGAAAGGGTGAGGAAAGGCTGGTTCTCCTCACCCGTGTTGTTGTGGACCAGGAGGCTGGTTGTGTCCGAGTGAGCCCTCTTCCCCAGTGGCAAGAAGTACCGCGCAGATGAGAGCTCCCAAGCGCTCACACTCTGCCAGGCAGCAACCAGGGACAGTTGCAAAACCAGAGGAAGCAGAAAAACCACATAGAGCAGCAAGCTACATTAAGAAAGAGATGAATAAACACTCTGAAATCAGAAATTCAGCAGCATGCACTTGTGTATTGGGAATACCATATTCAGGCTACTCAGCACTTTTTCTGTTAAAAATTTTTGGCAATTTTATTTTCAGAATTCTCAAAGCTTGGGCATTCGCAAAGCCCGTAAAATTGAACAGGGAGAGGACCTCAGATCTGCAGTGCTCAACTTTTTAGGACCATGAAATTCCTTTCAGACTTCCTCAAGATGTAAGTTTTTCATAAATCAACATCTCCCTTCTGTTTCTCGTGCCCCAGCAGGGAGTGCCAGTGTGTCAGGCTGAAGACCAGTGGGGCCAAATGACTTCAGATACTGGCAACACAAGAGAAGTTTAGAAGAAATTAAAGAGGAAGCCTGAATGTAGTACTTTTCCCTCCTCCCTCTCTACACACAGGTTTATTTTATAATTTTCTCCATCTGAAATAAAGTGTTTCTAAACTATTATTTTCTTCAGAAAGAAAATGGGTTTCCCTTGCACAAATCACTCAGTACAGAAATGAAAATGCACAAAAGGGAGATTTTATATTACTGGCACTGGAAAGGAAGAAGGTTTCCTCTCCTCTGAGTGCAGATTGCCAAGATCATTCATAGCCAAGACCTGATCTCAATTAATTCAAATGCTCATTGGACCAGGGATGTGAAGATTGTCCCCTCTGCTGTGACTGTGTCCAGATCTGCAAGAATCACTTTGGTACTTACATTGACCGCAGGTTTTTCACCGAACTCTTAAGCTTTAAGAAGTGCACTCGTGCCATGGTAGAGACCTGTTGCCTCCAGAGAGCCAAGCTGCTGACTACCACCTTCTCCCTGTCCGAGAGCAGCAGGGAGCCCAGCTCCATCTCCTTGGGGCACCATGGTCCTGCATCCGCCCACTCCTCCCCAGGGATGCGCTCATCTGCAGAGGGTTTTGCAAATTTATGTCTGAGACCAGCTTCTACATTGTAATGGGTGAAAATTTAAGAGCCACCTCGTAATCAGCTGCTGGAGGCATGCCCAGGGGTTATTACAAAGCAGCCACCTCTTTGGCTACAGATTGTATATTTGCAGCCACAATTGTACCTTCTTGATCCATTGTGGTTTCTTCGTCTAGTTTCAGGAAGACATCCTCCAGGGTTGTCATGCTAACTCCATAATTGATAATGCCCTGGTCAGAGCAGCCATCGAGGCCACTGAACAGATCTGCAGGACAGAGATAACACAAGTGCCTTCAAAGTTTCTCCAAACCAGACTTTGGTTCAGCTGAGTCAATCTGACTGGAGCATCTCCAGTCACAGGGAAAATGATAAAGCAGTGAGCTGTCAGGGTGCAAAGGGTCTGGAGAGACATGAAACTGCCCGATCCACAGCTTATTGCAGATGTTTTTCTATTTAGCAGTAGCATTTCAGACTCTGCATCCTCTGAGGGGTATGGGACTGTCAGACTGAGTGTGATGGACATGGTGAGTGAGGGTGTGCCTGCTGCCCCTGCAGATGGGGAGTGGCGTCCATTATATGGAGCTTTCCCACCACCTTCTCTTATAACAGAAAGAAAAATGAGCTCCCAGTAATACCTGTAGCTCAGTTTAGCCTTCTAGGCTTTTCATTACAAACAGTATAAAAACATTTGTTGTACATTTTGATCTTTACCCTATGNTTGACACCTTCAGAAAATCTCTCTTCATTTCTCTTTCCCCACATTTGTCATTATTTTTTCTCTACAGACAATTCTAAATTATTTTAGGATACATTACCTGGGAATTTATTCGTGTTTTCTAATGGCAGTTTATACCTCAGCTCATACTGACTGTGTCCTGAGAATATGACACTGGGGATGTACTGTTTAACCAGAGCTGTCACATTCTCCAAGTCACAAGACTCACTGACGTGGATCCTGTTTAGTTGCAAAAAACACAGATGCTTAGTTTGGAAAAAAAACAAACCACAAACAAACAACCATCCAAACAAACAAGAAGCACCATTGTATTTGCTAGGATGCATAAAAAGAAAACTCCAGCCTATTGCAGTCATTCGTTACTCTGGAGTAAAGTGCTGCTTCAGTTAATTTAACTGAACGTTAATTCAGTTGAGTTTCTTGTTTTGATGACATCTGCTTACGGTTTCCCCCTTAGAGCCATTCTGGAGGCTCCCTGTACGTGTGTATTCCCAGATACTGATTTCTGGGCTGAAGTAGATACCTTAAGTGATAGCCAATCCCCCATTTCTTCTTCAAGAACAGAGAAGAACCGACACACTTCAGCCTCCCGTGCGAGATAAAAGCCTTGCGGTCTGAAGAAAGAAAAATCCAAAGGAATTAACTCTGTAGAGCAGCAGTCCAGAACTGTCTGCTGCAACTGAACCCCACGTGGACTTCCTGCTCCAGGGTTATTCTGCAGAGATGCTACAGGCTGGGCTCGTGCTTACCTGCGAGGATATCGGCCTCGTCCATGAACTGGGTACTGAACAGGATCACCCGGCCAGCTCTGTGCTCCTTGAGGAGGCTCCACACCTGGTGTCTGGAAAGAGGGTCCAGCCCAGCTGTTGGTTCATCCAGGAACAAAACCTACAGAAAGGATGAAATCAGATGCTATTTGTTGCTGTAGCAATTGCATGTCTTTTGGCTTTGGTATTTCCCTGAAAGCCTCAGGTTCTGAAGGCAAGAGACCCAACCCACCTCTTATGCAAGGGCAATTATTTCAGGGCTGTGCAGAGGCCAGAGAACTGTCCATCTGCTCCAAAATTAGACTGGCAAGATGGGTTATGAATTTAACAAAATAAAATCATCAAATTCATTAATTTTAATAATTATGAGTGCTTGAAACAGATCTGAAATTGTGGTTGAACCTGTGGTCAAGCACGCACATGAGGTTTAATATTGCCTATATTGCAGAGCCATGCCTGCTGCTTTACCTGGGGTTTTCCAAGCATGGCTATTCCGATGGATAACTTCCGTTTTTGCCCACCACTCAGTTTCTCAGCTTGAGTGTCTTGAATGTCATTGATATCCAGCAGTTCCAAAATGTTTTGCACCTAGAAGAACACAAGGATGTCCATTCCCAGCACTAGTTGTCCTTCCATCTGTTGCTAACTGTGAAGGAGAACTGACTGGGACTGAAGGCACGGTTTCTGAGGGTGTGTGCTGAGGTCTAGCTCCTACCCACTGACCCACCATGAGCACGAACAGCCACAGCAAGGGCTGTTACATCCTCTCATCCCTTCAGGCTGAGTAGAGGAACTGCTGTGGTTGTACCAAGCCCACAAGATTGCCTCCTGACCTGGTCGAAGCTAGACAACAGCTTCAATAACCTGGTCAAAGCTAGACAACAGCTTCAATGTTCAGAAGACGCAGCCAGGTGGATTCTTGGAGCTTCCCAGTGCAAAAGGAGCCTTTTCTGCCATGTGAGCTTTGCCTACAGCCTCACGCTGCTGCACAGCGATGCATTACAGGGGAACACCCACTTACCTCTCGCTCCACCTCTTTGGACTTGATGCCCTTGATTTCTGCAAAAGTTTTCAAATTTTCTTTCACCGTTAGGACTTCAAACTGGATGTTGAATTGTGGGCAAATGCCAATCATCTCTCTAATCTCCTCCCTGTCTCCTGTTTCAGAGAGCTTGTAGTTGTATATGGTTGCAGAGCCTGTTTACAGAAACAAACATGATGAAGTGGAACAAACTGGTCTTTACAGCTTTTGAATCAAGCCAACTCCATCCCACCATTTGCCATCCTACCTGAAGAAGGCAAAGTTAGTCCTCCAAGCACATTCAACAGCGTCGTCTTTCCAGCCCCACTGTGGCCAAGTAAGGCAGTGATCTGACCCTCGTAAATATTTAAAGACAAACCTAGAATGAAAACATCAAGTTTGGGAAGTAAGGAGCAAACTAGGGTAAGGTTCTGCCAACCTTGAACTAACAGCATAAGGAGCTTCTCTGCATATAGCAGAAAAAAGTGAAATACAACAGGAAAAAAATAAAAATCTTTCTTCTCTTTACTCTTATAAAAAATAGAAAATCAGTAAAACTGAACAAAACAGTGATCAGCTGCATCCATTAATATTTTACATAAATTTTCAAGAAATGCAAGTGCTGTTTTATTTCTTTGACTGACTGAAATGTTTGCACAACTGTTTTTCTTCATCTTTCACAAGAATTAATGTCACAGCTTTCATACCTCTCAAAGCTTCTGTCTTCTTGTCTTTCTTTTTATATGCTTTTTTAACATTGTAGAGTCTAAAAGGAAGGTAAAGAGGATTCCTGTAAATGCATTTCCCTGGTGCCCTTTTTCTTTCTCATGGGTCTTAATTTAAAACAACATGGCATGGAAAATTATAGAATCACAGAATCATGGAATGTGCTGAATTGGAAGGGACCCATCAGGATCAAGTCCAACCCCTGTCCCTGTGCAGGACACCCCAAGAGTCACATCAAGTGCCTGAGAGCGCATTCAAATGTTTCTTGAACTCAAGCAGACCTGGTGCTGTGACCACTGCCCTGGGGAGCCTGTGCCAGTGGCTTAGAGATTCTGGGAAGTGACTCAGAGGTACTGGGAAGCAACCCTGAGATTCAATGGGGTTTGACATCTTTGTACATAGGTGTGAACATCACTACCTGGCAGGCAATACTGGAGCACCAAGCCTTGCAATGACAAGGTCCAGCCCACTGCAACAGATGGCTGCTTTACGAGCTGCCCTCTGTGTTCTCCTTGTTGTCCCTAAGGGATGGTTAACAAAGCTCACAGCAAAAGCCCCTGATTTTTTTAAAAATCTGAATTAACCAAATTTCCCCATTAGTGACCAGCCTGAACTATTTATTTATCTTATCTGCAATTCTTCTCTGTGAATCAGAATGTTTTGCAAGAACCTCACAAACAAGAAAATTGCTTGGCTGAGTCCAAAGAAAGCTGCTGGCAGAAGCAGTGGTCTGTGGGAGCATTGAAGGCAAGCTATCGAACTGAAAAGCATGAATTGCAATTTCTTCTCTTAACCTGATGGCCTCTTTCTCCATGAATTCAGGGGGCACTGGCTCCATGTCATCACCGAAGAGCTCCTCGGGGCACGCTGCAGTTCTGGGCATCTCCCTGGTGGAGCCTCTCCTGCTCCTCAGCCAGTATGAGGGCTTCAGGCAGAAAAAGGGGGAAGCTGGGATGCCGTATTTGCCTGATAGGAAAGCAGAGAAGGTTACCTGTCATTAACCAAAGCCACAACCAAGACATAACCCTAGAGTAAACACTTAGGAGGCTCTAATAAGTACTTGGCTGCCTCAAAACTGGTACTTTATCCAGTTAAAAAAGGGAAATTTAGAGCTGGGATGGATGAGACAAGAAGGTTGGCTTCAGGGCTATATCTAATGAATTCAATATTTTACTTACTGAGTTAAAATATTGTCCCGGATTATTACCCAATTTTCTCATAAGCAGTTCAGCAGCAGTATAATTAGAAAGAAAAAACACAAAACACTTTGTTGTCTTTGATTTAGGAATTACCAGTGTGTGCCTGGAGTAGAAAAGTCACTCAGCAGTATAATACATTTTTTTTTAGTCCAAAACCTATTTTGTTTGGCTCAGAGAGTGAAGCAGCCTATCATTTCCTCGAGGAACTATTACCCTCAGTCTGTATAAATCGAAAGTATAAAAGAAGAAACTATGATCATGAGTGTAAATCATCCCTACCTGGCAGAACTTTGTCGAAGTACATAGCTAACAGCATGTACAAGACTGAGTCAAAGACCAGCATCATGTAGGTCGAAAATAAGAAGTATGATTCCTCCATAAGGTTAGAAAAAGAGAAACCCATTCCATATTTTTCTAAATGGAAAATCTGAAACAAAGGACAAAGAAGAAAAGTTTTCAGGCTGGAAAGCTAGGCACGTGCCATCAAACCATGGATGCTGTTGGCTTTGTTAACCCAGAAATCATCTGCAGTACTGACCAATTTTTCTTCCTTTCTTTTCAGTAAGGGAGGGAAATAAATCTACTCCATAAAGAGATATTTTCAGTCAGAATTTTCCAGAACAATCCAGAAGCAGAAGAAAAGAGCAGAGTTTTATAGAAAATAATTTCAGAAACACTGTATTTGCACCCTTGACATGGCAGGATCATGACCAAGATGTTTTAATTTTTATGTAGTTGTTGATTTAACCATATGGCAAACCTGTAAACTCAGTTTCTTTTTCTGCTGGTGCAGAAATCTCCTCTCCCAGGCAGATTTTTTTTATATATCAGGACATCAAATATTAGAAAGCATTGCTCAGAGCCAGGGAGATATGATTAATGGAAAATTGGGAACTGCACAGAATTATCTGAAGCAGGAATGGAGGGAGGATGGCTGCAGCAGAGAACTCGAATTATGTTTGCACAGTTTCTGATTGTTTCCAGGAACAGTTGCTGCAGCTAGAGGAAAATGACTGAGCAGCCAAGAGCTGATGTCCCCAAATCAACTCCCATCTGCCTGGGGTCCAGCCCCAGCAGATAATGGTGCTGTTGTGTGTAGTGATGGGCTCGTGGGAGCTTCCTCGGGTTCATGGGGATACTACAGAAGTGCACAAGGGCAGATTGTTTGGGACAAGGGGCAGAGTTTGCTTTTGAATTTGCGTTGGATCCTGTCTTTGCTGCCCAACAGCAGCTCAGCTCACATGGAGGTTTCAAATCAGGACATGGATATGAGAGAAAAGTACCTGAAGTATTTACAGATGTGGAAAAGCCAAACTTTTGAAATGAGGACTATGATTTCCTATGCCTTTCTCTATCAGTGAATTACATCAGGGTCTTTATTGTCACAATCTGTCACAAAACCTACTCTGTCCCCTCCTGGGAGGGCCCAGGACAGCTTCTGGGAAGGTTCAGCTGCAAAGATGATGCCTCATACCTTTGCAATGCCAGCATTAAATGCAAAAGGACAGACGAGACCAAAAAACCTCTGCAGTGATTCTGGGAGGTTTTCTATCAGCACGGCGAGGCTCAGGCATCCAAAGAGAAAAGTGATGAGGAACCCCATGGAGCTGGCAAGTTTGGAGGTCCTTAAGAGGGAGCAGAGCATGAAAACCAGGTGGATCTGTAAGAACAGAAGTTCCTTTCAGTCACTGAAGGAAATAAGTAACTTTAATAGAAGCACTTCCATTAGCCAGGCAAAGAGTTTTCTGATGAGCTGGGTCTGTGTCAGAAAATACACCAAATCTACTGCCTGACAGACTTTCACACTGTAGTTCCGATGACTGCTGCTGGGTCAGAGAAGCTACTCAGCTGTTTCTGTTAGTACAGCCATGCAAAGAGTACCATCCTGAGCACTGTGCTAAGGGCTCCGGAGTAAAACTTCGGCTCATCAACAGTCATAAATCACGTGGTGAGAAAATTTGGCTTTAAAACCTGACTTACACATGCTAGGCCATACAGGAAAAAGAGCAGTGAGATCGCAGGGAAGCTGCTGAGGTAAAAAGCTTCCTGCACCACAACAGCTGTCAGCAGGCAGGAGAGGATCATCACGTAAACAGCATACAGCAGACTCCAGGAGAGCCTGAAGATGGAAAGGTGGCATTACACTTCCGTTTAATTATGAACTGTTGTTCATCTGCATGGCAGAACCATTTTAAACTAAAATATTAGATATTTCCCAGGGTCACATCCTTTAATGAACAGAGAGCAGGACCCACCTTAGGGGGAAATCCCCAACAAAGAGGAAAATTCTATTATCACGCTCAGCCCTTCTGGTTTGTCCTTAGAGTACTGGAGAAAACATATGAACTCACTTCACTTATTAACTGGCTGTGCAAGTGTCCCGGAGTATAATGTTTTTGAGCAAACAGATCATAGAATCGTCAAGGTTAGAAGAGACCTTCAAGACCACCCAGTCCAAACAGATACTTCAGTTAAAAAAGAACTCACCAAAATGCAATATCGTGCAGCCCCATCACCTTCATCAATACTTTGAGCTTCTTCTTTTCTCTTACAACATTCATTGATAAGAAATACATGAATGGAGAGAAACACATCACAATAGTAATCATGAAATAACTGTACTCCAATGTAATTGAGTGGGTGACACTTCGGGACTTCATACGGACACCAGCAATTGATTTCATTTCTTCCCAGACAGAATGATTTGCCACCACCTAAAGGAATCCAAGGTCAACATCTCAGTGTTTAGTTTATTTCCCACGGTGAGATGTATTTCTGTAAAGAACCTTCTTATTCACCATCCCTAGATTTACTTTTTAAGGCAGCTTTAGAGAAAACATCAACAAGTAAAGGAATAAAGCCCCATGAGAAGGGCTCACCTGATCCATTTGTGTGGCTGCACCACAGCCAGACTCTGCCTCTGTTGAGAGACACAAACCCTTCAGCTCACCCAGAGGGATCAAGACACACTCATGACTCACACTTCCCAAGGTCCTGTTTCTCTCCCCAGGGATGAAAGCAGCCTGGAGGTGCACAGTCAGGTGGAATGACCCCTGCCCTGGTGTATTTGTGAGGAACGATTTGGAAAGGAAGGACAAGAAATGACAGACTTTGAAGCCAAGTTATCCAGCAGATATGCAACCCACCCATCTCCTGCAAGAATGGCTTTTTCCTTGGAATCTGAGAAATACTCTAAATCAAACAGTGTGGTATGCTGGTTTCCCAGCCTTTAAGAGAAATCATCATTTTGAAGAGAAATAAAAGTTAGTACAAACCTTCAAAATTAAATTGAAACCCACAATTTTCTGCAGGAACTGCTGGTTACATTCAGCTTCCCACTGTCACTGCTAATAATACACAGGCAGCTGAGTATTTTAAGATATCTGTTTTTCTGCAGAATTTTCTGACAAGCCCGTCCCTTGCTATTGTCACAGTTTAAGTTGTCTTTCCTATACCAAACCTAAAATGAAAGGACAGCTACATCAGTCCATAAATTCGATTTACCTCTATAATGGCAGCATTGATGCTGGACTGCAGGGACAGGAAGCCTCTGTACCAATACCTCGGGCTGTGACAGTACGACCACGAGAAATTGAAACAGTTATCTGCAAGGATGAAAGGTTATGGGCATCACAGGTAAGAGCAAACAAAAGCTGATGATAAGCTTGCATATGCACTATAGGAAACTCTTCAAATGGACAGTGATCCACTGTCAAAAAAAATAATTATCAATTTATTGAATTGTTTAACATATATAGATCATTCCAACAAATTGATGTCTGGCATAGACAGGCAATAAATTCCCATTTTGTATTACCTATGTATCCAAAGTTGTCATTTGGAATAATCACGTTCCCCGTAGGAAACCTGAGGTGGTAGGAGAAGTTGTCTTTAAATACAACCCCAATAATTTCCTGATTTGAAATCCAGGCTTGCTCCAGGGCTCTCTCATTGTCCAGTGACTCTAGTTTTATACCTGCAGTTTGTAAGAAAAATATTGCAGTGAGCTTCAGTAGGTCTGGGAAGATGTGCACAGGCACTGGGTATATATTCTGCTTTCTTAGTATTGCAACTTCTCCTTCCCAGTTCACCTCAGTGGGCAGGGTGGCACCTGGAAATACTTCATACTTTAGCAGTTGGGAAGAAGTGAACCTCAAAAGAATGAACCAACTTATCTTATTAGTATTATTCTACAAAGGCAGAGCTTTACAGCTCAGCAGCACACACTGACCTCACTAGTAATTTAAATAGTAGAGAAGAAATATTGGTGAGAATGGAGGATTCGGGGGGAATTTTTTCTCCTGACTGGAATAATGACAAAGTTAGATATTTAAAAGGCAAAACATACCTGTCATTAGAGAGTTCAAGGCCACTTTATTCATTATCTGTCTCGTGGTCACTGTGTTGGGTGTAAAAGCTACGGTGACTCCCGTGGCATTATAGGCAGGGTCATCCAACTGCCCAAGGTGGCTGTAAGGCACTTCGGGGTAGCGGCTGTTCATCATGAACATGCACACCAAGAACATCAGCGGCAGAAAGAGCAGAGACAGCATCCACTCCTGGGTAAGGGGGAGAGCAGAGACCAGAGAAGAAATATTTAATAATATAACAGTATAAGAACATATTCTCTGTGGGATTAAAATCTCAACAAGAGGTGTTCAGTCACATCAGGTTCTTAGGTGTCAACTAACGAGGTCTTTGCATTGTGCACGTAATCGCAGTAAATTACTCTGCTCAAAGAGCCCATCTGTGCTTTCCTACATCACATGAGACAGAAATATTACCAGTTAGAAAAATAAAGTCTTGTGAAGCATTCATTCCCAGTCAGGGAATTTCAAATGTACTTTAGTGTTCAACTCCACAAAAGGAAATTGAGGTACAGGGGCAAGCAGCAGTTTGCTGCTTGTCAGAATTTAGTTTCCCACTTTTTTTTTTAAGCTTACCTGAAAGCTCTGCATTTTCATCCTCCACTTGATAAGCACATTTTTCCACAAAAGAATTTTAGTTTGCTGCAATACACTCATATTCCTCTGAAGTGTCCTCATCTTTGAACCTACAAACAATTTTTCTAATATTACTTTCAAATACAACAAAAGGCAGAACAGCAGTGACCGTGTTGATTTGCACAGTCCTTACATATGTGCACAGTAACACTTTCCTGCCCTGTTTACTGCAAAAGATAGAGCTGAAGCAGCTCAGACCTCCTGTGCTGAGCACAAGCCAGCCCTGCAGCACAGCTTCTAGGAGGGACCACGAGCCCCCCTCATCCTTGACAAACTCGCAGTCCTTGCAGCTCAGCAGTGAGACCCATGATAACCACAATTTTACACCTCCATGCATGATGAGGCTGGGAAAAGTCCCCCCTGAAAGTAGAGGGAACCTTTATATTTATGAAATATGAAAGGGAAGATCAGATTACATGACCTAATTGGCTTGGGTGGCCTTAATATCCAAGAAATAACGACAACATGATTGATTAGAATCACCAAAATATTTTTGCGTGTAATTTTACTGTGCTATAGGCTTCACACCAAGAAGTGTTGAGCAACTCCTGGCTGTGGTAGGAGCTGAGCTCATATGGAAAGCAGTGCTGATTGAAAGCAACTCAGAGGTATGAGAGAACAAATTCTTGGAAGTGCATCTGGAGAGCTGTCATTGTCGAGGATATTCATGGGAAACAAGAGAGAAACAGCCACGAGCATGTGTTGGTGTGCTACTCCAAAAGACCTGGCAGCATCCGTAAAAAGCTGTGGTTGAAGCAAAACAAGGATTTATTGCCTGGATTAGCACTGGTGGTGGAAACCTAGAGAAGCAGGCATGAAGTGAGCCATCAGAGTAACTTTTGCAGATGAGATATGTCCATATTAGCATCAGCAAAATGATAATTAGTAACGCTAATTAGCAAAAGCACTATATATCCAAATGCAAAAGGGTTGCACTCAGGTAGCCAAACTGCTCTGCTGTCACACAGGTAGCTAAAATATGCTTTCAGACAAGATCTTGACCTTCTCTAAATGAAATCATCGTTTAATGCTAGGCTGGCAATTAAACAAATGACAGATGCTTTCTACTACTCCCCTCCCTTCCCAGAAATGGAAAGGAAAGAGAACAACAGAGAGAGACTGACAGGTTGGAAACTGTACTACACAGCTTTAATGAAACAGTAATGATCAAAAAGAAAATCATGAAATGTATATAAATATACACAAAACCAATATTGTGCTTCCCCCCCCCTAATGCTCATGTTGCCCCTGAGGCTAATGCAAGACCATGGAATCATAGAATGTGCTGNCAATGCCAGCCATGGACAAAGAGAGCTTGACCCTTGTGATCCCTTGGATTTATACTGAGTGTGACGCACATGGGATGCAGTACTGCCTTTGGTCAATCTTGGGTCACCTGTCCGGGCCACTCCTCCCCATAGGAGGGTCACAGGTGGGACCCCTTTGCTCCCCTTCGTTTCTGAGCACAAGATGTCCAGCAGGACCGAGCAGTGGCCTTGGCTCTGCACATCATTCTCTAGCAGCAACTATAAACACAGCGTTATCAGCCCTCGAGGGAGGCACCGACTGAAGAACGTGCTGTTCATTTCAGCAAGTGCAGTTACTTAGATGAAACAACTGAAAAGCAAAATTGCTAAAAGAAAAAGGTCTGTGCTGGCTCAAACCAGGACACTCGGGTAGAAATATCAGAGCAGTGGTAGACCTATTCCTCTCAAACCTTCCTGTCACACAGAAGGAGGATTTACGTTGACTTGTTCTCTTCAGGGAATGATGCCTCACAGTGCTGACAGGCAGGGCAGAGTTTATCTTCTCCCCAGTGTTTATATGCAGCCAGCAGGAGAGGAATGGCTGCACTGCAATGAGGCAGCAGGCACTGAAATACTGGAAAAGCAGCTGCAACAAATGATCTTCCCCGGGTACAAGCTACAAACACAAGTCCTGGCACGGCACAGCGGGAGGATGGGGCAGGGACCTTGGCTCAGTGGCAGAAATCTGCTGGTTTACCATCACCCTCTGACTGGATTGTTCTCTTACAGACAATCTCACTAAATCCAGGCATTCAAAAATGTCTGTGCTGATGAGCAATAGACTTCTTGAGGAGGCTGTGAAATTAAACTTGCAATTGCTTGGTCACTTTTTCACCTAACAGAGGGAAGGTTCACGAGAGCACGTACCATCCACACGCATTTCCACAGCTGAAGCAGGATTTGTGTCATGGCTAAAGCAGGTTTCCTGTTTGTTCTTCATTTTAATAGTCAATAGTCAATTTAAATGTCAATCCCGACAAGCTGCCACACTGCTGGAGTTTCAGCTTTACACCCAGGAAATCTCAAGTGGGATGGAGAGCTGGCACAACAGGTACCCGCCGCAGATGTCCCCTGTGTCCCCCCTCCCCGTCACCTCTCCACGCTGCTGCAGAGTTCAGGCACTGGGGAAAACCCAGCAGAACTGAGCTCGTTGCTCCTTCAGTATTTCAGGGGGGACTTTTAAGAGCATAAAATGGACAGAAGACTTTGTAAATCCAATCAGTGGCTCTCACTGCATGTAAGGAAAGAAATCTGCTCCTCACATGTGCTGGATTATTTAAAATACTGAGCTGAACCTACCTCATCCTCTTGGCATCAAGAAACACTGGAAATACAACTGTGCTATAAACTCAGCTCCGTTGGCATGTTGTTTCATATCAAAGGTTAAAAAGACTCTATCACCTCTAAGTAATGACCAAGCTTAATCACAAGCTGAACTCAGCCTGTTAGAAAGATGCCCCATGTCCCACCTGCACGTATTCTCACCCAGTATTACTAATTGTGTTATTAATTACTGCATTTTTGATACTTTTTAAATAGCAATTTTTATTTAAGAAGAATGTTTAAGCCTTACCTTAGGAGGAAGGTTTGAAAGGAATCCAGAGCTTGCCCTTTGCAGCACACTAGTAAAAGCAGAGATGCTGAGCTGCCCTGGGCTGGACTTGCCAGTTGTCCCAGCAGCTCTCAGTGTTCCTTTGTCCACGCACCCGTTATTTTTTTTCACTCAGGCCTTTCTGCCAAAAGGCATTCCTCACACCACCACTTCACTTTTCCCTGGCTTCCTCCCCCCTTCCTCCTTGGCAAATCTTCAGATTTATTTATGTTATAAAAAGCAAACAGAGAATATTGTTGTTGAGTTGCTGGAGCAGATCCTCTGAAAAGTTACTCGGGAAGTCCTTGAGTCTTGGCCAAGAGAAGAAAAATAAGCCCAACAACAAACCACACAAAAAATCCTTCCTCTGGCAAAATCCGTTCTGTTTCTCAGTGCAGGGAGAGAGGCTGAAGCCAACAGAAGTATCACAGCACGCTGCTGAAGGCAGAGGAGTGAACGTGACTCTCGCTCTTCTCTGAATGGCAAGGGTTATGTTTGCAAACTGCTCCAGTGCCACCAGCCCTGGTGAAGCACTGCCTCCTGGATAGGAACGGCTCTTCTGGTGACAAAACATGTTGTAAATGTTCAAACAAACTTCTGTTGACCAACTCTGTGCTTCCAAAGGGAATGGGTTGGATTTCATCCCCAGGCTGTGGAGCACGCCTGCCCCTCCATCGCCCACCGCAGCATCCCCGGCCACAGCAAGGATGAGGAACTGATGGTGAAAGGGAGATACAATCAACTGGGACAGAGGCTGGGCTTGGAAACACAGAGGAGCTGGATCTGTTTCCCTTTGCTCTGCCTAGTGGTAAAAACCCACCCCTAACATTTAAATAACATTCAGATGTTTTAGAGCTAGGCAGAATCCAGAGGCAAGATAAGTCAGGACAGAGAATCGTTAAGACCTGTCCCCAGTCCATCTCCTGGGTATACAGACCTCCTCCTCCCCTTTCAGCCCCTCCTCACAGAAGGAAAAAAAATAGAAATAAAATTAAGCACAGAAGTGGATATGCCAGGTCAGTCAGTGATTCTCAAGCAAAGACACCTGCCTGTCTCATTGACAGAGGCACTAATGTTTGGAGATCCAGACAGAGAACAGCTCTCATTGAGTGGGGTGGCTGCTCTGAGGGCTTCTCCTGGCAGGACCAGCCCATCACCGAGCCACAGCAGTCAGCTGCCACAGTGCCTGCACGCCTGTCTGTGTTACCCACACACCCAGTGTGGCTGTGCAATCCACCTGCATCATCCCTGCCTGCATTGCCCATACCATACCTGCATCACCAGTACCTGCACCTCCAGCACCATCCACACGAGCCAGGGGAGCTCATGGTGTAGGTGAGGGTCTTGCTGTTGGGTCTGTCCCATGGGATGGCACTGCCCTGTCCTCTAGTGGGTCTCCAGCCCAGTCTTTCCCTGAGGCTGGGGGTGCTGGGGAACAGGGTGATGGGACACCAGGGGAAACACCTGACTGCTTTAATATAGAGGGCTTCTATTTTATTTAATCATTTTTATTTATTATTTAAAGCTAGTAGCAGCAGGCAGATGTCTAAGGAGAGCTGCTGATATTCTCAGACAGGGTCAGGGTGCTGGTGGTTGCCCCCTTCTCACCAGCAGTGCCCTCATCCCTCCCAGGCACTCACAGAGGGTGTCAGCAAGGAGTTCACCCCATCTCAGCAAAGCAAGTCAGACACACAGACCGTGGCCAGAAGACCTGTTCGACCTGCTGTCCTGCTCCAGCTTTACTCTGGGTCAAAGCACAGCTTATTTTGACTCCAGATAATATTTTTTTGAAACATAGTGATCAAAGAGCTGCCAGTTTTCATTTTTTCCAGGGATTGCCAAGTCCTTTCCTGGCTCTGTGTCCCCAGTGTTGGAGAACCAGGTGTGGGTCAAGGTGGCTGAGCTGGAGCACACAGTGACAGCAGATTTTTGGGTCAAAACACAGCCCTGCAACCCTTCACCATAAAGGGCCACCCTTGCTGGCTGCGTGGCACCAGCCAGGAGGATGCTGCTCAGAACCAAGTGAGCCAAAGCTCTGGTGTCCACCTGGCATGGGTGAGTTTCAGAGCCTCCTCTGAGTTTGCACATGATTCTCCCCAGCACCTGAGCCCCCTGCCCAGCCCCAGGCCAGCAAGTCATCCTGGCAGGGTTACTCCTCAGCACAACAAATCTTCATGGGCCAGTCTGAGCAGGGATGAACAGCAGGCACTGATTTGTCAAAGGATAAAGGCTTTATTTATTAAAAATAATAATTCTTTTTTTCTTTGTGAGGCAGAAGACCTGCAGAGCAGTATGTGTTGTGACATGGGTGACCAAGTCCTAGGGCTGCAGCTGATCACACCTATCAGTAACACTGACGAAACACACTGAGTGTTTTCCTCTGTGGCTCCAAGGGCTCAGGGGTGAAGCAGTCTCTGCTCCACAGCCCCATCAGACACCGCAACCAGGTCGTGCTCCTCTGGGTCCCGAGTGAGGTCTACAAACACCTGCAATGCATGGCAGCAGAAGTGACCCCGTTATTGCCAAGGACTTACAGTACCTATACTCTGACTACAGGCCATTGCTTCTTTTTTATACAGGCAGTTTCCAACCTGTAACTTCTATACCAACATACCTGCTGCAGAGTGTGCAGTGACAAGCTGTACTCCTCCAGCCTGAAGTTCCGTTTAGCTGCAGAGGGATGGAGAAGGCATCCTTAAAACCAAATCCATTTGAGCAATTTGAAAGCAATCTTTGTACTTAATTCATTGCTGCCTTTTACCTGCTTCTAGCTTGGAGAAAGACTGGGACAGAGGTAGTGCATCTTCCATTGGTATCTTGTAGATGAGCAAAGAAGAAGTCCTGAAAAAAAGTAATAAAAAAAATGAATTCATCATTTCAGGACTCAGCACCAAGGTTTAGGGGTGCTTGTGGGGTTATTGTACTCCCAGGTAAGTTACTGAGCAAGGTCAGTAGGAGCAACAAAGCATCCCAGCATGAGTGGGCTGGATGTGCAGCCCACAGGGCAGTGACCTTTCTTGTCGAGCCGCGTGGGGGAAGAGGCGCAGGATTTCAGTGTGGAGAGCATCGCCTTGCTCTGCGTCCATCATTTTGACTTCTAGGTGGTAATTTGAGCCAAACTTACTTTTCAGATCCTCAAGGGATCCAATGTACCTGCAGAGGAGGGAAAACAGTGCTCAAATCATCATACGCAGCAAAACAAAGTATGAGCAGCAGATGCACATCCTCTTATTCATCAGCTGTTTACACTGTCCCACTGAAAAACCCCACCTCCCCACAAAACCATTACACACTGGGGACAACCAAACCAACATTTTCTATTAGATTGAGAGAAAGAAACAAAACCAAAACTCAAACATAACCCCAAAAACCCCCAGACAAAAATTCAGGTGACATCCCAGTGAGCGATGTGACCCCAGTGCCCACCGTAGCTGCCCCGACACCAGGATGGCGACCCGGTCGCACAACGCCGCTGCCTCCTCTAGGTAGTGCGTGCAGAGGATGGCTGCCCGCTCCTTGTCTTTCGTGGCAGTCTGAATCACTTTCCTGGGGACAGAGGGATGGCAGTTACTTCCCAGAGAAAACCTCCTGGTATGTGTCTCCCTCCCACAAAACAACTGAAATGATAAAATGATAAAGAATTAGATGACTATTTAAAAGATTTCAGTTATCTTGCTTAAAGGTGGCATGTGGATGCTACATTGCAATTTATTATGTCAGCATCCCTTCAAATTTTACCCTTCCAGTGTAAACTGTTGATGAAAACCAAGCACCAGTGCTGAGTGATGAGAAGGAAGAACTGCCCATACCCCTCTCTCAGAAGAAATGAGAATTTTTGTCTTTTTTGTACCAAGTGCATGGGTTCAGCTGGAATCTACTCATATATTTTGGGGCACTACCATTAAGATTACATCTGATGGTCTGCAAGGGCTTACTGCCTGCTGAACAAGGAGTTTAGTGAATGGAGGAAAATTTAGTACATGAGGAAAAAGGCAACCCACAGGTGTACGTTGCCATCAAGGCAGAACCTCCTTGCATGCCCAATGGTCACTACAATAGGGAGGGGTAAGATCCATCCTGTTAAATCTGTTACACGCTTCCCAGTTCTGCTAGAACAGGGTTGCTCACCACATACAGCGCTGCCCTTTCGGGTCCATGCCTGCTGATGGCTCATCCCAAAGCATTACTGTTGGCTCTCCCAGGACGCTCAGCGCAAAACACAGCTGGAATGGGAAAGACACCAAGGTCAGGTCAGGTCAAGTCTGCTTTTACTTTACCCGCGAAAGTGGTGAGTTGTCCTGCTACATCTCAATCCCTGTGAATCTTTTAGAAGCTGAAGCTCTTGATTCCAAAATGCAGGAGGAACATGGATCCAAACAAATCCCACCTCAGGTGATCTTAGTTAAAATTTTAAACTCCCAAAATCAGCTTTCCCCAAGACTCCCAAGCCTGCCAGTGATCTCAAAGTGGTTTCCCACCCCATTTGCTGGCAGATGCACGTGGTGGGTCATGAAGAAGTGACTACCTTGTAAATCCAATTTGTGGGTAGAATTTATTAAACACACAACATGGGAGAGTGAGGAAAGGAGGGGGGAGATCCTGCCAGCTGGATTCCAAAGCTATTGATGAGAATCAGGAACCCACTTTGCTGTATCTACCTCTGTGCTAGGAGGACATATCTCCCTTCAAAAGTACAAGGATCTTTCATGACAACAGAGAATTTGCAGAAATTTTGTACTTGAATTTTAGACTTTGCTCCAAGAAGAAAATTTCTACTTTGTGAAACAAAAACCTGAAAATTTTGCAACACCAAGGACCATATTCTGCTCCCACTGACACCGGGGTAAGGAACCCAACACACCCTCGAGCTTGAATGAAGGTTTTCTGTGCACCATGTTCAAGAAAGAAAGAGCAGGATTTGTTCAAGTACCAGACACCAATCTAACACGTACCTTTCTGGCTTCTCCACGAGATAACCTCCTAGCTGGGGTTTTTAAATGCTTCTGGAGATCCAAGGCTGTTGCTATGCTATGGGGAATGGAAAGGAAAAATACTGAAGTGACCATCTCTGTTTGATAATGCTGTGGTCAGGGGTAAAGAGGAACCAGAGGCTAACATGCATGTTCTGGCTGATATGCATCACCTTGGGTTATTTGGTGATTTTACTCCCAGCTCAGATGGCAAATTAAGGAATTTTTTGCAGGAACTCAAGCACAGCTAATGAAAGAAGTGTTACTCGTGAAAGTGGCCATGAACTGGAGCAATTTTAACTTTTTTCTGAAGTTTTCTGGATAAACTAGGGTTAAAATCCTCACTGCCAAGGGACTGAGAACAGTTTAAAGTAGCAGATCTCATCTGAAGGAGATCCACTTTCTCCAAGGTAAAGAAGCATTGAAGGTGCTATCTCCTAACCATGCTAGCCAGCAGGAAAACCTTCCCCCATCCTGTAACTCTGGACAGAGGAAGAACCAGAAGCTAAAATCATTTGGCTTTGTACCGGCTGATGGCAACAGCTGCATCTTCTCTCCTCATCCCTCTGATGGCAGCGTAGGCCTCCAGATGCTGCTGCACGGTGAGGTTTGGCCAGAGTGGGTCCAGCTGTGGGCAGCAGCCCAGGCGCCCCGGGCTGCCCTGCCCTGGGGAGGAGGCAGCTGCATCCCCGCCCCTGAGCAGCACCTGCACAAACACACACACACACATACAATGCCTCCATAGCTGTGCTGTGTTATTCTGGGGTGAATCAACAAACCCCTGGGAAACACAGTAAGATTTTCTCCTGCATTATGAGGAACCTCATTAACACATGAGAAGCGAAGACCCGCGTCATTGGAGTGAGCATCTCCATCTACCACAACTTCTGCTCACTTGAATCCAGGAGAGAGTTTTCACAAAACCAAATGGCATTTACTACCACGAAACTTCTGGCAATAGTACCAACAAGAGATTCTTCTTCTAGTAATATTTTTCTGTTCCAAACATTCAGATGCAAATCCGTAACAGCAATGGTATTTCTCCTCTCCCAGCACATGTCATTAATCATCCTGCACATAATTAAGTGATGGATTGTTACCAGCCCAACCCTGTTCACATTCGTTTTCCATTTCCTGGTTTTGCAAGGCTGTTTATGAAGAGTGCTATTACTTTTAATATGTCAACATTTCCTACAAGGCTTGTGAAATTTCACGATGGGTTTCAAATGCACACGAAGATTTTGTGCAGCTCAAACCTTGCAATCTGTAACACTGATTTTGATGAAAACTAGAATATGCTTGGAGTAAATCAACACTTTCTTCTTACTACTGTAAATATCCAGGGTTACATGTACACAAACTCGGACTCCAGGGCTGCACTGCCAGCTTGTCTTATCACATCCTTCATTTACAAAGGCATCAAGATCAACCCCCAAATGCTCCAAAGGAATCACCTACCTCCCCAGCAGTCACCGCTGTGTCTCCAGAAATCATGTTTATGGTTGTGCTTTTTCCAGCTCCATTGGGTCCTAACAGACCTAATACTTCTCCTGGAACAAATATGAAAGAACTGTTAATAATAAATATTGTTAATAATACCTTCTTCCCTGGGTGCTAGGCAGTATTTAAAAGTACAGTAGGAGAAAGTGTTGTTCATTAACTCATCCCAATAAATTAAAACCATGAAATGCAGGAGAGCAGGTGCCTTGGGTCTGGTTGCACACAAAGTTCTAATAAAAATATGGTCTCCAAAAGTGACCTTCACATTAGATTTTAGTCATTTATAGGGGGTGCAGCAAAATACTCGAACCTTTTTTAACAGTAAAAGAGAGGTTTTTGACAGCAACTTTCTTCTTCTTCTTCCTGAAGATGGAACAGGCTCTCTTGTCTTCATATTCCTTGCGCAAACTGTTGACAATGATAACCGACTCCTGTGAAGAGATGAAGCACAAAGTAAAAACTCTCCTCTTGTGCCACGAGACAGCTCAGCTGTTCTTACCATTAAGTATGATTTTTTACAGAGAAAATTTCTTAATTAAAAGTCCAGGAAACAGAGCAACAGGGGGAAAAAAAGGGGGGGAAAGCAGAACTGGAATAAAAATTTACTGCTAGTTAAACTCCCTTTGCTGCCACGAGGACCATGGGATGGGTGGAGAGATGTGCACTTGGACATCAGATCGGTAAATAATAAGTGCACGAGCTAAGAAAGCAGAGATAGAGCCGAACATAGAGAATGAAAAAGGAAACAAGCCAGAAGGCTGATTTCACCTCCCCCTGCTGCAGGGAGGCCATCGCGCTCCTCTCCCTCTCCGCCTGGACTTCTGGGGACTCCTCCTCAGGGTGGTCCCGGTTCTGGTGGGTGACTTGTCTCCTCTGCTGGATCCTACAAGTGGAAGAGCAGGAGAGATGGCGTCACCAGGAATCACTTCCAAAAAGGCCTGGCTTTACAAGTTTATTCCCTAGGCAGCGTCAATGTAGCACCCCACAACATTTATTGGAATTCAGGGAGCTGTTCCACAGACAGTGTTTGCTCAAATATTTATTCATGAGGGGGAAAAAAAATAACCCCACTGGCATGCATGAGAAAATAAAGGTCAGCTTTAGCTTTTCTTTCATCACGAAGTATTGACCGGTCCCCTGCTGGACACATGCCAAGGAGAATTAAAGTACACGGGGCAGGTTTTCAAAGGCATTTGGGCATCCGACTCCTCAGCTGAGTCACATTTGTTAATGTTTGACAGTTTAATATCATCTACAAGTCTTCTCCCACATGACTTAAGCAGTCAGTCGCGTGCTGTTGGCGACAGATAAGCAGAAAGCAGGAAGCAGACGAGCCCAGCCTGACAAAGCTTTAGGGGAAGTCTCCATCCTGCAGAGAGCAACACCGACACATTTGAAAAGGAATTAAAGTGCTGGGTTTCAATTTGTAATTATGAGTTTAGCCAGATGTAGTGAAGTGTCCTGAAACTTCAGCTATGAAGCTTAATAAAAAAAAAAAGCTTAAATCCCAGTTTTTATTCCCTCTAGGGCTTTGTAGTTCTATTGCAGACCTTCTACTGCAACACACTGGGTGGGAATTTGTCTCCAGACACATTCAGGAAAACTCCAGTAAGCAGAGTCAGAAACAGCAATGACCCAAGGAATAAAAAAAATTTAAAAATCTCTCCCTTCATTATTAATCTCCTCCTCTCCAGATAAATTGGTTAAAACTAAAAATATGGGCCTTATCCACACTTCACAAAATATTTTTAAGTTCATTCCTGCTGTCAGGGGTGAGCCAGGAGGATCCTGCCCGGCTGTGCAGCACCGAGCCCACCCCACAGCCCAGGATAACCACACAGCACCCCAGCACCCCGCTGCCCGGGACACACCTGAAGACAGGATCAAGTCTGGTAACTGCTTCTCCATATCTCATCTCCAAACAGCGCAGGAGGAAAGCAAAAATCACACAATGGATGTAAGGCTAAAAAGTAATAATTAATTAGATTTGTATGGCGACAATGTAGCAACACAACTTGATTAATTTTAATTATAAGGGGATGCGGGGACTTCAGCTATTGAAAAGGTCCAAAAGGGGAAGAAGTTAAAGTGATGCTTTGCATGCATTTCCATCTCATATGCAGATCATTTGCAAAAGCCTTGAACTTATACTGCAGATTTAGCTCAGTTAACCTGTACCCCACCAGGCATCCTACAGGATCGGAGACCACAGCTTTCTTTTGCAGAAGCAGCATTAGACTGATTAGTTGATTAATAGTATCTCTGCCTCATACATGAGCTCCACTTAACCCCCCCCCCCTTTTCCCACAGCACCCAGGGTTCACACAGGACACAAGCCTGTGGCCACCTGGATGTACCTCCCCCGCCAACATTTCATGTGAAACTTTGACCACATAACCCATGATTTATTTATGGGGAGAGTTCTACAAGCCCAGTGCAAGCCCATCGCATTAGAACAGTCATCCTTTCCAAAACAACTGTCTTCAAATTGCTCCTTACTGCAAAGACAGACACATATACGTAGTTCCATGACTCAGAAAACTCCACGGCGTAAATCAACGAGCGATGCTGCAAGAAAAAAAATAGCAGTTGATTAGAAAAATTCCTTAGTATGGTGTGTGTCTCAGTACAGGGTCAGAACAAGTGTGGGAAATAGGGATGCTCAGCTTTTCTGCAGGGTGGGATTAAGGAGCTTTGATCTGTACCTATTTTTGGGGGTTCATACTGCCTCAAAGAGCTGTGACTCCCTTAGCTACAGCTAATTCAGAGATGCCTCAAATCAGCCAGGTTAGATTGACCTTTTCCATCATTGCTGCTCTCTTCCCAGTCCTTTCACCTCCTTCTGTCAGCTCCTTTTACCCCTCCACATCTTCCCACCCCTCCACCTTCCCCTCCCATGCTACCCTGGCTGCCAAAATACCATCATTGGAGTAGCTTTGTGTAACTAAACAAACCAAAAACATCCCAATCAAACAAGGGATTAACAAGTCAAATCTAGGTCCTTTCTCTCACTCCCCAGGCTGGACCCTTTCTTCTCTTATTGTCTTTTCTCATTCTTTGTCTTTTTGACAGTTGGCACTTTCAGACAGGGAGTTTGGAAAGCACCACTTGCTTTTCCAGTTTGCACCATTAGGACCATTATTGAATTTAGCAGGACACGTTTACTTACCAATGTAGAGAAGATAAAGCAGCCCACCAGTGGAAACACAGGAACCAAAATAGAGCCAGTCAAGTAAACTCCTACATATAAATCACTGAATATAAAGAGAGTGGAATTCACCTGGAATAAAGTAGAAAAAATATTTCCAGCACTAATGTATTGTTGCAAAAGAATAGGCTCTTTGTCACTGATTTGGGTTATTCTGCTGAATATCAGCATATTTGAAGTGAAAGCTCAAGTGGTGAGATGTGTAAATCAAACATTTGAGAGTGAAGATTCACTTCACTTACCAGAATGAAGATGAAAGACCAAATGTAACGATTGCTTC
This sequence comes from Aegotheles bennettii, assembly GCA_013398125.1. Lineage (NCBI taxonomy): Eukaryota > Metazoa > Chordata > Aves > Caprimulgiformes > Aegothelidae > Aegotheles > Aegotheles bennettii. The sequence goes on from VZRW01005550.1 coordinate 74,497, forward strand.
GTCCCGTGCGAAATTTAAAGGCGATTAAATAGATGAGCAGGACAAGAGATCCTCCATAACCAATGAGGCAAACGATCTAAAGAGAGAGAGACTGATGCCAGTGACTAGGAGATGGATGTGGGTATACGAAAACCTGCCCAGAGCAGCCTGTTCCAATTAAAATATTTAATGCAAAGACTGTGAAACAAGGGAGGGGGATTTGTATCAGCCCATTTTGCTGCACGCTAAGAGCTCACCCAGAGCAGCAGGAGGCTGGCTGACAAGTGAAAGGTTTGGTTGAAGAGTAGCACGATCACAAACATAAGGCACACCAGGGTATAGAAAAGTGGGACATCCACCAGTGCCTGCCCACACCAGTAAGCCGAGGGGAAGAGCCCTGAGCGCTGCAGCTGGGCACGAGCCTGGAGCTGGGAAAGAAAATGGGAGAAGGGAGTTAATTCAGCAGAGCCCAGAACATCATTCCTGCTCTTCCTCCTTCTCCACAACCCTCGCTCCTCCCTTCCATGGCTGAGCTTTCCTCTCCTTTCCAAGCACTTCTAACTATTTCTCAGCTTTACTGTTGTTTAAAAATGTGTCATTCTTAAATAGAAAAAAAACCAATAATCCTCCTGACCCCAAAATCTTCATCAACACCCAAATTGTTGTCAACCCAAGCTGATTCCCTGAGATGCAGGGTAATGTGCCTTGGTACAACCTTGTACTCTTGTGGTTGTATTTCTTCCAGCATCCTAGTTAGAAATGCCAGGCAGCCCACCAGTACATGAACTGTTACCCAGGGGCATCATGTTTGCATTCACTTCTTGTGTAAGATCACTTTCAGCACACATTTTTTACCTTGTAATCCTCCATGATGCTCACTAAAAAGTAAGGTGGCAAACCAGCAGCAAAAATCGCCATGTATTTGAGACAGCTGAAAAGAACACCTTCCTTTAATTCTGGGCTTTGTGTCTGCAGAAGAGAAATTCAGAAGTCATCAATAATCAACATCTGTCCAGGGAAAATCTGGCTGGCTCGATGCTCACAGGATAGTTAAGCACACAAGTGAGCAATGACACTTATGGCAAGTCATTTGTGTTTAAGGACACAAAACAAGGCAATCAAAAGAAAAAGCACTTAGCATCTAAAAACTAGCAAAAAGTATTGGAATTACTGTTGTAATTCCAATATTTACTGTTGTTAGTTGTTGAAGATAGAGACAAGCTTTTTGATGCTGATTCTTAACAGGAAGATCCTCAAGGAAAATGAGGTTTGCAATTACTACTGTTGTATTCCTACCGTATTGTCACATAGCACAAATTTAAATGTCATGGCACTGAAACCCTATAGAGCTCTTAAAAACTGCAGACAAAGTTCTCATTAAATAGCCCTAATATTGACTCGGAGCAATGCCCCCAGGAACCAGCCAGCAGTTGGACCATTGACCCCAACTCTTGGAGGTCGCTCATCCAACCACGTTTCCAACCCATGTGATCATTTCAGCATGGCTGTTCAATTAATTTTCACTGAGGAAGGAAGGACACTCACGCTGTAAAAGGGGTGACTCCAGATGCGGATACGTGCAGTGGAATTGAAGAGCCTCAGGAAGGTGTTGCTGATGATATTCATGAGCATGGGGAAACAGTTGATGGGTTCTGCACTGCACATGAGCGTGAAATGGTAGGTCTGAAGACATAAGAGCAAAAGACGTTACCTTCGTGAGAGGTGTGAGGAGGAGTTGATTGCAGGGAGGGGTTTAGAGAGAAGCAATGTCAAAGGCAATCAGACAGTTTTATTGGTGGGACTGTGGAGACTTGGAACTGTGATAACAGGTACCACGAGTGAAGTGGTGGATAAAGGCAATTATTTCTGGAGATGAGCACAAGAGACTTGCATTAATGCTTTTCTCTAAAGATCACTGTAAAAAAGCATACAGTGGAAAGAACCAAATATAATCCTGGTTTCCCATAAACAGGATTACCAATATTATTTAATACGTCAAATAACTAGTCTTTTGGCCAGTGTGTGCATTTTGCTGTGCCTCATTTAAGCACACTTCAGAAAACCCTGTTGACATACAGGATGAAAGAAGAGCAAATATCACTCACCTTGTTTTCCAGGGATATTTTTATAGCTCCATTATGTAGTGGAATGCTTGTGATGTTTTTCTCAAGAGACATTTCTGGCTTTATGTTTTGAGTCTTCAAAGCAGCAATGATATCCTTAATTTCTGATCCTGAAATCAAGTCAAGAACAGAAATTAGAATAATATCGGGTTTTTTCTTTAAATATAAACAGTTTCTTATTAGTAAGTTCCTACTTACAAAGCAGACGTGTTAATAAAAGTCACTCAGAGTAAGCAAACTTAGATTCTCTATATTTTTTTTCTATTTTAAGTTAATCACAATGTATGTTTCCATAGTCTGCTTATTGTTTTTTGTTTTGTTTTGTTTTTTAATTTGCCTGGTTCATTACTCTCTTAAATATCAGCTACTCAGTTATCACCACTAAAATTGGACCTGATTTTGTTCAAAAGAAAATGCTTCCCAAAGCCACAAATATATAAAGGAACGAACAGAAAGAGTAAGGCAAGTTTGGTCTGTCAACTCTAAGAGGACACAGAGTGGTGCAGAAATGTTCTTCTTCACCTGTTTCATTGAAGATGAGAAGATTTGTTGACTTCCCTTGAATTTTATCCTCAGTGGGAAGAAAGTATGAGCTAGCTGAGATTTCCCAGTTGCTTGTGCTCTCCCGCAGATGAAATGCAGTGACCATCATAAGCATTGGAAGGGCAAATATTCCAAAGAACAGCAATCTAGATGGAAAACAGACCATGAGTGGGTCCAGAGAACTCCACCTTTAACTAATTGTGTGATATAAGTTGCAAAAGGCAAGGGGAAATTTAAAACTTTAGCAATTTCAGAGGTCTACCAGTAAATTCTAACTGCCCTTATTATTACTGCAGGTTTTAAACATTCTCCAACTAATTCTTAGCTTCCAAGCATCTCCACTACTATTTAAGCCTTCCCTCGGCAACTCAAGGGAACAATTAAATACTTTGGAAAGCACCAAGCCAGCACAAGGCCTGCAGAGTAGGTAAGAGCTCCCATACGTACATGGGCCTGAGAAGCTTTCCTTCACGTTTCAGCTTTAGGAAGCGAACTCTCATCATGGCACACACTTGCTGCCTCCAGAGTGCCATCCCGCTCACTGTGGTGCTCCCCTGCCCGGAGAACACCCGGAGGCTTTGGTACTTCTCACTGAGGTCTCCATCTTCTGCATGTTCACCACAAGAAATACCATTATCTACAAAGAGCATTCAAGGGACACATTTTAATCACAAAAAAATCAACAAGGATCTTCTGTTCTGAATAGAGAAAAGCTTTCATTTTTAGCCAGAAAATAAATAAGGGCAGAGAAAAGGAGCTGCAATTTACCCAGAACATAATTTAGATTGGTGAATTCAGACTGGCTGAACCTGGGCTTGGATGGCAACACATCATATTTTCACTGCCCTTATGGAATACCTTCTTGCTAGTCTTCCTACCTCCTGGTCTGGCAGTGTAACCTTCAAAAGCAAATACCCTTCCAACAGCTTTAATTCATATGCTTAAAAGCATGTGAGAAGGAAGACTGAATCATCTAGACTTCTTCAAGACATCCTTCACTAAAGAAAAGCTGAGCACAACTGCAACTCTTGGCCTACCAAAATTCCCATTTAACAGAAACTCAGTAGATATACAACACATCTATATATGTTTATATAGAGATATATATGGAACCTTAATTGTGCCACACTTGCAAATGGGAGTCAATGTTTTACCTTCTTGACCACTGGCTTCTTCACCATCCAGCTTCAGGAAAACATCTTCCAGGGTTATTCTGCTAACCTCATAATTAACAACCCCCTGCAAAAGACTGCTCTCGAGGTGGCTGAAGAGATCTGCACGACAGAAAGAGCCAGATTCAGCCCAGCGACCAAGGCTAGTGATGAGCAGAAGCTCAGATTGACATGATTAACATGGTACTTTTTAGCATTCACATCATTAATTTCCATAACTTAAAAGCCACGGCAAACTTATTGTGCTTTTTAGAGGTAAGTAGAAAATTCAGATTTCTTGATCAGCATGGGTCTTCCTGGTGGGAGAGATGTCATCCTGTAACCAGAGGACACGCTGGATTTTAGCCTGTGGATTAGTTGGTGGATTTTCTTTTTTGCATCTCCAGTACTGATGTTAGCATGTCCATTAGAGGCTTTCTCTAAGGCTGATGTCCAGCAGCTCTGGGCTTCTGAACCCCATGCAGTACGGACAAGGGAATACAGCTATGCCCTTCACAGCATCTTTGCTTTCTGCTTTTCCCACCACTCGGTTCCCCTTTACAACCCTGACACAACGACAGGCTTTTCTTACCTGGGAAGCTGTCAGTGTTTTCCAGAGGCAGCATATAGCACAGTTCACCCTGCATCTGCCCTTTGAGCACAGCACCGGGGACATACTGCCTGACCAGGGATGAGGTGAGCCCAGGGTCACACAGGTCATTTATGTGCATCCTGTTTGTATTAAAAAGCAATTGCTATAATATTAAATGAGAAAAATATGCATGCACGATCCATTTAAAACACAAAGTCAGTGGTTGTTCTTCAAGCCTTAGGGAAACCTCCAAAACTGGGCAACATTTCAGTGGGAATTCTTACAGACATCTGCAGTGCCCCTGGTTATGCCATGCATGCGAGAAATAGTTGAGGCTAAGTAATGGTCCCAGCCAATACTGCTAAACCAAGAACACAAATTAAAATCCAGAGAAAAACAACTTCACATTAAAGCTGTTGTATGTCACTGGCACCACAGAGTGTGTGGAAACTGGAACTCATCTTATTCTGGTCCCCTTTTGGCTGCGAAGGAGGTTGCAAAGTCAGGTTAGCTACACGCTCAGTGCTTTCAGGATTGAGCTCCAAAGAAAAGCAGTGTGCTAGCCAAGGCAAGATATTTTTGGCAGCCTCAAAAGTTTTTCCAAAATGAATTGTCAAGATTTCTATTACTCCATATAGCAACTCTATAGAGACACAGATTCTACAAGAAAATACAACATGAAAAGAGCGATGACCAAAAAGAAAAGGATTTACCTTAAACGATAGCCAATTCCCCATTTTCTCTTCAAGTACAGAGATGAGCCAACACACTGTAATCTCCCATTTGAGAGGAAAGCTTTCCGATCTAAGTAGGTATGGATACAAAAGATTTAGGGGGATTTACAACAGTGCAGTACGCTGACCTCACCCTGCTCCTTCTGAACTCAGATGTTTTTATAGTGAAGTTGAGAGGAGTAAAATCAGGTCAGTGCTGAAGGTTTTTCTTTTTGAACTGCTGCCTTTTCCTAAGCACCAAGGTTAATCTTTTAATTATGTATTCTTACAGTCAGTGGAAAATTTCCTAAGCAGCCCAGGAAGAACAAGGAAATAGGAAAGATATTAATTCAAACAGTGTCACTAGTTATTGTGGTGCTAGTGGTACCTCCAGACAATATGCAATTGCTTCACCCTGATGCAGAACATGAGTAAGGTCTTGGAACGGCAGTTTTAGCTTTTGCTCTGCCCAGGTTGAGTGGTTGCTATCAGACAAAGTGAGCACAGACTGCAGCGTGGCAGGACCCGTACATGGGCTCTGCAATGGGAAACCCTCATTTTCAAAGCATAGTCAAGCACAGTGTGCAAATCTGGGCTCACCAGCATGAGCATCAGCCTCCTCCATGGACTGGGTCGTGAAGAGCGTCACGCGTCCAGCCCGGCGTTCCTTCAGAAGGTTCCACACATGGTGCCTGGAGCAGGGATCCAACCCCACTGTCAGCTCATCCAAAAGCAACACCTGCAAAGGCGAACAAGGTCAGACCTCCATTGTCCAACCCAGCACTTTCATGGTTACATAATTCCATTTCATGCTTTTGATGATCTCACTCTAAGAATAAAATGCATCCTCAAATATCAGCCATTTCTATTGCTCTTTCTCCTATTACAATATTATTGCCCTTTTCATTTAAAGTACGGTTCTCACTGACATAGATTCCTCGACCCTTCCAGCAGCCAAGTGAATCAGTTGACTTGGAGTCAGCAGGGGGAAAGTACAAACGCCTGCGTGTCAAATTAAAATGCAGAACTGTGCTAAAGCAGTACACATTGCACGTGAGCAAATATGGCCAGTCCTACCTGGGGATTCCCCAAAATTGCAATTCCAAGAGACAATTTTCTTTTTTGTCCCCCACTCAGAGCATTGGCACGGGTGTCCTGAAGGTTGGTGAGGTCCAACATCACGAGGACTTTCTGCACCTTTGGCAATGTAAAAAGACAACAGTCAGATTTCCAAGGCACTGGTCACATTTTAATTCATTCACGGCCACACGCACTACAGGAGAGTATAACCAAGATTTTAAAATTATCTACTTTAAATGGCTTTGCTTAGAGATACTACTGCAAATCTGAATTATAACTCTTATGACATGAAAATAAGAAAAAGTGAAAAAAACCCACTTCTCCCCTAAGTCAGGGTTGTTCTCGTTTCCACAGAACAAGATGCTGGTGATAATCTTTTATACAGAAACCTGAAAGTGTCCACAATGCTGTAAAACAGAGGGCAGTGACTGATAACCACATACCAACCTCTTGCTCTACTTCCTTCCACTGAATCCCCTTGATGTGAGCAAAAGTTCTCAAGTTTTCCTTCACTGTTAAGGCTTCAAAATGCAAATTAAACTGGGGGCAAATCCCAACCATTGCCTGAATTCCTTCCATATCCTGTACTTCAGACACGTTGTAGTTGTAAATCATTGCAGAACCTGCACACAGGAAGGAAGGAAACCAATTTCATACTGTACAGTATTTCCCAGCCAGAAGGGGAAAGCTGCCTACTGTGTGTTCATACCTTTGACATTAATTCCAGCATTGTGGGTGTTTCTCAAGTGTTTGGGGTTTTGTTGTTGCTTGATTTGGTTTAGGTTTGGGGGTTTTTTTTTTAGAAAAGACAAAATAACTTGATGTTGTCCAAAGCTTTAATGTCATTCAAAAATATTTCAGAGCATCAAATACTCTCCCTTAAGAACTAAAACGTATTTCCTATGGGTATGCAGCTTACGGAAAACATCAGGCCATCCAGATGGAGAAATCACCATCTGTGCATGCTTGCACACATGAGTGTATCAGCAAGGGATGTGTTAGCCCTGAAGCTCATGCCTATGGACCAATCTGCACTGACAAGGAGCCAGACTGAATAACACAGAAAAAAACTGGGTTTTTACACCCTTACCCCCTTAACACTCAAAAAACCAAACAGCTTCTCCTCTTCAGCATTCAGGTCCATCATCTTACCTGCTGAAGGCTTGGAAAATCCACCCAGCACATTTAAGAGAGCAGTTTTTCCAGATCCACTGTGACCAAGTAATGCAGTGATCTGCCCTTCGTATATATTTAAGGACAAACCTAGAATAGGAATAGGATAACATTAGGATGGAAGTTTGTGAGCAATAGCCTTGCACCTGTATCTTGCTGCCAAGTATGGCAGAGGAGTGACATTTTTTTTGAAGCCAAGAGGCAAAAAACACAGATAGAAAACCATCAGAAGTTAGGACTAAATTTAGTAAGGAACTCACAGTCCTGTGTTGATAGAACAGAGGGAACAAGTGTATCAACTTCAATATTTAAAGAATTTTTACTTCCGTTTTCTGTAAGGTTCATAACTTTTTATTTTAGTGTGGCTCAATAGAGAGTCCCCAGAAAAAGGAGAGCCCACAGACTTTCCAACATGTGAGATTTCAAGACTTTGCTACTTCATTTCCTTTTTAAAAAAAGACTTATTTTGTATTTTTGTGGGTTGTTTGGCTTTGGGTTTTTTTTCATTCAATATAAACCTTTGAGACCATATTGATATTTTCACCATCACTTGGAGTTCTTGTCAAACAAAGGCATTTAACAAACATCCCATGACTATGCTATGACTATGCCAGCTGCTGGCATACCTGCAGATGACAGATGTGCAAGTGCTTCCAGAACACGGGGCGGCCAGTGGCAGCAGACCTGGCTCTAGCCAGTGACCAGAAAAACAAGTTTTGTTTGCCCAGAAGAGTTTACATTTTGAAAGGGATGTTTGAGAGATGATTTTTAGTGGTTCACAGCTGTAAAACCCACAGCTTGTAAGGAGCCTTCTGCTGTTGTAAAAAATAATAAATAGTAATTTTTCTGGAGTGAACAGCAAAACAAAAACCTGGTAGAACTTTGCCAGTAATCTACTGCATTGTAACAGTGCTGGGAACAGAATTAAGTACAACCAGTACATTTCAAAACAGTTTGGGTTTGTAACTAGTGAAAAATGAAATTAAAAGAACTTCAAAACCTCTCTTACCCCTTAAAGCTTCGATTCTCTTGTCCTTCTTCTTGTATGTTTTTTTAATATCGTTTATTCTAAAGGAAAGGTAAGCAAGCCATTATTACCAAGTTTCACAATTTTGGTGTGTTTCTTCTGCCTCAAAGTAACCTTTGAAAACTACTGGGAGAATATTTCTCAACCTCCTCCTCAAACTGGTGCTGCTCGTTACCATCAGGGGTTAGCATAATTCCATCTGAAGGAATTGCTTTATATAATTAATTTCTTGTACACTCACAAGCGGATTTAACTAATCACAGAATCATCGAGGCTGGAAGAGACCTTCAAGATCCTCCAGTCCATGTACTTCTCTAAAAGATATTTAAAATGTTCCAAAGTCAAACTCAATGAACACTTTGTGAAGTGAAAAGGGAAGTCTTGGGAGTGAGAAAACATGTGGTTATATAATTAAAAGTGATGACTTAGCTACCATTCTAGCAGATTTATATTTGCTTTCTAATAAGCAATGGGCAGCAACAGCAATGGGCCAAACTAGCCCCATAAGGATGCAAATAGTATTTTCTGCAGCACACTCCAGCAGCAGTGTTCCTAAAGACAATGGTGAAGGAGAACAGACTCGCTTGCTGCTGCTCTGCAAGGAGGAAACTGCTGGGCACTGAGTCAGTCCCTGGCATAGAAGATGCACCATGTCCACTAAATATTCAAATCCAGCTGTGGAGCAGAATGAAACACTGAACAAACCCTCCCTTTCACATATTTGCCATTAACCTTATCTATATATGTTAGATGGCTCAGTGTAGCTTTCACCAGTACAACACAGCTGTGCTCTCTAGAGTCAAATATAATGTGTAATGTTGTATTTTTCTTGCCTCTTTACCTGATTGCTTCTTTCCCGTCAAAGCCTGAAGGCATTGGCTCGGTGTTACTGCTGAGGACGGGATCGTGGCCACTCTCACTGCCAGCTCTCACCCCCACGTACCCACTCCTGGACTTGAACCAGTATGATGGTCTCAGGAAGAACGTAGGTGGATATGGTACTCCGTACTTGCCTAATTCAGAAACAAGGTGAAATATCAACCAAAAACTGCTACGTGTCAACTCAACTTCGATAAATGCCATGCCCAGCCATCTCTTCCTCTACAGCTGCAGAACAGAGCCTTGCAGCAGTGTAAAAGGAAGTTCTGCAAAGTTAACCATATCTGTAAGTGCAGGTGGGGAACAATCACAGCAAAGACCTCATTGATCACCTCTTTGGCCCAGAAGTTATAGGAAGATCAGGTCGTGTCCTACAACACCCTTTTAAACCCAGTGGTTAGGGCTGCTGGAGTAGGTGAAGGGATCTCAGTGCCTCGCTGCAAGTTTTAATGTCCCTTTTGGACTCTGTTTTTGAGGCAGGCCCAACACACCCAGTTTCTGGGAAAACAGGATTCTTCCCAACCAGTTTTTCCTGAGCAATACAGCCAATGCAGTTTTCAGCCTCTTAGGTAACGTGGCATGGCTCATTGCTGCTAAGATGCCATTCAAAACCTGACCAGCTCACTACCAGGACACCTTTTGTGTCACTCCATGTAGATTACAGCTTCTTTGGCACCTTTCTCCACTACAAGGGGACAGGATTATAGAAGAAAAATGCAAGGAAATGTATATTCTTTCTATCACATCTCTACTTACCAGGTAAAACCTTATCAAAGTAGATGGCCAACAGGAAATACAAGACACTGTCAAGGGTCAGTATGATGTATAGGTTATAGAAAGGGTACAATTCTGGTACAGAGCCTGGTCCATGTTTTTGTAGTTTTACCATCTGGCGGGGAGGGGGAAAGCACAAGTCAGATGCTACACTTCCTTTAGCCAGAAATACTACATGCAAGCCATTGCTGTGTCAGCACAACCATTCTCACCCATGCCCACTCGTGATCATAACACTGTTCCCAAGCAGAGCAATACTTTATTATGACCAGAAGTATGGGAAGTGCTTCAGTAAGCTGAATTCATAATTGTGCAGAAGTTACACAGCATTTTCTGGGGCAGCACTTTCAGACCCCCGGGTTCTTGCAGATCTTGGTACCCCCCAGACACATCCCACTGCTGCAATAATTTTCCAGAGATCCAAATTTATTGTATGCACAGAGCTTGTAAAATCTGTCATGCAGTTGAGAGCCTAACTATATCTGTCATGAATGAGCATGTACTTTTTGGAGTTGTTTTCTTTTTACAAAGCATCTAGGCCAGAAGAGCATGACTGGGTCATTATGGCAATGCAAATTCTGTATGGCAGCTCCTGCTATCTGCCAGAAGCCTGCAGCATGTTTGCTGTGGGCTGTACTTTTATGACGTGCTGGCTTTATTTTGAACATACCTTTGAGAAGCCAGCTGTAAAGGCAAAAGGACTGAAGAGATTCAAAATCCATTCCGAAGCTGGTGGTAGTTTTTCAAACAACGTCAGAAAGCCCAGGAATCCAAAGATGACGTGAAGGGCAAATCCCACAAACCCAGCAATATTTGGCTGCTTTAACAGTGAGCTGAGCATGAAGCAGAAGTGGATCTGCAGCAAAGGAAAGCAGTAGTTAGTGGTCCAGTTGTCCCATACAGATTGACACGGCACATCGCAAGGCTGGCGACATTTAGCAGACAGCTCTGATGTTTAGGGCAGGTCTGTAGGGGTCAGACCCCTCTCAGCCTCCCAAGACACAAGGAGGAAGCCCTGGCCCAGGGGCACACAGCATCAGCCCTCCCATCAATGCTGGTGTTCACATCTCTCCTTACTCCGATTGCAAGCTAGAATCTCCCAAAATGTAATAGGAATGATATTAGCCTACAAATTATAACAGTTAAAGTGGATCCCAGTGGTCTTTGTTACCTTCTCATATGATGCCCAGCCCCAGAGTGCTCTGCAGTCTTTCAGTTTTAGAAGTTTTGATTAGGAAATGGAAAAAATCGTGCATCATTTAAGAACACAAAAGCAGACTTACAGATGCTATGCCATAAAAGAAATAAAAAAAATAGATTTCAAAAAAGGTGTAATCTTCCAAAATTCCATTAATCGTGATCAGGCTCAGCAGACTTGATGTTATTGAAACATAAATGGTGTACAGCAAGCTCCAGGACAACCTACAAATGAAGGCACAGTTATTTTTGTCTCTGTACATGACAGCATGTGCCATTACATGGCCAGTACTAGACATACTCTTTTTAATTCAAATATTTCATTATTCCCAAATACACTTTCATTTACAGTTTCCAGACTAGAAAGGTGCAAATATCTTTGTCTTGCACCTACCCAAATGTCTGCAGATGCAATGATGCCAGCCAAAAGCCACAGGGCATCTAAGCACAGGCTCTGCAGCCAGGAACACTTACTCCTTTTCCTAATGATGTGAAATGCTCCTGCTCACAAGGCTTTGAAGGCCTGTTTTGACAGACCCCATGTCCTCCCATGCTTCATAATTTGCAGTTTTCTCCAAAATCGGTTGTTTCTTCACTTTTTTCTGTTCTCTGTGTGCATCCACCCTTTTCTTGGAGGCTACACCTCAACACCAAGAACCTTGCTACACACCTCTCTGCTACACAAAGAGTGCTCTTTCTTTTTCTGGGGTGGAGAGCAGAGCTAAATGTAAAAAAAAACCCAAAAAATCCTGTATCAGACCAACATGCATCTTCAACAAGATGCAAAACTTGGCACAAAGGACCCCAGCTGTATGGTTAGGCAATTGCAAACGACTGCTGCCAGCATCGGGGGAATCACTGCTCCTCAGCTGAATGCTGGTACCAGACCCACATCCATCCTGCAAGCTACTACACAGCCTATATAGACAACCTAATGTAACTCCTGTCACTCCACAGTTTATTTCTACGAGACTTACCAGAATGCAATATCTTGCAAACCCATTGCTTTCATTAACACCTTGAGCTTCTTTTTCTCTCTTATAACTTTCACCGATAAAAAGTACATATATGGGGAAAAACACAATATACTGTAAAGTATGATCCAGACATATTTCAGTTTTTCCACAGGTCTTATCAAGGGTGACTTCAGACGAACGCCGCTGATTGAATTCATCTCTTCCCAGACAGAACGGTTTGTTTTCAGCTGAAGAAAAGAAATTATCCTTTAATTTCATTATTTAATGATGCAGCCAACAACAAACAGGTTTTCTTAAGTATTAAAATTAGTTTGTCAATAACAATATTACATTTATAAGTGGCAAATAACTTCACTATTTAGTACCTTTTTGTATTGCCTTGTAATAAACTCTAATGCTGCTTTCAGCCATGAGAATGATCTATCATTCTTTTAACATTTGAATCACACTGTGTATTAAAAAAGTAAATGATCACATAAAATGAACTAGTTTGGGAGTTTTTCTGGTTGTTTTTTTTTTTTTTTTTAAGTTTGCAGATAACTCTGGAAAGAACAGAAAATACATGTTCCATCATGATCATACTTCTATGACTGCTGCATCAATGCTGGACTGCACAGAGAGGAAACCCGCGTACCAGTACGAAGGAATTTTGCAGCCTTGTGATGAATAATCAAAGCAGGTATCTGTGAGAAAGAAAAAAAAAGAATTTGATCTATATCATTCCCATGTATATGCACATATATATGCTTATGTACATGTGAGGGGTTGAAAATCTTCAATTCTTCCTGGCCTAGAAGTCAGGAAATCAAGATCTGGTTTTACTCAGCATTCTGCCTTTACCCATCATTTCCAAGACCGTTTCTTAGCAAAATACATTTTGGGTTTTTTTCCCTGTGAACTGATGAACTCACTTGATTTTTATCTGATAATCAATTTACTTTTTGTTTCAGAAAGTTTACTACTTTTCATCAGTAAACAGGGGTGCATTGGTTAAAGTAGTAGTAATGTGGACAAACGTGTGTGCAGGTTCATGTTTTAATGTATTAAATATATGTCCATTCGTCATATGTTAGATGTACATTAGTGCACAAATGATGCTCATTTTCAGGGCATAATCTGACATGGTAAGACACAGAAGAGAGAAGGACAACACAGAATGTGGATAATGTATATATGTTCTTAATTCTCTTTCCCCTGACATTTCTTTCCTTATGAGTGAACAAAACCTCAAATTCTTATTAGTATTTTTCTTGAAGCATTTAGCACACACAGCCTTGATCCCTTCTTAGTGGTGTGGCAGCACAGAGATCTGTCTAGGCATTTTTAAATGTAAAATCAAGTTCTCTGCTTTGATTTATTTTGTTACCGATATCTTCAAAGGCATCATCTGGAGACACCACAAGGTAGTCATAAAATCTGAGTTGGTAGGAGAAGTCATCCTTAAAAACAACACCAATAATTTCTGATTCTGAAGTTTTTCTTGTTTCCATTTTTTCCTCATTTTCCACCTCTTCTATTACTATACCTGTCATTAAAAAAAAACAACAAAAGAAACCAAAACCATGACAGCTGAAATTTTGATTAGCCATGCAACAACATGAAAATGTGCACCAGCCACCATCCGTACCCTCAAAAATTGTATTGTCCCCATCCTCTTCTACCCCCACCCCAATGAAGGCTGAGGTGCCCACAGTGTCGGGATGGACAAGGATTTAAGAGCAGCATTACCCCTTATTACAGAATCCGAAGCCACTTTGCTCATTATTTGCCTGGTGGTGCTTGTTACAGGTGTGTACATGAGAGTAGTTTCGACAGTATTAAAGGCTGGATCATCTAATCGTCCAAGGAAGCTGTAAGGGATTTCTTGGTGTGGGAAGTGGTATATCATAACTGATGACATTTCTATCGTTAAGAGAAAAACCACTGATGTAATCCATTCCTAGATGAAAGAAAAGAAATGCAAAGGTGAGAGGCAGCACAGGGACTTGGGGGTTGGGTGGGATGGGAACTGCCTTCAGCGCTGGATGTGAAGGGTCCTTGATCTGGTGGTACGATCCAGCTCCTTCGGCTGGGAATGCCTTCTTTCTGTAAATGAGGAAGAGCTATCTCACAGGTGTAATAATTTTAAAATATGAGGAACGTTCCAAGTGAAAAACATGTTTTCTTAGTACCAGAGCCAACAAGGTCTGCTGATAATTCCACACCAGCAATTGTGAATTGGACATTGTGTTCTTCTGGACAGAGCAGAAATGGGATCAACAACCAAAAGGAACAAGCCAGCTTTGTAATAAACCCTTATTATGCTGTGATATTGTAGTGTCACAGGAAGAAGTGTAACTGTTGACATTTTCCAGAGAACCACATTAGCAGCTGAGGCTTCTCATGTATCACCTAGCATAAAAACAATGCAATATAATAATCCTTCATTGTGGAAATCCTAACTTCCCTTTGGAAGAAGAGATACTTGCCTGAAAACTTTCTGTCTTCATCCTCCACACCAGAAGAATATTTTTCCATAGGAGAGCACAGGTTTGCTGAAATATTTTTGAGGCTTTCCTGAATATCCCCTGCATTTTCCCAGCTAGGGGGAGAAAGAAAAGAATCTCATTTAGAATAAAACAGATCACTGGAAATTAATATGTTTACTTGGGTAAATGCCACTTCAGAGGAAGCCAATAACATGACAAAGGTTAAAAGCTTTTCTTCATTTTACAAGTTGGACAACCAGGGCGAAGTGTGAAGGAAATAGTCCAAGATCATGCAAGGGAGCAGAGAGCTGGGTTGGACTCCTCCACATGCACAGATTCATCCTCCTTCACCCCAAAGAAGCTTTGTAGAAAGAGGCATTCAACTGCCTATAGTTTGATTCTTCATCTACATAAAATTAACAACAGAAAAGGCAGTCTGTCCTGTACTAAAAACATGAGAGGGTTGAATGGCATATGGAAGAGAGAAGACATACATTTCAATTTTCCTTTTTTATGCAGTAATTCAAAATACTTAAAACATACATGATCTGCAGCAGCAGGGCCAGGTCCAGCTCTGGAGTGCAGAAGCTCTGGTTGATGCTGCACATCTGAGCTGAGCCTCAGAACCTGCACTTCTTGCAGTGAGTTTATGTCCCACCTTAGACTTGTGGTTTGTTGGCAAACCACTGCTCATCTGCTCTAGACATTGTAACTGGACCTCAAAATGCCCCCATTACACACATGCCTCTCCCCATATGGTCTATAGGGGGAAGGCAGCTTGCCACCTGGAGGTGGTTAGATGCTAAGTAGCCCAAAACAGACACTGCCACTGTCTCCCTTAAGCAGGCTGGTGAGAGACCAAGTTGTCATGTTTTCACCCAAGTGTTAATATAATGAATTATAACTCTGGTATAGCTAGAGCAGAGCAGCATTAAAACACCAGTGTGATTGTTTATATCCTCCTAAATACTGAGCAGGGGGTGTTTATTGGGGGGTATTTTTACTGGGAATATTTATTTCAGATCCAACTTTGATCATGTGGCCAAGCAGCAAATACCCTGTGCAAGAACAAGAGCAATTTCAGGGTGACTGGTTTCACGACCCTTCCAGGAGAGCAGGGGAGGGAACCTCAGGACATGTTTTTGTATTTTAATCCATTAAAATGGCTGAAACCAAAAATCAAAGCAACCTCAAATGCATTGTGCTCTTTTCCCCTTGGACATCATTTCCTGATTTTGTGGATTGGGCAGCTGGAGTTAATAAACAGTTCTGCTACTCTGTTCCCTTTATTATTTGTTTTTGGGAGAATTAAATATTTGCGTACTCCAGGGGCGATGGATCCAGAATCCCTGTTTACTCTTGGACTGTCAGCACAAGGCTTATTTCCTCACTGCTCTGCTTTCCCTGCCTGGAGCTTTCTCCATTGCAGCCGCCAATGAAGGTTAAAGGTAAATAGGAAGGGATTTCTAGGAACTGCTGCTTTTTCTGCCCAGGTATTTCAGACATTGTGAACTGAAAGCAGCAGCCCAGACTGGGATGTTGGGGCAGTAAACAAAGGTTCACGCTGGAGTATTTGGATAACGTGGAGTATTTGGATAACGTGGAAAACATGAGGGTCTTGTAAGCATGGCACTGGATCTCTACAGATGTAACAAATATTTCATTTAAAAAAGAAAAAGAAGAGATGGAGCAAAACTAAAACTTTTTTTTTAAATTACAACTAATTTTCTTTCAAGTTTTAAGCTTATTTTTGCCTTTGGAGCAAGAAGCAAATACTCCTGGAAGCTGAAAGATGAGCCCAGTAAGTTAAACAAATGATGCTGCCTACAAATGCTGCACAAACTTCATCAGGAAGAATTCCAATTTAAATTAGATATCAAAAGACACAAAATGCAAACATGAGAGATGCCTCTACAAGACCTGAGATTCAAACCTGCAGATTCAGAAGACAAAACCAAACATCAGAAACTTACTTGGAGGCAATGGTGTTTGAGAAGCCTTAAATCTGTAAGAGCATCACTTGTAAAACTGGGTGTCTTTGGAAGCATTTCCCTTCTGAGGGCTCAGAAAATGCACCCAAACTTCTTGCTCTCCAGGAACAGACTCCTCAGGCATTGTAGTAACTTTGCCTGGGACCCCGTTTCCAGCTCTGCTACACCCAGGGCTATCCCAGGAAGCATTTCCCATATAACCGCTTCATTTATTTACAGTTTCAGGGACTTCCTATTTAGCACCTCCTCAGACCTTTTTTCCCCTCCTCTAACAAAAGCTTAACCGAGCATATTGTGACTAACTCCTAAAACCAAGTTGCTCCTCAGAGTGCTGACAGGAACCTCTGGATGCTGGCAGGCAATATGGGATGCGTCTCGTGCTTCCCAGAGGAGCCACTGGCTTCCCAAGAGCCAATGATTAATCCCTGTGCTCTCTCCATCCCCTCCTGTTTGCCAGTTATTGCATACACAAAAAACAGTGCCCTGTCTTTACCTCATGAGAAATACGACAGGTTTGCACCAATGCCACCAACACACGGGTTTTCAAACAAGCTTTTTTCCTAGACTCGAGGAAAATAACTCGAAGCCTGCCCTGTACCGAAGTTCAACACTTTAATTCATACAGGGAGGTGGACGTTGGGGGTCTGTGTTTTTAGAAGCCATCCTTGGTGCTGGCAAGGCTGGAGGAGGGGGAGTGAAGGGAGGGATCACAGCTGGGAGGACCCAGTGATCAACCTGTGGCTCTTTGCCTAGAGCCAAAGTACATCAGGGACAAGAATCCAAACCAGTGCACACCCAGAAGAACAGAACATTTTTGCTCCTTTGCCTCTGAAATGTTTTGCTGTGAAGCTCAATGTTTGCCAAAGAACAGAGCTGGAAAGTTCAGCTCTTCTGCATTCAGCATTAACACCACTAAAATAATCAGGAAAAAACTAATCGCCCGACACAACCCCTGCATGAAAATACCCTAGGTACAATCTTTCCTTTAACAAAAGAGGAGGATGAAGCTCCTTACCTGACAAAGTGTTTTCCATCAGAAGTAGGTCTCCTTCAGCCCTGAGATGTCTGGGCTCCTCGTTTCTTTGTAGCCCTGGGGAGGGCTGAGCGCCGTAGCAGAGCCAATGGCCATGCCCCTCTCCAGCCTGACGTCAGCCTGGTCCCAGTGGTGCAGACTCTCTTGACCCTTCTGGAGCAACCACTGGACCAGGAAGCAATCCCTACAACCAGCTGCTCTGGAGCTTGCAGATAGGAGCACCACATTGTGCAGTGTTTAATCCCACACGTGCATCGTGTGCTGGATGACAGCGTGTTCCTGCCAGGCTGTCTCCACGGCAGCAGAGCTGCTCGCCCGGAGATGGGCCAAGGCAGAGCAACCCCATCCCTGCCTGAGCTTCTCAGGGGGGGGAAACCTTCACCACCTCCTCCCCACCTTGCTCAGAGCCTGAGTCAGCACTCCTTCCTCTGCCAAGGCGAATCCTGCATCCAAAGGCCAGCGGGATTGTTATTTGTTGTTTCTCTTTCCCCCTTGTTTCAATAATTTACTTCAATTTCCACTCCTTTTAAATGCTTTTCCAGCAGCTGCCGCACAGCTGGAATCAGGATGGAGTTTGCTATGTTGTTTTTGTTTTCGTTTTTTTTTTTTAAGATAGGTTTCCAATGGAGCTGCATTCGAAACAAGGAAATCCAAATGAGCTGGAAGGGTGTACAGCCACACGATAATTCAAGTTGTTCAAGGAATTTGACTGTGCGGGAACTTCAACAGCTTGAGGACTCTGCATCTGATTTGCAAAGCTGACTGAAACCACAAAAGCTGTCTGGTTGTTGCTTAACAAAAGCTGCTCTTCTGCAGCTGCTGATTCACTCATTTTTCGAAGAAAGAGCTCATTTAGGAGAGGAGCACAGCCTTTTCCTCCACGGCTTCCCATTGTGCAACAAGCAAGAAATGAGGAAGGCAACTCCCAACTGCAAAAAAAAACGCAGCTGGGATGCAATTCTCTAAATAAAAGTAATAAATAAATACATTTCTTGCAGGTGCCCTGTGCTGGCGGTACCTGGCACAGCACAGAGTCCCTGCATGCCTGCACAATACCTACAGAAAATGCATTTTAACATAAAAGTGACACCTGCTCCAAGTGCTCCTTGGGGTGTCCCCTTGGGTGCTGCTCCTGGCTCTGCCACTGAAGTGGGACCCCAAGGCAACCCCTCAGGGCTTCACTGAAAAGCAGCTAGAGAGCACGTAGCATCTCAAAATATCACTCATTAAATCCCCAAGCAGTTGCTCCATAGGATTTCAGAGGAGGAGACTCAGGACCAGCCTCGGATTAGCCCTTACCTCTACCAGGTAATTCTCTTTTTTCAGTGGGGTTAATTTTCGAGTGGATGAGTGTGATTCATCCCTGCAGATGCACCTTGTGGCATGCCAGGAGCACGCAGCTGCCACGGGCTCACTTCTAGCCCAAAGTGGGCGGTTGAATCCCGAGTGTTGCAATACTGCAATTCCCTGGATTCAATTAAAAATATGCAATTACTGAAGCGTGACACCCCAGCCATGCTGAGTGCCAAGGCCCCTCCTGCCCTGCCCAAGCCCCTGAGCACTCACCTATTGGCTATTGAAAACAGTCCCCCTGTTTCTAACATGGCAAAACACCTGCACAGAAGAAACACAAGCATTTAACAATCCAATCCATCTTTATTTTGGTAGTACTTTCTGCTGGAAAAGGAAAAACCTCTTTACAAATACAGTGAAGTGGTAAAAGAAAGGCAGGTGTCTGAAACAAACTGCAAAGGATTCAACGTGCCTGGCTGCAACACCAGAAGGAGTGTTACAAATGGGTCACCTTTAGACCCTCTTCCTTCTGTTCCTGCTACCAGAGTCCTGGACTTCACTCACTATACAGAGATATTTTGAAATAAGGGCTTTTCTGGGTAAAGTAAACAAAGTCAGACACATTAAAGTCCTCCATAGAAAAATACAACCTTAGAATAACACCACAAAATGCATCTCCCAAGTTTTGGATACACTAGCTATTTCTCCCAAGAACCCTGCAAGGTAACTAAAACCATCGTGCCTGGGAAAGTGGCACAAAAGGAATTGATTTGCCCAAACCCAGCTGCCTCGTCCCCGTTTTATCTCCTGGAGCACAAACTGGGTGTGTGAATTGTACGGCTGGGATTTGGCATGTCACTGGTAAGAGCCACATAAAGCGACTTAAAGTTGCAGGAATAAAGCTCTCGTGTTTCCAGGCGATTCTCTGGTTTCATTTTGCACGTGTTTTTCCCTCTTCTGGCAATTACAGACATGGTATGACACTTGGAAAGACTTCCGATACAACACACTAGGATTACAGTGATGCTTTGGGGTGGCACCTTATGCTGCACTGACACACAATGTCACCACACCAAAAAGAGCCCACCCAAACATGCAGCTAACTTAAACCAAATTCTTTGTACGTGTAGCTGCATAAATACTGTGCCACCACCAACTGGGCTGCTCCAGGGTAAACAAGAACAGTACCAAAGGGAGCAAATCCAGCTGCTAATGGGAGTTTTCATATGATCCACTCGAAACATTAGGAAATAAGAAACTATCTGAAACAGGGCGATGTCACCCAGACAGCAGAGAACTATTTTACAGAATATGAACTCCAAGTTAAAGAATAAAATTAAAAGATGACATCAAGGCTAACAGGTCACAGCTGCACTTTCCTAAGGCTGTGCTGTACATTGCTGGATGGATGTGGATGGTGCTCAGCTGAAACATCACTTACAAAGAGGCAAAAGAAATGTGGGATTTGGAGAAGACACACAACTTGTATGCACAGACTCAGAGTGGCCGGCAGCAGGGATGGAGCTGGGAGCAAGGGGCCAGGGGTTCCCAGGGGCTAAATAAAAGGCTGCATAGACAAAAGAGCTGAATTAGGGTCGGTTTTGTTTTCTTATAGGGAAGCTTCAGCCCTGGAACGATTGCTACTGGAGCTGCAGTTTAGAGGCTGGTGCTGTACTCCTGTTCTTTACCTGTGCCTGGTTTCCAGCACAGATCAGGGCGTACGCAAGTACCATGGCTCCCCTGGGGAGGCAAATGGGATGTCCGATTGTTTCTGCAGTTCTTGGGCTCTATGTTTATGTGCATAACAACAAAAACTCTATGTTTATGTGCAATCTGCGGGTACAAAAGAGGAAGCAAAAAAGTTGCAGATAACGAGTTCCCATCTCCCCACAGTAGAGTAAGAAACTAATGAAAACAGGCTTTGGCTCAACGCAATGATAAACCATTATCAGACATATAACATCCATTATTGCCTGATAATTACAAACAGTTGGGACACAGAACTCCACCTTAACCCATAGAATTTTTGAGTTTTCACAAGAAAAGCCAAGGTCTTTTCTGACTTTAATGTGAAGGTATATAATTGATGTGACTTATGAAGCCAATGTTTCAATATAAATGCATCTCTGTATTTGTTCATTGCAGAACACAGTGAGCCGTTAGCAACCTTTAACTTCACCTTATGAAACTAAGAAATTGATGATAGTTTTGTGTAGAAAAAACAAAAAAAAATAATATATATTCAACATACATCTGTCATACCTTAGGACAAAGGATGACATACCCTGCTCTTAGGGCATCTATGCAAACCAAAGGCACCATTCCTACTGATGAGGTTGTGAATCCTAATGAGGTTTGGGTTTACAAATGTGAATTAAAATCTGCCAGACCAGGACAAAGCAAATGTTTCTGTGCAGAGCACACTACTGCTATCACAACAAAGATGGATTAGGAAGTGCTATTGTATGTACTTATGGATTCACCGTCAGGAAAAATGAACACATCTGAACAGGACTGTCCCTAACAACAACTGGCAGGACACCTCGTTACACCCACCGAAAGAATCAGACTGTTTTTAATGAAGATGAGAAACACTCACATCTCTGCAAATCCCCTACCTACACAGTTATGTCTTTGTACTTTTACCAATGGAGGGGGAAAGAAGCAACTGCTCCTGTGCATCCCCGTGAGCCTCCAGCGCATGCAGAACAAGCACCAGTGCCACCTCTGCCAACTTGCAGTAGAAAGGAACACGGGTGCTGGCAAGTGATACCTGTAAATGAACATTTTCACGTTGGCTGGGTACCAAGCTAAGCTCGCAGTGTAATTCAGGACCCTCTCTGCAGTGAACACAATGACTTTGGAGTGGTTTTCCCCTCTCTTCTAAGCAGGTGCATCTTCTAAGCGCAAGCAGGGACAGCTCAGCCGGCGGGGAGCAGGACCTTGCTGGGACACGTGTCTGCTCGGCACCTTGGTGGACAGGCAGCAACACCCAACCGAGGGCATGGTTAAGACCCTGCAGACCAGCCAGCAGGTCCTGCAGGGCAGGACACTCCAGCAGCAACTGGTTTTGCTCAAACACAGGATTCCCAGTAAGGCCAGCCTGAGCTCAGCCAGCCAGCCCCCGGCACAGACAGGGTGCTCCTGCCCAAGCAACCAACACCAGGAGACGACCCACTGTCACAGCAGTGTCTTCTCACTCAATGCAAACCGGGAAACAGCGAGGGAAGAAGGAATTTCAGATCAGCCAGAATAACGGTGGGGATGCTCCCAGCTTCCACCGCCATTGCGGCGTTATTCCTAAGGCCAGGATGGTGGAACACGCTCAGCGCTTACAAACACAACTTTCCTTGTCCATCCCAGCTCTGGTATTTTCCACGCAGATGCCCCAACCTGTGTGACGAGCACCATGGCTGGCACAGAACAGGAGCTGCCGAGCAGGTCGGGACCGTACGAGCTCAGAAGACGACCCTGTCTTCCTGTGTCCTCTCCCACCACAGCGTGCTGTTCAGGGTGCCGAAGCTGCTGTCCTCCTCCTCCTGCTCCTTAGCAAGCTCCACAAAGACCTAGCACAGGCAGAGAGGATGTGAACGTGCCATGCTCTTTGTAGGAAGCAAGGTCCAAATTTAACTTTCTTGGTCCAAATAGAATTCATGCTAAAAACCTCATTGTTACTGAGCATATTGCTTCAGCTCTTGAGTAGGCAGTTCTTAGTATTTTGGTTTTTTGCTTTCCTCGCTCCCACCCTCCTGCCTCATTTCAAGAGCACAACGAAAAGGAAGTTGACTCAAATACACACTGAACATTTATTGTCAGCAACAACTAACCCAGACTAAGCAATAATAAGCCTCAGCTTTACCCTTCTCTCAGGATGAACATCAATGCCCATCTTTTGAATAAATCACAGTGGCATCTCCACTAATGTCACAAATTTATTTTGTCCCAGTCACTGCAGTTGCTGGGTCTTAATTTAAAAAGAAATGAGAAAATGGGAATAAATCTATGATACCTGTTCCAGTGTTGCCTGAGAAAAGCTGTACTCCTCGATGTGAAAGGCGTGTTTTACTGTTGAAAGAATTAATGAGACACATTTAGGGACACTTCACTGTCTGACACAACTGGATCCAAAGCGTTTTAAGCTGGTACAAGTGCTTACTCTTGATTTGACAAGAAACAGCAATAATAATAGGAAAAATAAATTAAATACATTTGGAACAGAAATGCCTAAGTGCCACTGCATGGCAGACGTGTCAGGTATGGGAGACAAAATTATTTCTCTATGTGATACATGGCAAGTGCTTAATTACCTTCTTCCAGCTTTGAAAAAGAATGTGAAAGCGACTGCACATCTTCTTTAGGGATTTTATATGCCAAAATAGAAGCAAAACTGGAACAAAGAAACAATGCCAACTTAGCATCAGGTAAAATTACTCAAAGCAAAAACATTGATCCAAGTGAATGGATTTAAATCTGTTTTCTCTAGGCATTTTGACTAGTCACCATCATACAAGACAATAGGAATGATGCAGTTCCAGGAGACCAGCTGGTTTACAATCCCTCAAAGATCCAGGTCCAGGTGCATCAGCCGAGACCCACCTGAGACTGCTCTATGATTTATATGCTCTTCAGCTAAGATTCAACCACTTAATGTTCTGCCTATAAACTCATGAAAGAAAAATCCCTGCCCAGGACTCCCAAAATCACGAGCTTTTGCCTTTCAAATGAGCTCGGAGGGAGGTCACAGGATCTCTCAGGACTTTTACATCACCCAGCAGTTCCCACAGCCCAGACTCCAGAACAAGGTGCTGCTCTACCCCACGCATTTGCTTCTCAAAAATGAACTCTCCTCCAAATCTCCCACGTTGAGGAACGCTCCTTACACAGTGCCTGCAGTGAAGAGCCTCATCAGCTGCCAGCAAGGCAGACCCTCAAGTTCATAAAGCAGAAATTCAATGCTGTTTAGGGAAACCCGATGAACTCAACTTTGAGGAACCCCCCAGAAAACGTTCAAGCGTTTCTAGGAAAGGGCCAGTGATGCATTGTACCGTTTCCCAGGAGGCTCCCATCAAGGAGGAAGCTGTCAGGCAGCAGCTATGCAGAAATCAAGTTTTGCTTCCTCCAAGCCCAACATCTGCACACACGTAGTGCTCACAGCCATCGCCCTGGCAGCTTTTGCTGGCCTGCAAATACCTTCCTCTATTTTTTTAAGCTATGTGCAAATACTTTTTGTATATTTTAGTACCGTGGCATCCCCTGCTCGGTGCCAAGGAGTTGCTGAGAAATCATGGCTTGTATTAATATCAAAGTTTTCTGGGTATTTGTTAAAGTTTACCTTTCCTGACGGTTTGCATTTGGGAAGATGTGCAAAATCTGGCTCTGCAGATATTCCACCTGCTGTACATCTGCTGTTTCTCTTAATTTCATTTCCAAGAAGTATCCTCTGCCAAACTTACTCTTCAGGTGTTGGACGGTACCTATGCACCTACCAATTGCACAGAGAAAAGGAAGAGTTGTACACATTGCACCACACAAAGAGCAGCCTAACTTCTAACAGACCCTTTTAGCACTTTTAAGTTTAATTTTGCTCCAACTTTAAAGTGCAAAAGAATTGCCTATCTGTATTTTCAAAGAAATATATTCTAGTCAGCAGCTGCTCTACTCTCCCTGCCACAAACCCACCCGCTCCAGTGGTACCTGAGCTGCCCAGACACCAGGATGGCCACGCGGTCACAGACAGCATCTGCCTCCTCCATGTAGTGAGTGGTCAGGATAGCTGCTCTCTCCTTATTCTTAAATGCTGCTCGAATTGCCCGCCTACAAAACATCACAAAAAAATAAAAATAAAAACCTCTGAACAGAACATTTGGCTGGTAAGAGTAAATCCTGGGTTAGCAGGAAAAGAGGACTGTGATGGCCAAACACAAACCCTTTACTTTATGGACCAATACTACTTCCACAGCAACAATTAACACCTGATTTTTTCCACAAAGATGACTCAAATATCATACTCTTTATATTTTAAGATTTCTTTCAACTTTCAAGCATTTAATCTCCAAGCTACTCTGGGTGAGGACACAGACAGAGTGCACCTGGCTCTAAGGCAGTGTTGATTCCCTGTCTATGGCTCTCCCTAGCGTTAACGGGGATAATGGACACACAACACAGACAAGCCCCCAAAGAGAAGTGAGCCTGTGGCAGACACAGCACCGGTGGCACTCACCACATGTGCTGCTTGGCTTTTGGATCCATCCCAGTCGATGGTTCATCCAGGAGTGTGACCCGTGGGTTGCCCAGCATGCTCAGGGCAAAGCACAGCTGGGAGGAAGGCAAAGGGAAAGGGTGAGGACAGGATGGCTGCTGGAGCTGCTGGAGACACCCAATGCAGCAGCTTCAAAGGTTCCCCCCTTACCTTGCGTTTCAGCCCTACACCCAGCTTCTTCGTTGTCTTCTGCAGGTGGTCTTTTAAATCCAGGGCACTTGCGATGCTGCAGAAGGGGGAGAGCCATGTGTGAGAAGCTGAGAGGGCGATGGTTTGGCTGCCCCCTTCTCACACAAAGTGCAAAATGCAAAAAGTCCTATTTGAAGAACTCAGTTACCAATATTTGTATATAAAGTATAAAAAAACAGAGCAATAAGCAGAATCAGGGCAGGGCACTTCCATACAAAACCACCTGACCCGTGTCCTAAAGGAGCCCAGGGTGACAATCTAGAAACCACCCCAGTCACAGGACTCCCCGTCCTTCTGCAAAGGTCATTGTTAGCACTTCATAACTCTATAAGTAAATTAATAAATAAATAAATACCAGTTGAATTTTGTGTAGCTGAAGCTGTATCTATCTCCTAACCTGCAAATTCACACTTGATGAATTTGCAGAGAAGATCCAATCAGATTTAAATGAAAAAAAGACTGCATTAGGGAAAGTGAAAAAAAAACCAACACACAAACTAAGAAAAATAGAGCTAAACCTTAAATGTTTCCATAATAAACTACTCACCGTTTTATGACTTCATTGACATCAGCCTGACTCATTCCTTTGATAGCGCCATAAATTTCAAAGTGTTCCTGCAATGTAATGTTTGGCCAAAGTGGATTTGTTTGAGGACAGTACCCCACAAACTTCACCGAGTCATCGTCGCTGCTCAGGCCAAAAGAAGAATCCCCCATCAGAACCTGCAAGGAAAATGTAAAGGCCTTACTCAATAATATTCCAAGTTTCAGAACACGTTGGAACACTTGCAATAATAATAATAAAAAATAAAAATAGATTCATTTTCTATTTCGTTTGTAGCATACAATGTACCTGCCCACTGGTTGGCTCAATCTCTCCAACAAGCATATTAATTAACGTGCTTTTCCCAGCTCCGTTGGGTCCTAACAAACCCAGTATTTCTCCTAAAAAAAAGGACAACATAAAACATCACCCACGAGATCGGAGAAATGGATTCAAGAGTTCTGTCTGTAAATAAAGCAGCTCAACAGCAAGTCATTGAACTCCAACCTTTTTTCACGCAGAGAGAAACATGTTTTGTTGCCACTTTCTTTATTTTTCTCCCCAGAAGAAATTCCTTTCTTTCATCAAACTCTTTGTGCAAGCTGCTGACCAGGATTGCTGGCATCTAGGAAAGGGAGAGAGAAGTGGCTGCAGATGCCAACATCTGGATTTGGGTGTGGGCAGTGCCCACAGGCGCAGGGCATTACCTCCTCGCTTTTGGGGCTGCTCAGCATCTCTTGGACTCGCAGCCTCTCTGCCCTCACGTCTTCATCTTCATTCTCATCACGCGGGACATCTGGGCACTTCCAGCTTTTGGCTTTTGTGAAACATTTTCTAAAACAAAAGAAAACAAGTGAGGCTCCGCATTCATAGAATCATAGAACCATTATGGGTGGAAGGGACCTCCAAGGTCATCAAGTCCAGCCTTTATCCCATCATATTCCTGACCATTGGACCATCAGACCATGGCCTCAAGTGCCTCATCAACCCATTTTTTGAACACCCCCAGGGACGGTGACTCCACCACCTCCCTGGGCAGCCCATTCCAGTGCCCAACCACCCTCTCAGGAAAGAACTTCTTCCCAATATCCAACCTAAACTTCCCCTGATGGAACTTGAGGCCCTTTCCTCTCCTCCTCTCATCAGCAATTCATCAGTCTCCTCTTCTCCAGGCTCAATAACCCCAGTTCCCTCAGCTGGTCTCCATAAGGTTTGTTTGCCAGACCTCTCCCCAGCCTCGTTGCCCTTTTCTGGACTCACTCCAGCCCCTCAATGTCCTTCCCACCCTGTGGTGCCCAGAACTGGACGCAGCACTCAAGGTGTGGTCTCACCAGTGCCGAGTACAGGGGCACCATCACCTCCCTACTCCTGCTGGTCACACCGTTTCTGATTCAGTTGGGATTTGTTCACTGCTTCGATGCAGAAAGGGATTTGTGTTTGCTGAACCCAGGAGTAACACGTTCATGCAGCACATCTGAGGAGCCCCAAATGAGCAGAGAGCTGTCAACGAGTGCAACCGTGTGCTGAGCTCTGTGGTGGGGCATGGCATCTCCAGCCACACACTGGGAAAGGGAGTTCCCCTATTTTTCTATAGGGGACATCCTTACAAAATTCCTGATTTCGCATTGATAGAACTGAAAAGGAAATAAAAACCCTATTTATGCACATTATTGCCTGAATTTCAGACAACTAAAGTTAGGAGGACAAATTCTTTAGACACCTGGGACTGGATATAACCACAGGTATTTTATTTTCTGCTATATCCCCCATAGCTATACACTACATACCCCAGTTTCACCACCAGCATCACTTTTCAGAACTGCTTCTTTGGACTATTACTTTTTAAAAGTCTGTTCAACAGAGACACACCTGAAAAATGGATCTTCTCTAACTGTCCTCCCTCCATTCCTCAGCTCAAAACACCGCAGCAGGAAGAGCCACACGACACACTGCAAATAGGGCTAAAACAGATAAATACAGATAAATACAGTTCTGGTTACTCGGAGCACTGCCAGCCCTGTGAGACTGGGGATCCTATAGGTGATCCTATAGGTGATCCCACCAGCGCAATGGGTGACAAGAAGCACCAGCTCTTCCCCACCACTGATGTTTCCAAGAAAATTAAATCATTAGATGCTGCTCAGTGGGTCAATACTGAGGAGGCACAACCAGAATCTGCTTAGATTTAATGGCAGTTATTTGGTTTTTGGAGAGAGAAGGGACTGTCCTCCGCTCTGGAGTTCTTGCTCCATCAGCACAGGCTCCCATAATAATCAGTATTAATATCAGTGCCATTAATAAGAGCATTGAAGCAGCAGATGCTGAGCTGGCAGGCACAGCAGCTTTTACTGATACTGTCTGTGCTGCTACAGGTTGCAAAGCTGCAGGCTCCAGCGATGCTCAGCATTACAGCAAGTCTTTAATAATAAAGATGCCTGAACAGAAGGGGCCTCCCAGCAGGAGTCAGCAATTCCCTACAGCAAATAATCAAATAATCATGCTTACAGCTATGACTGCTACCAGGAGCCGGTCCCATGGGTCGTAGTATCCCCCACTCTTACGCTTGCCTTTCCAAGAGACCTGACAACACAAGAAAATACCTGAAGGTAAAGAATCACCTACCAGAGCCTGCACATTCCACACCACACTTTAATCTCAGATCAGTCATTTACATCACATTGCTCAAGCACTTTGAGCTCCGCAGAGACCCTGCTCGCATGACTGTAACACCAAAAAAACTCCATCAAAGTCCCTGGGGGCTGCTCCTGGCTTCAAGCCACCGACTCCCAATTAATCCATCCCCCACCCACTGCCTTCATCCAGTCCGCGAGCTGAGAAACACATGGTTTTCCTTTAGATGTTTAATGGAAGACTTGCTTCTCCCCTCATTTTAAAACTGAAATATTCTGCTTACAGGAAAAAAAAAGTGATTTCTCACCAGCAGTTGCTGTTCTTCATGTGGGAAATGGCTACAGAGGACTTCACACCCCTAAAACCTTGAAGACACCCACCCAGCCCCAGCCATCCACGAGTGCTCTGGAGAGGATTCTTGTGTCCCCTTACCTTTATAAAACAAATCAGGCAGCCAATGAGGGGATAAATAGGAATGAAGATGGAGAAGACGTAATGCAGGATGGTGGTTACCAGGTAAAAATCCAGAAAAAAGGCCACTTCAGTGACAACTGTACAGAGCAAGGCTGCCTGTACAAAAGAAAAGGGAAAAAAAGTCCATTTTCATTCAGTTCAGACTGTTCTCTAATTTGAGGCACATTTTTAAAAGCTTTTATCATTTAAGATAGGGCAGTGATAAAGAGACATTGTGAAACGTTTCCAATTCCTTGTGCATTGAGGTCACGCAGTGAAATAAAACAACTGGGAAGCCTGTGGTGGCTTTGGAGAGAACCCATCTTCCTAGCTAATCAAACTCCAGGTAAAGTTACTCACCACTGAGAATATAAATGACCAAAACTCTTTCGTATTCTGGACTTTTTTAAATGTGAAGGAGACCACGTAAGTGAAGAGCACGACTGACGGGACGTAACCGATCAGGCAAAAAATCTGCAAAGACAGGAAAGGTTTCTCAGGAAAAGCACAGCAAGAACCCAGGGGTGAGGTTTTCGTGTCTCAACTGGAATTATTTTAGTGTGCTACATAACTCGGGACTCATCCTTGTCACTTAATTTGATGCGTTTTGCCACCCTGGTACATACAGCATACACTATTAAAGACACAAATAAAAGAGTGCATGGATAGGCAGGAACCTCACTCACTTTCCTTTAAACTATTTCCCATTTTTTTATAAACACAGGCTTCTCAGACCTGAGGATTTTGGCAAATATTAGGAATTCCACACTTCAGCCTTAGCATTTTCACAGAAATTAAAACAAGGGCAGACGCACTGCTAGGAAAATAGCTCTGCAGCACCACGCTCACGTCCCAAACCTGATTAACTCCGAGCTTCTGGGAAAGCAGCTAGGAAAATCTGATTCCTCCCAATTACAGCCAATATCTCGCTCTGAATATAGAGGACGTGAAAACTTGTAGTCTCCTCAATTTAAACATATGCTGCAATTCATTGCAGAGCTGGGCTGTGCTCAAAGACACTGCAATCTCCTCTGCAGCGCAATCACCCATCGGCAGCAAAGGGGGCAAAGCAGCCTGAGCCAAGCAAAAAAGGATGGAGCGTTTTCTTTTGAAGGTCCAGGTATTTCATAGCTCCATTTTATTCCAGTTATTAATGAAACTCTGAAATACTAATAGTTTTCCCCAGAAGTAGTAGTGCTGTTTTGCCTTTGGTGCAGCCTCACCAGTGCCTCTGTACCAGCAGCCTTAATTGGGCATTTTCCCTGTCTATCAGTTGGAAAAGTTCAGCTGAACACCTAGTAAATAAAAAATACCTGTGGAAAATAACATAACCATGCTCTTGCATCCCCCCAAGCAACTCACCACAGCAACGAACTTGCCCACGTAGAAGTAAACACCATAGTGAAAGGCAAAGAGGCTGCCTATCATCAGGACCAGGATGGAGAAGAACAGCGGGAGGTCAATGATGGCTTGTCCAGTCCAGTAAGCAGAGGGATAAAGCCCTGCTATCTTCAGCTGTGTGTACGCTTTGATCTGCAACAGAGAAACAAAGGCAACACTAATTAGAGGTCAATTAAAATTAACACAGTATTAATCTGCCATAGTGTGGGAGCAGGACCTCATTTCTCCCCTCTCATACACCTCTTTTACACCGATGTGGCATCAGTGCCTTACCCACTTACTGCTAGTTTTAGCTGCCAAAGAAGTAAAAACCATTTCCATAGAAAGCAAAAGGGCTTTTCCCAGACCTGCTCCACTCAAGGCAGCAACCAGCAGTCATCCATACTGCCTCTCATGGCAAAAGACACTACTTAAAACACCTCTTCAGGTCTCCCCAAAATCCCAAGGTTTTTAAGTTCTTCTGCAGTCTATGAATCCACATCTGAGAGTTTACCTTATGGTGTTCTGCATTGTCCATGGCAAAATAGGGTGGCATCCCAGTAATAATGATTCCCAGTAACACAGCTTCAAAATAAATCTCTAGTCTGAAAATTGTGTCTGGAAGATTCTGAAATATAAAATCAGATTTCTTCAATACCAGAATGTGTGTGACCAAAAAAATGCATTTAGAACTGGAGTATGACTGTAAATGCTAAAGCATGTATTCTGTGAATCTCATCTGAGCTGCAGCATGAAGAAAAACAGCTATGGAGGTTTCTGGAGTATTTATAAGAGCATCTAATAAACTCCTAGAGCACTGGTGTCCTGCAGCAGGTCCCTTTCTCTCCAAGGCCACCCCAGCTCTGCACAGGAGGCAGCCGCCCTCCAGCATCCCCATGCTCAGCCTCCGAGGACTGCAAGGTAATCCATAACAACTTCCCAACAGGACATCCTCTTCCCAAGCCCCTTTTTCCTCCATTTCCATAAGATGCAGAACAAAATCCCAGCACCTTTCAAGTTCTCCTCAATTCTGCAAAGCTTCCTACCACCAAGGACTTACTCCATGGGCTTTGGCTACTGGGGTCCACCCCTTCTCGATGGTGCTGCAGATGGTCCCAACCAGCTTCTCCCTTTGCTTATGTAGCATTTCTACACTCCCCCTCTCCCCCCAGGGATGCTTTGCCACCCACCCTGTGTTTAAGGGTGACTTCTGCCACCCAGTGGGTGCTGCTCACCTGAACGAAGGGGTTGCTCCAGATCTGAATGCTCTCCGTCACATTTAAATTGCGCAGAAGCAGATTGCTGACAATATTCATCAAAACTGGCAGGGAATGCACCATGGTGCTGTTGAATACAACTGTGAAAACATAGTTCTGGAAAGGAAAGTGTTTGCTGCATTAATTCTTCTGCACAAAGGGTAATGCCCTGGGGGGGGCTCTCCTATGGGCTTAATTACACCTGAACATCGGGGAAAATCTTTGCATAATAGAGGATGCTTTGCAGGAAGCTCTGTGCTGCTCAGGGTGGTGATAACACGTAATCTAATTCAGGAAAACAGTGTTTGTAGGGATCAGATTATTTGGAATAAATTCCCAGAGTGTTTTATGCAACTGTGACACCACAACAAGCGATGCTCCAGACAATTACAGTCTGAAATACAAGCCACATGGTGACCTGCACTTAGATGTTCTTACCAATACACTTAAAAACCAGACAGGCAAAAATTTACATTAGCTAAGGGCTGTGCTGTCACACTAATATTAACAGATTGCAATGAATAAAAATGGGAACAAGACAGAGCTGGCACATCACACCGCAGCTCCTTTGTTGGAGATTAAATATGACCCCAATGTTCCAATCTTTCTGACACTCCTTCAGTGACTGCACTGAAATAAATACTTACAATCCAAGAAAGCAATTTTTCTTTACACGAGACCACCATGGAATTGTACTTCTGTTGAATTGTGTAATTCAGCTAGTATAAATAAAAATAAATAAAAAAAATTCCTATGCCAGGTCTCTTGTGAAGTAAAATATTTCTCTTGGCTTTTTGCGTCCTTGTGGGGAAGAAAGGGGGATGGAAGTTTTATTGGCCTACCATAATTATAATTATGGAATATTTATTTTGATAATATTTTCATTCTGTTAATACAAGTCCTCTTTGCAAGGCCTCTTGTATAAGCAAAGTTATATGACTGCATGACTCAATACACGCCTTTCAGGCAAGAGTGCAACAAAACCAGCCCCTGACCAGCTTGGCTGCGTTTTGGGATGTGACCGAGCCAGTCTGTCCATCTTACCTGTCTGGATTCAAGGTCAAACACGTTTAAAGCTGCACTGTGAGGTGCAGCCGAGACGTAATCACTCTCATTGAACATCTCCAAGAGTATGTTCATGCTCCCAAGAGAACGGACAATGTCACCGATATCCGATTCTGGTGTAGGACAGAGAAAACAACATGATTAATCATCACCAGCTTGGAGCATTTTACACAAAATTAGTGATGGATCTTCCCAGTGATACAACCCTATGATGAAAGATCACTGTTTCCTTACACGTGACCACTAAAGAGAGTTCTTTGCTATTTTGAACTACATGAATGTTTTTATTTTGGCTTCCCACCCA
The DNA here is from genome assembly GCA_013398125.1 of Aegotheles bennettii. Lineage (NCBI taxonomy): Eukaryota > Metazoa > Chordata > Aves > Caprimulgiformes > Aegothelidae > Aegotheles > Aegotheles bennettii. The sequence continues at coordinate 107,571 of VZRW01005550.1, forward strand.
ACAGCTTCCAAAGCATTCAGGAAATTTTTTTCATTATATTTTCCAATTAGTTTGTGCAAGTCAAATGCAGCAGTGAGGAAGGGGAGCTACCAACGAGTGTTATCAGGATACTCAAAGTTCAGCTAAGAGAGCAAGGCACCAGTGGCACTTTGACCTAGTGTCCAGAGCAATTGGGTGGTATTAAGCACAAATTCCCAATAGCTCAAGCAGATGCTCATTTTTACTGTCCAGATCACTGCTAGGCACTTTCAAAACATCCTAAGTTGAAACAAAAAGAATTTTCCAAAATGCTTTGTAGCAGGATTTGAATATTGATGTATCCAAATGTCTCTCTGGCCAGTTCCTTCATGTGGGTCATCTCTGCTCTCCTACCTGTGGAGTTCTGCAGCAGGAGACGACTCCTGTACTTGTGATAGTCCTCTCCTGGCTTCAGCAAGTACAAATCTGGGGAGAGTCTGATAGCAGCTACAGAATTTCTGATGATGTGGTGGATGAAAAACAGTAAAATCTGAACTACGAGATAAATCAGGAAAAGCAACAACCTGAAAGAAATAAAATGTTTTGGTTCTGTTAAAATTCAGCAAAAGCCAACCCAGTAACGTGCATGTTATTAAAACATCTCCCATCCCCTGACCAAGCACATCTTCACCAGGAATACTTGTTATTGTTGAAACGTAACTATGGGGGAAAAAAATTAATCCCATCCTCTCGTTTCCCTGGTATCACTCAGCCAGGTTTTGAGAATTTTGTAAACAAGTGAGAAGGCCCCAGCACTTACATAACTCTCACACATTTGTTTTCCCGCTTGAGACTAAGGAAGTGAACTTTTGCTATGGTGGAAACCTGCTTCTTCCAGAGGGCTGTATTGCTCATTGCTGACGACTTCGTCTCCGAGAGCATCAGGAGGCTCTGCTCCATATCATCCAAGGATTTTGTATCCATTTCATCCTGCACTTGCTGGGAATTGAACACGCTGTAATCTGAGAAAGAAGAGAGTAAAATTCTACCAATGGGATGCTCTGTCAAAGCCAGGTACCCGAGCAGAAGCTTTGCAGAGCACGATAGTTTACTAGTCTGTATCACAAAGAAAGCTCTAGAATAATTAAGATAGCTTAAGCCATTCAAAGTTGACTTAAAAAGAAGAACCAATTAATTGTGGAGCAGTGTTTAGTGGTCCCTACTTTTCACTTGAATTGGAAGCTAATTTCAAGGAGGGGAAGACAGATGAGTTTGCTGTTTCAGCCTTAAACACAGGCTACTAATATCACTGTTCATGCACAAGGCTGGGAATGAGTTTTATAATGTGCATTTACAATCTCATGAGAGTAAGCTCCATTAGGCAAACAAAACACGTTTTAAAAAGCCAGCCATAAAAAGTGCAACTGTACAGCAAAGTAGTTAGATGTAAGCTCACTGGATGAAAAAATAATTACTGCAGAGACAGCCAGTAAAAAGCTATCCCCTGGATCCTCTCAGCATCAATTCCCACCACCCAACTCACTGCTTTTGCTTGTTTTTCATGTTAAATATCTCCAAAGCCTTGGAATGCCAGCAAGGAGCCCTGAGCTGCTGGACATAGCAGCTGGATCTCCATAGCAAAATGCCTTCTGGCAGTGATGTGGCCTGGACTATTCTACATTAATTAAGACTAAGTCAAAAATGAGGGAAAAGAGGGAAATAGCCAAAGTCCACCCCACCTGCTTGATCAATCTCTGCCTCAACTTCCAGCTTCAGATAGACATCCTCCAGTGTTGTCATGGAAACGCCGTAGGTGATAACACCCAAATGGGAATGAGTGTCGAGGTCAGAAAACAAGCCTAGAGACAGAAGTGAAACATACTGGTTGCTCCAAAACAGGATTACATCATCTTCCCAAGAGATCTTCAAGCCCATCAGAGGCATCCCTAAAGCCTTCTGCATGGTAGAAAAAAACCCAAACAGGTAACATGTAGATATGGCTGCTTAATTATGAAGACACAAGTCATAGCTTAAGAACCAAGGTTGGGACAAGCTCCATAAAACTTCGTCTCTGTGGTCAGGTATAGGAAATGTGCTGTTTTCCCCAAGTTGAAGTGTTCATGAAAACCACCTCAGCATCCTGAAGCTCCTGAGCTGGCTGCGAGAGCCCCTCTCCCAGAAACATCTCACACAGGGACTGCGGGACAGCTCATCCTACCTAGACCCCTGCCCAGGGTTTTACAAATAAAACCACCCAGTAACTATTTTTATATATATATATATATATATACACACACATATACAGGTAGATAGATAAATGTCCAGATCTGTAAAGCCAGCTTAACTGGACGGGAGATAATGGATGGCATGCAGAGCTTGAAGATCAAATTGATGCTGAGAGTGAGAGCACTTGTTAGCACCTTCGGATGAAAAAATACTACTGGGCTCTTGCCAGTCCTGCGAAGTGAATGACTCAACGAAATGAGGAGCTTTAGCACCAAGGTCACATTGAAGGGGAACACAAAAGCATAAAATGGAAGAGCAGTTGGATCCCCGACGGTGCTCATCACATCTCCACGATTTCTTCTGCCCCAGTAGCTGGGGCATGTTCCTAACCCCAGCTTCTTGTTCAAATAGTTTGGGGGACTGATTCCATCTTGCACGAAGATGTCTCTTTTTGAAAAGTACACACAGTGGCTGCCTAAGGTGAAGCTAATAAATTATTAACTGCTCAAATGCAGCGGGGAAAAATGCATTTATGAAATATGAGCTGCAGCCATATGGGTATTGATTCTCCCTTAGCTTTCCACACTGCGCAGGGGACACTCTGTTACTTCTGTTTTCTCCTGGGAGCTGTAGAAGAGGCGCCGTGCAGGACTCAGCAGATAATTGCTGCCATCTAGTGAAACCAATACGTGTTCCACACTCCTCCTCACCAGGGAATTTTACAGCAGCGACACAAGGCTCTTTGCAGCTCACAACAAGGGGGACTGACACTTGTAGGACTTGGGGCTTCCTGGTGGGCACCAGCTCTGCTCATTAAAACGCTCTGCAATAAGATGATACTTCTCATGGACAAGTGGATTCTTGGACAAAAGGGTCTCCTCACCTTTCTGCTAAGTCATCCCCCCAGTGCTTGCTGTTGGGGACGTACATCCCTCTTAACATACCACGACCCCCTTGGAGGAGGAGATGAGCTCCTCACTCGCCTGGGAACAACTTTGCTGACTGATCATCAGCCAAATCTTGGTGATCTTAGAGGTCTTTTCCAACCAAAAATCACAGCCAAACAACAAATATCTATAAAACCACATAAAAGCAGAAGTGACAATTTAACAAGAATTGCAGGCTGCTCCCATGCTTGATGGATTTCTCTTCTGCAGCTATTCAACCCTGCAGCACAAAAAATACCCATCAATACCTGCAAACTTGTCCATGTCCTTGAGAGGCAGGGTGTACACAAGCTGCTCATCATTCTCTTGGATCAGGCTGGCTGCAGGGATGTGCTGCCGTATCAGCGAGGTTGTAGCCTCCATGTTGCAATAGGCATCGATGTGCATGCTGAGAAAATGCACAAGAAAGAGGGTTTTTAAAGCTTGCTTCTCTCCTTAGGCCTGTATCAGAGCACCAAACATTCAGTAGGAAGACAATAAAAGGATCTTTTTTGGTGATGGGGAGTGCTGACTTATGGGTTTCAGTAGAAAACAAAAAGAAAGATACATGATGCCACGTAAGTGGTAACACACAAAGAATACCTCAAGCGGTAGCCAATCCCCCACTTGCTTTTCAGAAAGAGAGAAGATCCAAGGCATTTTAACATCCCTTGAGAAATCACAGCTTTACGATCTAGAAACAATAAAAAAATAACAAAAAAAATAATCAGGAAGGCCCATTGAATTGGAGAATCATCAAAACTCCCAAAACCAGCTACGTATTTCAGATGAAGGTGTATTCCACGGCTAGAGAAGCACCACTTTCTGCTCTATAACACGACTGTCACTGTACCCTGGGGGCTGCAGCAGGACTCACCAGCAAGGATATCTGCCTCGTCCATGAAGTGAGTACTGAAAACGGTCACACGATTGGCTTTCCTGTTCTTGAGGAGGTTCCAGACGATGTGCCGTGAACACGGATCCATGCCCGCCGTCGGCTCGTCCAGCAGCAAAACCTGGGTGCAAAACCAAGAACCACATCCTCAGGTACTGACCTCAGGAAACCCCACCTACGTAACAGGTATGGGGCTTTTTGCCTGCAGCCTGCTAGTTAGCCCTCAAACATATAGGAAATGTCCTAGAGTAAGCAAGACAGATGCCTCCACTATGCTTTGAATAAATCACCTCCTGTCGTGACAAATGGAAAACTCAATACAGTAACTTAATGCCATAGCTGGTTTTATTCCATTTCTAATACAATCACATTTAGCTAGGGATTCATTCCCTCCTATTAAGGGATGGTCAAATATACACACGTGCTTTTAAAATCCCCTTTTAAACCACACGCATGGTTTTTAAACACAGATCCAAAAGCAGTTCTCATTCCTACAGGCCAGAAATAACAGATCTGTAACAGGAGAGGTCTCTGGCTTAGTCCCTGCTCCAAGTGCCTGGATGGCATGCAAGGAAAGTCTCCAACAGGTTCACCGTTGGGGGCTAAATGTTACCTGTCAGAGATGACATAACACTTGTCACACAATTTATTTCACAAAGAAATCAGCTACTGCCATTACCTCAGCCATTAATGTCCTCAAGCCTAAAGGCTGAGCTATTGAAGTGATTTTAATTGTTTAAATGGTAGAAGAAAAAAAGAGTGACAGATGTTGACAGTAAAAATCTCTGCATCTTACATATTATCATATGCATTAGATGGTTATGACAAGAGACATCAGCCCTTAAGTGTCTTAGTGACAGCAAGTCGGGAACATCTCCATCCCACTCACCTTGGGGTTCCCAAGAACAGCAACTCCCACTGACAGCCGCCTCTTCTGCCCCCCACTTAATTTTTTAGCTTGGTTGTCTCTGATAGGCTGCATCTCCAAATCCAGCAACACTTTCTGTACCTTTAAAACATTAACACATTTATCGTTAAAACATGTAATCGATTTTTTTAACCAGATTATTAGCAATGAGCATTCAAATTCACTGTTCCTAATCCAGTGTATTCTGTGCCTGAACCTCACACCTTGCCAATGAACCTCCACATCCACAGCAGGGTTTAAACTCCAGCAAACCTGAAGAAGTTAAAAGGTGTCTATGCTTGAACACGAAGGCTAGGATCTAAAATGTTTCATCAGCATTTCAGATTTCTAGGAAAAATGAACAGTTTACCTTTGCAAAAATATCTCTGTACCTCTCTGTCCATTGTATTGTAAAGGAATATTTCCCTGCAAGCTTAAGGAAATATCTGTGCGCTATTAAGGGTATTTTGGCCTACTGGTTAAAAATGGACTTGTAAGACAATATTTGTGCTCAGCTGACTTACCTCTTGTATCAAATCATTCTGAGGGATTCCTTTAATTGCAGCAAATATGGAGAGATTCTCCTCCACGGTCAGTATATCGAAGTGTATGTCAGACTGGGGGCACACCCCGCAGATCTGTCGCACTTCAAGCATTTCATCAATTTCGGAGATTTTGTGCCCATAGACAGAGACAAACCCTGAAAAAAAAAAAAAGCCAAGAACAATCAACTGAGAGGATTTTTATGGCCAGAGAGCAGGCTGACACAGACCTGAATCTGAAGTGGACTCTTCCCGGCATTACCCAGAGAAAAATGTGGTGCATCCTGAGATAACCACAAAGGTGAAACAGCTTTGGTTTTCCAAAGCAGGGCACCCAAAAGCCTCCTGCCACCAGAGAAGCTCACCGTCTGTTGGTGGACACAGCCCACACAGGATGTTCATCAGCGTTGTCTTCCCGGTCCCACTGTGCCCCAGCAGTGCTGTGATCTGACCTTCATAGATGTCGAAGGAGAGATCTGGTCCCCGAGGCAAACACAAGAGAAAGAGGAGGCATTAGTGATGTGCTCGTGGCAGCCAGAGCCAGCTCGTCCCGCAGAGGTCAATTCAAATACTGCCATATGGGGTATGCATTTACACTCTGTTATTCTGAGGGACACCTTACCTCCATCCCTGGGACCACCGGGGCTGTGACAGTCCCCACTGAGGGGACTGGGGTGGCCCCATGGCTGCAGGGTGACCACGTTTAAAAGCCGCACAGGGAAACAAGACGAAAAGATCAGGGAGATGGGGTGGGGAAGATCATATCACTAACAACACGAGTGGAGGAGGAATAGTGGGGATGATGTCAGCAGGCTTTCTTTAGTGATGGAAGGGCTCCTCTTTTTGGAGTACCATTTTAAACAAGATTACTACCAAAGCGGTGAGAGAAGACACACGCAAGCACATCTGGCATTCATGCTCCACCCCACTAAAAGGAACCAAAAAGCCCAAACTGAAACACAAAAGACCACTCAACAATTCAGCTATGGCTTCTCTGCATCTGACAAGCAGCTAAAAAGCTAAAGTGTTCTTACTTCGGAGAGCCTCCACAGTTTCCCCCTTTTTCCTGAATGTTTTCTGAACACAGCTGATTCTGAAAGAAGACATGGAATTTTATAAACTATTTTAGGACCTTTATATAACATTTCGAATGATCAACACTCTGCAACAGTCACAACAAGACGACCATGCTAAAGTGGCACTAGACACAGTAAAGACCCATAGAGGCAAGTCAAGAGACAGCGTGTCTTGTTGGAGCACTTAGTCCCTCTCCAGCCTGGCATCAGAAAGCTTTTTCTTATCACCTTCCAAGGTATTTCCTATGATGACATAACGAATAACTTCAAATCTGTGCTTCTTTCACACTGTAGAACAATGCAGTAGAGGTTTCCCCAGCTAGAAAAGGCAATAGCTACTCCCCAGTAATGTCACAAAACAACAAAAGACTCAGACATAATATGGAAAATAGGTATTACACCAGACTCCGAAGATGTGATGACTGACAGCTCTTGATCAAAATTAGGTGAAAGAAACCTGCTTTCTGTCTCTCAAGAAAGGTAAAAACTTTCCTTCCAGTCTCACTGTTTTCTAAAAAAAACCAAAACCCAACCAGTGTACCTGAAGGCACCATGTGAAGGATGAGTTTTGGAAGCCTGGCCACCCTGAAAATGGGGATGGGGAGTGGATTACAGGTGTGAACAGAGGGGAGGAGAATAGGGTATGAAGGAAAACAAAACCTGTACAGGTAAAGATGACGAGATAGTGCAAAAATGATGGAGAGCTGGTGGAGGGTTGCTATGGGAAGAGTCCAGGGTAGATGAATAATGCAAAACCAGCAACAATGTTCTCATGTGAACATCAGGATTAAAACTGGACCCTTCAGTCTATGGCAGATGCCCAAAGAGACATGGATAGTGCTGACAACATGAGACTGATTCTGGTCACTAAGCTCAAATATCTGAGACTAGCGGAGCCAACCAGGAATAGTGAAGATGTAGAGTTCCTCAACTCACATCAGGCTATGCCATTGGAAAATGATGGAAACAAGGGATAAAGGAAGAAATTGAAAGTACTGAGACACTAAAACCACCTGACAGTCCAGATGTAAGACAACAGGTGACAAAAAATGCAACGCAAATGGCGAGAGCATGGACATCTATTCTCCAGTTTTGTTTTACCCTCTTAGATAGGGCAGCTAGGCAAAACCCCCACGAAGTTCTCTGCTCTACGGAGAACACTACAGCCTTCACACAAGCCTAGAATTCAGCTCTTCCTCCTCAAATGTGTGTTACCAGAAACTAAACCCTCCCAGAAGAGTGGGCGTTTCAACATCTGCAACCGCTTACGCCTCTCGTGGCCTCAGTGAAACTGAGGGAATGGAAAAGCGGCCGCTTTTGAGAGGGCTCCAGCTGAAGGAACACAATCCACAAACAAACCCTTTCTTTAAGCCCAGTGATTTCTCCTTGGAGAGCATCCATGTCGTTGATGATGGAGCTTCACTGAAAATGGAAACTCGCCGTGTGTGTGTGTGTGTGTGTGTGTGTGTGAGGACTCTGCAATGCATACCATATGCTATTTGAATCCAACGACTGGAGAAACCAAAGTGATTTTCTAATTTCACATTAAAACATCAGGGACCCAGGTGATCTGCTAATCTGCACGTGGGGCAGGGCAGGAATCATACCTGATGGCTTCTTTCCCTTGAAATTCAGAAGGCACGGTTTCAACTATCTCACTGAAGCTTGAGCTGCCATTGATGCTGCTCTCATACAACTCCTTGTAGTTTTTCCTGTGCTTCAACCAAAACGAAGGCTTCATAAAGAAAAACGGTGTGCGGCGTAGTCCAAACTCCCCTGGAGAGCAAAGGCAAAAAGACAATTTCTTACCAGTAACTGCAGATACTCCCCAGCTTTTGCATCTTAGCTATAAGAGCTCTCCTGGCTAAAGGTCTGGGAGCCAGCCCACACCTCCATTCCAGAGGGATTTCAGCAGCCAAATTTACATTATCTGCATTTAAGTTCCCATCGACACTGCTAACAGGCTCAGGTTTTGCAAAGGATTTAAACCTACATACAAATCTCTTCCCAAGCAAGAGAAATCCCCAGCACTGGAAGAACAGTGACTCCAACCCAGGCGATACAAAGCCAGGGAGATCAGAGGCAAAGGGAGCTGAGGGGCTTAACCAGGCCTTAGTTGCAAGATTAACAACTTTATTCTCCATTTTATGTTAAGGTCTGGAACAGGTAGAGTGGCCTCTAATTTTCCACCCTGTAAGAGCAAATTGCAAAGGCTGAGGCACTAGTGAACCCAGTAAAGGACCTTCTCCTTTACAAAGATGTAGACGAGGTTTAGCTAAGGCCACCAATTCTAAACATGCTAACAGCCCTCCTCACATCCCACAGCTTTAATAGAATAGACATTATTTCAGCTAAAAGTACTCTGAGGCACAGACTAAAATTTATTTGTAAACTGCAGCTTCTCCCTTCTCCACAGCTGAAATTAAGTCAGAAATGCCACCAGCCGTGCCAACCTGGGGGGCCCAGGGCTTCAGGACCTGGTGATGCTTGCACAGTTCAGGTCAATTTTTCTCATGGACATACCTGGGATAACCTGATCAAGGTAGACAGCTACAAGCAGGTAAAATATGCTATCCAGCACCAAGAGAATAAGAGAGATAAAGAGCGGGTAAGGACCGTGATTTATATTTGAAAATGTTGCACCATCTTCATAATCTTCTAGGTGCATGACCTGCCAACAAACACGGACAGAGGGAGATGTTACACTGTACCAGCCTGGAAAGACACAACAGCACAGTGCAAAACTTAGCAAAATTAAAAAAAAAGTTAACAAAAAAGCGACTGAGATTACAGCAACAAACACAAAGAATAACAGTTGCTTGATGGTGCATTCTGCTTCGTATTAAATTGCAATGGGAAGGTATTAAAATAGGCATTTCCCCCTCCATCAGCAGCTTATTAAAAAAATAATTTAATATCTACATCACTACGTATTTGAAAATGATGCAAGACAGAGCAATTTGAAAATGATGTAAGACAGAGCACAAGGAGGCTGCAATGGAAGGAGCAGAAGGTTATTTACCTGCGCGACACCGATCAAGAAGCTGCACTGACATAAGGGGCTGAGAATCCACACGAAAGACTTGGGGAAATCTTCCAGCAGGACAATGTTAAGACCCACAAAACCAAAAGCCAGCGTCACCAAGAACTCCACTATACCCACGTGCTTTGACTTTTTAAATAGAGGTGTCAGCATAAGTGCAAAGAAAACCTAAGGACAGATTAAAAATTAATGTAAGGAGGCACTACATAAAAACAAAATAAAAAAATACAGGGTATTGAAAAACTAAGGTAAAAAGACCATAGCTTCACTTTTGCCTTTGATAATCAAATAATTTTCCCGATATGGGCACTACAGTGTTCACCCATGTCCCAAACTTCCCTTACAAACAGACCATTGGGAGGGACAGCTTCCCAAAGATGCCAGGTGGCAGAGCACAGGAAAAAGTGATAAAAGAAAAATAAGGACCCATCCGGCTGAGCACGCATCTACACCCCATATAGTGCACCTTCTGTAAGTGACAGGCAGCAAACTAAGAACTATTTCTGCACTGGTTGCTTACGAACTCAGACAAGCAATTTGCTGTATAAATTAATCCTCTGACCCTTCATCAGGGTTTTAACATTACACTATGTAGTAATAGCAACAGTTTAGAAGAGGGCATGGTTTTGGGCTTCAAAACAGTGCCATACAGAAAGCGTTTTCAGTTCCAAGACAAGTGATTATAAACTCAGACACTTCAGTAAGGGAAGGTGTTTCTCATAGTGATGGTCCAGACCTGTCCAACACCCCAAACCAGAGCGGGCCCAGGGAAGGGGAAGGGTCACATCTCACCACCGTTTGGTCCTACAGAAGCTGTGTCTGTTTCAAATGCTTTAGTAGAGAGAACAAGATCAGATGGAAAGGGAAAAAAACCAAACAGGGATGGCTGAATTCAATGAGACCAGAGATACTTACTGAAGAGATTCCATACAGGAAAAAAAGCAGAAATATCACAAAGGCACTGCTCTGGGGAAAGAGGGAAGAGGCTGTTGCAATCACCGCCATAAGAATGGACATGACAAAAATCAGGCTCACGTAAAGCAGCACCCAAGAAAGCCTAGGAGCAAAAGAGGGAAAAAGAACAGAAACCACTCAATGACTTCTCAGCCTGAATTATTCTCACACAAAAATAGCTAAAACTACTACTCTTTAATATTCCAGACAGCTGCACCAAAGGACAAGCTTGGAACAAAACAAGAGCCCCCAAATAAAAAGAGCTCTTGTAAACATTCCTGCAATTGTTCCAGGCATTAGAGCACACACATCAATACCCACAACATCAAAAAGATACACAATGAGATGATTCAGGATTTTTTTTTAACTTGCATAATTAATTCCCTAGTATAACCAAAAGAGAGTAACTGAGTAGTAGGTTTCAATAATTAAAGAAATTCTATTTAAAATTTAATACACTAGTCATTCCAGTAGCTGGGCAGGGTAATAAAATCCTTTTCTTTTTAAGAACTGAGCTGCAAGTCTGTCAGCGATTCTAACCCCGGGAAACAAGGGCAGTGTGTGCACAGGTTAGTAAAAAATGACACATTTTCCCCAGAAGCAAGTTTCTGAGTTATATTCAGTGGCCCAGCAGAGCTGCATTACCAGCGTGCCTTTGCTGACCCGCTCCCATTTCACACTGGGAACAGGAAATCGATTTTCTCCAGATCAGAGATGCTCACCAACACTGCGGGTGAAGGACTCGACTAAATAAGATTTGTCACCAAGGACATACTGCAAACAAACAGAACTGGCTGCTAGAAAAGAGCTCGGGTGCAGAAGTAAAACAAAAGCAGCCAGGGGAAAAAAAAAAATAAAGAGAAGAGCCCAGCTGGCTGTTACGGTGTGACAGGGAAAGATGCTGAAGCTCTGTCAGCTGCAGCAACAAAGCTAAACCTGTGTTTATGTCTGCAGTTATCAATGATTTCATATTAGCACATCCTCTCATTTGGAAAAAAATCCCAACATTACACTGCACAGGACAATTTCCATCACAGTAAGGAAACAAATTAGAACCTGTTGCTTAGACTGCTCTGTCACAGTAAAATTGCAGAATGAGATTCATTTAATTATGTGTCATGGAAACGTGGCTGATAAGCTCTGAAGAGAGGCTGCAGGTTACCCATTGAGCCTCCAGAAAAGGAGCTACTGAGCCAAAAATACTTAAAACCAGACTACACCGAAATCTCACGCATCATCACAGTTAATCCCTCTAAGTCTGTTGTGACTTTACACACATAAATGCAAGAGCATTACTCTGGTGTTAAGAAAATATTCCTATTTTCATGATACTGCAAGTATCTCTATGTTGGATTTTACAGAGCATTTCATTTTTAGGCTGCTTTTAGTTAATCAGACTGAAAACAATCAGAAAGCTGGAGGATGGAATAGAGGAGTCTTCCTAGCAAGTGTTGGTCTTCACATAATTTCGTATTTCTTTTCTAAAGAATGGGTTACACCAAACACTCACATACCAAAAGGCAGTGTCATGAAGTCCCAATATTTTTAAGAATTCCTTCAACTTCCTCTCCTTTTCTGCCACGATATGAATTGCCAAGTAATACCCAAATGGTGAGAAAGCGATCACTAGGTAAATTAAAATGATGGCACGAGGAAAATTATCTATTTCCACCACCGCAGCCTCTCCCATGATCACTGCTCTTGTCAACTCAAGTTGTTCCCAAACCGACTGGTTCGTTTTCAGCTGAAAGGAAGAGAAAGAAGAGTTATTTTTGCATCGCTCCTGATTTTCCAGCCCCATCCCACGTGCCACCACCGTGTCTTGATGTTTTGACTGTCCCTGTGACGTATGGTTCAGGCTCACTGGGACACAAATGAAGACAAATGTCCCCATTATTCAACTGGACAAGAACGCTTCTGTACAACGTATGGCAAAACAAATGTGAAACATTCTGCCTGCTCATCACATTCAAGCTAATTTTTGGTATGGCATTTTACACAGTTAATGAACATCACCACAAACACAGTCAGAGCCCAGGCAGTCCACGGATTTGCATCTCCTTGGTTTTATTATGTTATTTTTTCAGAGTTACCTGTATAATTGCAGCATCGATGCAGGCTTGCAAAGCTGTAAATCCTGAGCTCCAGTACGTTACTGATTCACATCCTTTCCACAGGTTGGAGCAACTGGCTATGGAATAAAGAAAGGCATTTTAAATTGCAAAAAGTCAGAGTTTCAGCTGCCCTATCCCAAATGTAAAGATGGTGCAGCTCATAAATGCTGGAAAAAATATCCAAAACCCAATATATGCAACATCAGGCCAAAAAAGAAAAAGAGGGGATGATTTTTCAGTTTGTCCCTTTACACAGTACACGTAAGGCCACACATTTACCTCTTGATTCCATATAAATGGAAGACATAGCGACTGAATCAGGGAACCGCAGCTGGTAGGACATGGCATCCTTGAACACAACACCCACAAAGTTTGAGGGTTTAAAAGCACTGGCCTCTTGCAGCTCCTCTTCGCTTAAATACTCCTCTGTGATGATGCCTGCGAGGTACAAGAAATTATCATGTTGATTTAGGTATCAGCACAGCAGGAAGAAAAAGTCTGCAACAGTTTTAAAGAAGCATGATGTTAATCATTAATGATTTATTTGGGTTTGGAGATATATACACATATGGTTGTATTTTTGTCCTAGTAAAGGAAGTATTTTCCTGAACAGAAACCCATGCTCGCCAGCGGGGTGAGTAATTCAAATTTAGCCCCAAGTCTTCCCCTTTTCCCCCCCATTTTTTGCTGCTCCAAGAGATTCTGTGCCCCAACCCTCTGCCAGCTACCCTAGAGTTTATTCTCCAGCACCAGCACTTTTCAAGAAGGGCAGATTAAATCAGTGCAGAGGGCTAAATATATGAAAACACAGTATTTTGCCACTGACTTCAGCAGGGGATGGAAGGAAGATGGACTGCAAAGGCAGAAAGTAGAACCGCCTGCTCAAAGCAGCCAAGAGAAATAAGGAAAATGCAGATGTCAGGCTGGGCTGTTCCTCCGTGGTACCTTTGAAGCACGCACACCACAAGGAACAGAATCAAAGATACCAAACTAAAAATACATCCGAGTGGTTTGGGAAAGATAAGCTCCCACTAGATCTGTGAGCTGTGCAGGCAAAGCACTTCAAAAAAAAAAAAAAGAAAGAAAAACTGCTTTCAAAAGAAGAGATGACACAGTGTTAGTGGGAATCAGCATCTTAAAAAAAAAGATTAAATGTTGTTTTGATACTAACAACAGAATAGAAAACACAACCCACACCATCTGCAGGACAGCATCATCTCCTGAATTTGCCCCAGGATGTCACTGGATAAGTATTAATTAGCCCTAGAGCTGTTCAGGGGTTTTCTGTACTTGGCATTTGGGTCCTCCCAAAACCTTTCCTGCAGCCACATAACTTGTTGGCCACTACAGGAGAACAGGAACCACTTTGAGATGGCAGTGCCAGAACATTTGCCAACCAAGCAAAAAAAAAAACAAACCCACATTCACAGTCTGTTCTCTATCTGTGATGGAAAATAAAAGCTTTTCTATCAGCAGCAGCAACAGCAAGCTCCCTCTTCAAACACAAACCACACCCTGAGATATACTCAGAAAAATAGAACACTCGGGTTCTGAATACCATCTTCAAAGTTATCGAAAGCCACTTTCTTCATGATCTCCCGTGCCATGCGGGTGGGCGGTGTGTATCCGATGACAAAATTCACCAGCATGGAGGTATCCAGAGTGCCAAGGTTGGTGTTGGCGACCTCATCGTACCTCCTGTGCGGATGCATCATGCTCATCAGAATGAGCCAAAACAAGAAAAAGAGTGGGAAAAGGACCTCCTGTACAAAGAAAGAAAGAAAGAAATATGAAAGCCTCAAAGAGCAGTCATAGAAACAAAGAATTCCAAGTTTATCTTAGTTACACAAAGCTTAAAATACAGACTCAGTCCAATCACTTGACTGTAAAGTTCCCTGCACGTTCTCAATGCAGCAGCAATTTCAATGCCAAATCCTTCTCTGGCACTGAAGCAGGATTTTAATTGCATGCACTGGTAACCCAAGAAGCCATTTTAAGGCACAAAGGGATAATTCTGCATACTTTAAATATCAGAAAACTTATGCTGCCTGGAAAGCAGCAAAACACAAACCATGACCACTCAAACAAGCCTAGCCAAGCATTGTGCTGTCTGTTCTTCACCTCAAAATTCATCTGAAAGTATCACACACATCACCTGTGCACAGGGCTAACCTGTCAGAAAAGATGGGAATCTTTTGGAGATCTAATCCCACTGCTCAGTTACGGGTACAAATGTTTTTAGAAGTGCACTAAAACGGCAATATTAATTCAAGGATATTTTCTGGATAATGCCTTACATGCCAGGACAAATTTTCAACCAAATGATCACTAAGCACCTTCTGAAAAAGCCTATTCCAACCCAAAATTCAGAAACATTATCATGAGCATTGTCTCCAGCTCAGGAGTCACTGAACTGCAGACACGAAGGCAGCAGTGAGCAAGCACTCCACTCACCTGAACGCTGCTTTTCTTAGTCCTACACTTGATAAGGCAGTTCTTGAATAAGAGTGCTCTGGTTTGTCTCCATACTCCTGCTTCTCTTGGTGCTGGTGCCATTTTTCAAGACTAGGTTGTTTAAGAAAAAAAACCCATAAAACCAAATCCATATGAAATGACAAAATCACTTCAAAAGCAAAAGCCAGGCAGTTACAGCATTTGGTATTTCATATTTTTATGTATGTTTTAACATACATTTTTCATTTTCAATTTTTCATATTTTACATACCTTAATATATATATATATATATGTTGGATGCTCAACACATAAAGGAATTGGTGATACTCATCGGCAATAAGAAAGCTGGGCAAACTGGCTGGGAGAGCTGTGGGATGCCATCTGAGCAGCCCTCCACCCAAAGCAGGATCAGCTCTATGCGAGCTCACAAGACTTGAGCTAACTTGGGCTTATTTTCATTTTGCTACATGTAAATTACAACCCAAAGTATTTATCTCGGAGCACAATCCCAATGTCCATCACATGGGCTCAGGGCAGCCAGCCAGACCCATGCATCCGAAAATAAGAGCCATCTCACCCCAGGCAAACTGTCCAATTTACTGTGAGTAACCCCTTTCCATTCTGGAGCTGATCCAACACTACTTTTCATTATTTTTTTTACATTTTCATTAGGCCAGCTGCAGAGCACAGCAGTGCTGACTGTAATCTTTTGGGAAAAAAAAAATTAAAATAAAATTGAAAATGCTTTTCCAGGAGACAGCATCCCATTCCACTAGGACGTACCTGGTGAGGGCCAGCAGAACAGGGAACCACCAGGTTTTTATCCCTAGTTTTGCCACCACCTTTCTGGGAGTCACTGGTCAACCTACATCTCTCTGCGTTCCCTCACCTGTGAAGTTGAAATATGATCATGAGCTGCTCAGCAGAGACAGCACAAGAACTAGCACAGGTCTTCACACCACCACCCCTTCCAGTTTCCCCACTGCTCCGGCCACAGGTCCCACTTGCAGCAACACCTACCTACATGCCACAGGTGAACCAGTGAGTCACTTCTCAACGTTTCAGCCAAAACTCGGGGCAGATTTTAAGAATTCATCCATATTCCAGGTTTTGCAGCTCCCAACACTTACTCAGAAAGCGGACTGATGCTTTTGGTGTCTGCACATTCAGAGCAGCTCTGCAGCAGGACCTCGTCCTCCGTTATCTGGCAGACAACACGTGGCTCAAGCTTCCTTCCTCCACTGCATTTTCATACGGAAATCTATTTTTGGAGTAGAGACATCACCTATCTAAAGAAACAACACGAGGCCTCTCAGATGTTGGCTTGAAGAACTTCAAACACACAAACTGCTTATAGAGAGCTCGATCAGAGCTTGCACTTCTCTGAGCATAGGAGGGAAGAGAGGAAGGGAAAGGTGCCTGCAAGCAACCAAACCCAATGCTCATGGCTTCCTCTGTGGGGTGTCGGGGTCCCCCATGGGGCAGCGACCCCCAGCAGGCACAGGCAGCAACGAGGACCCACGAGGGACACAGCTGCACGTCGCTGCAAGCAAAGCCTTGGGAAGAGGTCCCACTTAGAGCCTGAAGTGCTTCTCAGAAAAGCCCACTGAATCTACTCCACAAGTGAAAAAATGTAATCCCCTCAATTAAAAAAAAAAACCAACCCACAAAATGCTTAAACATCAACCTAAGCTGATAACTCCACTCTTCCAGGAACAATGCATACAACTCATCCGGGTATTTCCAAGCAAGAATGCTTCAAAATGACAACAGTGTTTTAAAAATAATCAAGAGCAGCAGCTATTGCTTACAAGTTGTAAAATCCACCGTGCTTCTGTCCCCCTGCTCCCAGCCCTGTCAAGTGCTTGGACATCCACTCTTTGCTCTCAGCAGGAGATTTCAAGAGCAATTCCAAGAGGAGAAGTTCCACCAATGTCTTTGCTGAACATACACATCAGAGCAGCAACCCCCTCCCTCAGTCACACTCCTCTATTTAATTGAAATCCAGAAAATTGGCAAAGCTGATTTAATCAGATTCAATCACTAATGCCAGTTACTGCTTCTCTAATTATTTTCTACCCAGTTATTAAATAAAAAGCAACCCAGTAAGACTTCCACTTTTTCACTGGAACACTTCCATGCGTTAATTTACCTCGCCTAGGTTGAAGGAAGGGTCCTTTTGAGAATGTTAATTTCTTGATATTACACCTGCCATCTCCACTTAAGCTGATGAAGCTACATGACACATCATTAAGAATACTGAAGAAGCATCACTTGAATTGTGAAAAATTGCATCTGGGCAAAAACCCCCAAACCCTCCTGGAAATTCCACGTCAGAAAAATGAGCTCATAGGCTGAACAGAAAAAGAAGTTGCCAATACATTTATTTAAATAATACTGGATAAAATGAAAACATTTTTAACCTGCAAAAGTCCCCCACAATTTCGCCACTTCCCTGTGATCTTGTACCGACAGGAGAAGTGGCTGAAACACCATGACTTGTGGGCATCTCAATCAAAGTAATCTCGAGGAAATTAGTGGTTTTGTACTTTAATTTCACATCGGAGACGCTAGGGCTTCTTACAGGAGGGGAATAATGACCAGACATCAATCTGACAACAGTCTAAGGGCCAGCTTAGCGATTTAGTGCTGCCTGTCACGTTCTCCCTGGTTTTTAAGCTAAAAAAAATAAAACAAGCAAACGAACAAGGAGGGGCTAAGCCTCAGCTGAATGAGCTGTGGCTGGGGTGAAAACACAACAATTTATCAGTAAACAACACCTGCAGGAAGATAAGAAAATAAGATTATTGATCCTGCCGCAAGATGAGAGCGTAAATGATACTCCAGAAAAACTCGGATGTGCCTTTTACTGGTCTTAACTTATTTAAGCCAATTGCTTTATTGCTGCGTTTTTAAAAATGGGCCGCATTTTCCTCCTTATCTGAATGCCGAGGGAAACAGCCGTGTCTCGGGCTGCCGAGCATCCTGAAGCCCAGCAACCGCACACCGCTTCCCTCCAAACTCACCCTTACGGAGCTGCAGGATAATGAAATAACCCGGAGCAGCCCCCAAGCCGGGCCGGGCTGTTCCCGGCGCTGTTCATCCCCCCCGCATCCATCCCCGCGTCCATCCCCGCACCCCCCCGCCGCGCCCCGGGGACTCCCGCAGGTCGGTAACCGCAGCCGCGGGGGGGGAAACACCCTTTTGGTTTCCATTGCCCCCTTTCCCCCCGCCCCACACCTCCAAACACCGCTCTCACCGTCTCTCGCCCAGCCCCGCAGCCGTAGCGAGCGCACCCGCAGCGCTCACTC
>VZRW01005550.1:126170-139533 GCA_013398125.1 Aegotheles bennettii
GGAGCCGCCGAGCCGCCCCGGGGCAGCGCGGGACCGCGCCCGGATCCCCCCATGCTCCCAGCACGGGGAGCGGGGAGGAGAAGGGCTGGAACCATGGCCCGGGGAGCGGGGATTTGCGGCTGGGTGGGAGCCCCCTCCACGCATCCATCGCTGGTTCCTGCGGAAGGAAGGTTCCCTCCATGCAGAAGGTCGCCAGGATGTTACTGCATTGCCCAAAATAGAGTTAAAGCATTGAAAATGCTGCTTTGAACACAGATGCTGAATGCCCATCGATAATTTAGGTTGGTTCCCTACCTCAACAGCTCGACGGTGCGTGACGTTTCCCATCCAGTCATCCCCCCTCTGACCTCA
This sequence comes from Aegotheles bennettii, assembly GCA_013398125.1. Taxonomy (NCBI): domain Eukaryota; kingdom Metazoa; phylum Chordata; class Aves; order Caprimulgiformes; family Aegothelidae; genus Aegotheles; species Aegotheles bennettii. The sequence goes on from VZRW01005550.1 coordinate 126,522, forward strand.
TCACCCTCCGGACAGGCCCTTTGCCTTAATCCATGCCCGGCCTTTTGCTGACAAGTGAGATGTGATCCAAGCCACTGAGATCTCACTTACCCTGTTTCTGGCACTGCGAGCACAATCCGGCATGCTCGATTTTCCAAACCCCTCCTGCAAGTCCCTGGGAAAGGCTGAGCTGGAGATGAAACCCAGAGGTGTCACCGAGCATCTGGAGTCCTGCGGCAGAGATGCTGCGGGTGTGCTCAGGGTGAAACTCTGCAGCTCCTTGTGCTCCACCAAGGATGGGCTGCTCGGCTTCCTGCAGAGGAGCACAGCAGCTTGATGGACTTGTGTTTGAAAGTCCCCATTGGAGCTGGCTTTGTGCAGCTGAGGAGCTGCTGGAGCATCACACACCCCTGTGCTGAAGCACATAGCAGCAGTATGGACTCAACATTTGTACCTGGAAAATATCAGGAGGCTGTGTCCTCTTTCAGAGAGGGGAAGAGGGTCTCAAAGCACAGTATGAAGTGGAAAGCACGGGTTACATGAGTTGGTATCATGACAATGCAGAAGCCTTTGCATTCACACCTTCACCTGCAGCAATGATTGGAAATATAGAATCACAGAATCATAGAATCATTATGGTTGGAAGGGACCTCCAGGGTCATCAAGTCCAACCTTTATCCCATCATATTCCTAACCATTGGACCATTAGACCATGGCCTCAAGTGCCTCATCAACCCGTTTATCCAGGGTTTAAGCCCCTGCCCTGGTCCCAGGGCCCTCATCAGCCCCAGAGCAGCAGAAAGGCCATGGGCCAGCACAGTGAGGTTTTGGGGAGGAGGCTCCAGGGAGGAGGGTCCTTCCACCAGCTGTTCCCCAGAGTGGTGCAGCCCAGCAGCCCTGGGTCCAGGCTTCTACAAATACCTCACATACAGAAAATGATCAAACCCCACCCAATCTTTCTGCTAGCACTTCCGGTAGGAAAAAACCCAACAAACATCAGAAAGTCTTGCTTTAACTGGAAACTCTCTTTTTTTGATCAGTTAACAAAGAGCATTAGATATAAGTACTCTAATTAAATAATGCCCTTTAGTTTTGTCTAATGAATACTGAGTAAATACAATGGCATAACTTGAGCTTCAATCAAAAAAACCCCAAAACTTCTTATCTTCACCCATCTAGCATAAAATAGAATAGAAGCCCGTCTGGGGCTGAATTCTGGTCACTTTGATGTTTGTTGTGGTCTATTCAAGAGTTTTAACTACTCACATTCATGTTCTACCTGCAAAGTTTTGAACTCCCTGGAGTTTAGGGTATTTCAGCACAACTCCTCCTCCACAGGTCCAGGGGAGAGCTCAGAGCTCGGGGTCTACAGCAATAACCCACCTTGGCACAGTTCATGGCAAGGAGAAGCGAGTGGTCTGCACCAAGCATGGGAGTGGTTTCTCATGTGGGTGCTCCAAAACATTGGGCTGTGTCGTACGGGAAGATAACATCACGTAAAATACATTTTACTTTCAGGCAGGTGAGATGCCCATGGTACTGGGTGATGCTGCAGCCGGGGAGCACCGAGCACAGAGTCAAAACCAACTGGTGTAACCGAGCCTCCAGAGAGTAATTATCACCTAAAGTACTGCAATGCTTTTCATCTTCAAAGCACATTAAAACCATTACCTGATTAATTTTTATAACAGCCCTGTACGTGCACATGCCTTAAACATAATCTCCGTTTATAGATGCAAAAAGCCAGGGGTGATGTAATTTGTCTGAGCCAAAAGGAGTCTGCATCTGAGGTGGGGAGGGGTACTGCTTATTGCAAGCAGCAGGCACCTGAAACCTCTCCAAGTTTTATTTCTGAGTAAAAAACTTGAAAGGCAAAAGAAAGCAATTTCACCTCTTTAACTGGAATAAAGATCTAAGCAACTACACCCAGGCAGTAGCACCAAATACAACAAAGCTGTGTGAACAGTTGCACAGAGGTTTGGTAGGTGCAGACAACCAGATTTTCTTTATGAAGACTGGTGTGTATGTGCAGTGGGGAGGCTTCCACAAATCACAGAATCATAGAATCATTATGGTTGGAAGGGACCTCCAGGGTCATCAAGTCCAACCTTTATCCCATCATATTCCTAACCATCAGACCATCAGACCATGTCATTAGACCATTAGACCATGCAGCCGAGGTCTCTCCGTTAGCATCAAAGCCAATAACAAGCAAACCTGGCACCCAGCAAAACAACTCAGCCCAGGGAGCAGGTTCAACCCTTTACACGTTTATTTGGAAATTCGCGATGTTTCTCCTGCTGCTCAGGTGTAAACACGTTGTAGCTGGAGGAGTCGTTGCTTAAACTCAGTTATGTGAGTTTGATGACAAAAGGTAAAATAACAAAGCATTCAGGGAAGGTAAGTCTGAGTTGAAACTCTCTTAGGAACATTAATGAGGTGCTTGGAAACCAGTGGAGTGATGTGACAGTCCCAGTCCAACAAACCCTGAGCAACTGCTGGTGATACAGGCTGGGGACTGCCCGTGGAGCAGAGCAAGAGGGAGATGGAGCAGGCTCTGTTTCTTGCAATCAAACACAGGAGGTTCTGCCCATCCTTTCGTGTGCTGGGTTGAGCGGGGAGAACAAGTTGAGCATTAAGATAACAAATACATGGCCAGAGCTGGGGCATTATTCTCAAATTTCAGTTTGGTGGATGTGGCTCCTCTGTCCCCTATGGCTTTTATCTGGCAGCTGGAAAGAGTGCGCCTGCTCGGATCACTCTTCCCGTTCTGCAGAGAGTTTGCAAAAAGCCCAGGAATGCAGAAATGATTTTGTCCGGTGATGCAGAAGCTTCAGGTAAGCAGCTGCTCTTTCACTGTTTCTCTTTTTAGCAAAGCTTTGCAGAGTCCTTTGAGAACCAGAGGCCTACCACATGAATTGCTGCATTTCAAATACAGATAAAACCAAATTATTTTACATTTTCCTTTGGATTTACCATCTGCTTATTAGCTGACTCGAGTCCTGCTCCTGGCCCATTTCTTGTTACTGTTTAGGTCCATTTTTCTCATGCAAGTGGCCAGTTGGGCACTGGCTGTGCCTGCTCTCTGCTGTGGATGCTCTCCTGACCTCGGGCACGTCGCTGTCTCAGGAGACCAAGTGACCACAGCCTGAGGGCTGCTTACGCTGGGAGTCCTTGGCATGCTCTTCCTTCTGCATCCAAGAGTACCTTCGCCTTCCAGAAAGCAGAAATAAAAAAAGAAACAGCATTTATAGTATAAATCATAGATGTTCTCAGCATGCACTCAGAGGGCATGGATGCTTTCACCCCACACAGGGCTCCTCCTGCACCCAAACTGGTGGCTTCAAGTCCTCTGAGGTGGCGATTCTCTTGAATCCAAGCACCAGCACCAGGTTCTCTGCCTCGTGCCAGTCCCCTGCCTCCTCACGGCTGAGGGTCTGCATTGAGGGACTGCTCTTTTCTTTCTTCAAGGGATCGTTGTGATTGTGCCAGGCAGAACCAAATTACGGGCGATAAACCGAGTTCCCCATGGTGTCCTGCTTCTGTTTGGAGACAGCACTTCCCGAGTGCCCAGCACTTCAGCAGGGCACAGGAGGGGAGAACACAATTGCCACAGTGATGTGCTTGTGCCTTGTTGCATGAGGGTGAATTTTGTTCAGCTGGGAGGCAGCATGTGGCACAGTTAGGAGCATCAAGGATGCCTGGCGGAGCACAGCCCAAGTGGGATCCACTGCTGCTTCCCAGCTGGCTTTATCCGCTGTGGTTTCATCCAGATTGAAACAAAATAAAGCTTTAAGGTTGTCCAGAATTTTTTTTAGGTTTTGTTAATCAGACAAGTTGTCACCAACAGTTAAACTCATTCTCAGGTAGCTTTGTCTGTAAGCAATTATTCCACTTTCCAGAGTGGAGGCAATGGTTTATAAAAGGAACAGGCTTTAAAGAGGAGATATACTCCATATTTACTGGAAATGATGTGTTTGCATCAATAAATCTGTACATAAGCACAAGGGCGATGCATTTGCATCATCTAACGCTAGAGCCCAGATCCTTTGCCAGGGAAGCTCTTTGACAGTAATTCAGAGCACCTAATTTAGAGACCTGCCTCCTTCTGTGAGCTGGGAGATTAAAATAAACTGTGCAAAACCCACCTTCCTCCAGCATGGACTGCTCAAAGCCTGCAGCTGCACCCAGATGAGAAGGGGGCTCTGCTACTGCCAAAGCCACGAGTTCTTTGCCACCAAAAACTTCCCTAATATTCAGAAGCAGGGCATGATTGTCGAGTGCAGGCCAATATCAATAGCGATTCATTCCTGTGTGAAAAGAAAAGGGATTAAACCTCTGTTTAGAATGGCAGCATTGTGCACCTCTACAAATGGTTATGCAAAACGCGAGTCCTTTAGGAGTCCGATTTGCTCATAACGTGCAAGACACCAATTTTACCCCGTGCCCTTGTCCATCTCCATCCTCTGTAACAACATTCAAACTGGCTCAAAATAAAATTTCATAAAAGAAATTTCGATCTTGGCCTAAGAGTTGGCACAGAGAGTTTCAGCCCAAAATAGACTTTTATGGGAAGTTAGAAACCTCTGAAAAAACCAAGTTTTTCTAACTGAAGCATCAAGAGAGTCTTAACAACAGGGATAATATATACATTGTATGCCATGAGAATACTGTAATTACAGCCAGGTCGGTACAAACATATATTCATTCTGGCCATGAATGATACCCCATGTTCATAGAAAAAAGAACAAAAATGCCTATTTGAAATCAGCACGGTTCAAAGGGGGGAAACGTGCCCCGTCACCCATGGGGACCTGGCAGAAAACAGGGATTTTTCATCAGCATCCCCTGATCCAGCGGCTGTCAGGCACTTGCTGACCTCCAGCTGTGTTCCCTTCCCAGTGAATTTTGCTGTCCGGATTATGAAATATAATTTCCCATTTTAAAAAAGCACCACACTGGCTGCCTTTGTGTTCCAGCTTACTCTAGCTATACATGCCATTTAAAGAAAATTATGTTTCCTGCTGCCGGCCCAATAAAAATATCCCTTCAGACAGAGGCCACTACCTGTCCTTATTTAGCACTGCTTTTCTCAGAATCTCACTTTTGGACCTGCTCAACCTCATTCAACCATGTTCGAGAACATTTTTGCAGTGGATTCCTCCTCCTCCTTCCTCTCCCTGGCTGCCAGGAAGGTGTCAGCTTCCACCCTGAGTATTTGGGCTTCTCCTTGCCTTGCACCCTCTGTACCAGGAGTTTCCAGGTGGTCTCCTACCACTCCCAACCTGGTCAGGACACAGTCTAGCATTGCATCCATACCCAAAAACTCATTGGGCACTCATATCTGGGGCAGGGCTTTTGCTGACAGAGGTGAAGCCTCCTGCGAAGCAACACGGGGCTCACAGACGCCTTTGCCATCGGTGCCCAAGCCCGCCCCGATGCTGCTATTTACCCTGAACCATCCAAATTTGTATCATGTAAAACAGGAGGGCAAAAGACTACCGCAGGCTTTTGACAAATTCTTCAGATGTATTCACAAAGAAAACCGGCTCCAGTAATTAACTCCAGATCACATTACCCTGGGAGCTACGTAAACATAATAAAGGTTTAATAAACCACCCTGACAAAAACATTCTCGTGGTGATGGTGGTTGTACACCCTGAGTGCTAAGGACCATCCCTACTCCAGAGAGCTTACAGGCAGCCCTAGCCTGGCAGTGAGGAGCACTCGGACCCCCCCACTCCGGATGCTCAGCCCCCCTGTGGGACCTGGGTCCCACTGCAGCTGTGGTCCCCCAGAGAGCCCCGGTGCAGGAGCACATGGGTCTGCATCCCGGGGGGAATCCAGAGCAATGAGCATTTATGGTTGGACCCTTCACTGTGTTGTTGAACAAGCCTGCAACTCATTTTGCTGAAACAAACAAACAAACAATAAATAAATAACTCTGTGGAATGAAGGAGTTGGGGAATAACAGCGAGAAACAAAGTCCAAAGTACAAAGCAGTGCCACAAGGTGAAAAAAACCCCAACCTGCCTAATGCCAGGGAGGGAGAGAGGCAGGGCAGGTGACTTGCAGGGACTGCCACTTGCCAGGCCAAAGGTTGTGCCTACACCTGCACCCGGCCACCAGCAACACTGCAGCTGTCACCAGGCAGTGCCACAGGGCTGGTGGCTCCTGCTCCTGGCTCCTCACCATCCTGCCCCAACCCCTGCCTGCCCGGGAAGGGGGCAGATCACTCCCCAGCAGAGGCTAGCTGTTTATTTAATGCAGTTTAAAAGCACCCTAATTTTAGAGGAACCTCAAAGGAGTCACTTAAAATGGTCTCTGCTCTAGGTGCAGTCTGAATTTGCTCTATTGTCCTCGGGATGAAGCCACTGGGTGTTCAAGTGATGCCTGGCAACGACCTGCAAATCTTACCAGCATGGAGACTAAAGGTGATGAAGGTGACCCCAAAAGATATTTAACAATCCACTGCCCCCAGCAGAGCTGAGCAGTGGCAGGGCCATGGACACGCAGCCTGTGGCACAGCATCAGGCTGGGGATGCACCCGGGGGACAGGAGCCAGAGCCAGCAAATCCAGCCAAGCACAAAAGGTCTGGGACTGAAGAGTGAACTAAGTGCTCACAACATGCCCGAAGGATGCATTTTGGTCCATTACTTCACCAGAGTAAACAGAGAACCTATTATATGCATACACAGACAGGAGGAAATCCAAACAGTCAGAAAACAAGTGGAATCTGCAGCATCCAAACCCACATCAGCAGCAAAAGAAAAAGCAGCCACAACGCACAGCTCTGCCTCCACCACGCCAACCCCAACACGTGACAGAGGGATGGGACCTCTGATGGAAGCTTTCTGCATGCAGGGCATGTCTTGAGCATGGACATCTCTGTACAGCGACACAGCAAAAAAGTCACCACGTAAAATGCATCTGGTAAAAGTTGAGGCTTTTTTACAAGAGGCAAAGCCACCGCTGAGAGCATGTCTGCAAGCCTCAGGAGGAGGGACATGCAATGTGGGATATGCCATAAAACCCCTTTTCCTCCAGCCCCAAGTAAATGATTTCCAGAGCTATGAGGCTGCTTTAGTTCAACTGTGCATTAACCTCCTATTTATACAAGAAAAGTTAAAAATCTGATCTGTCTCTCTTATCCGTCATGGCTCTCCACCTCCATCTCTGACCCTCTCCTTTGGGTTAACAGACACCAGCATCACCCTCACCCCTCCTGGAAGAGCATGTTCAACCCATTATTATTATCTGGCTGAGTTTATGTCTCCAAGACCTTATTATTTCTTAGGTTACTAAGTTGTAAGTAAGTTTTGGTTATTGCCACTTTTATGAGCTGCATGTACTTCTTGGGTCACTTTATCCTGCCTGAATTCCCCAGCTATCTGGCTAAAGCCACAGAGGGAGACTTCACCAACCATCCCAGCCTGTGTGCAGTGCAGTTTGTTGAACTTCTGCTGATGTCCCCCATGGCTGATGCCCCCCATGGCTTTTCATCCACCTACTTGGGATCTGAGGTGGAAAAATGGGCTATGAACTAATGGCTGCAAGAAAAACTCCTTGAGGAGAAGAAGATGGAGGAAATTCAGACAAAAGGCAAAATGTGGCTGAACTCTCAGGGACTGTGCTTGTCTTTAAACAGTTGCAGCCTACGACTCCCTTTAAAACTGGGAAACAAAGGAATGCAGGATATCACTGGGCACCATTCAGGGCAGTGAAGAGCAGATGGTCTCTGCTCCCACAAGTGGCTCCTGCTCAGGACGGCTCATTGTTTCTCACCTCCTCTCTTGTCAGGCCGTATTCTCCTCCCCAGCATCTGCACCCACTGTTTGCTTTGGCTTTTCTTCAAGCTCCTTCCCCACACATCCCCCGTGGGGTGATCCCTTTTTCCAGCCGGTCCCTCTTGTCTTGGAGAACTTCTTACAGTTTCTTCATCTTCTGTCACAAAGAGCCTTGCCTTGTCTGCCTGCCCCATAGCAGGCACAGCCTTTAATGTGCTTATTCCTGCTATTTCTCATCTTCAGCTGGTTGCAGTGAGAGCACAGTACTCCAGGAGCATCAGGGAAATAGCCAGGATTTGCCTGTCCACATGCAATCACCTCTGCACCTCTGTGGGGGCTGACCACTACCTCAGCTAAAAAATGATGAGGAATTTCATGGGATGGGATCAAACTTGGAAATATCATTGTCTTGCTTGTTGTCTCTAAAAGCCATCAGTACAATCACTCACAGGACAGGCCGAACCAAACCCTCGCTACACTTGCCCCACAGGATCCTTCCTTCTCCACAGCTCCCTTCCCATGAAGGGAGGTGGTGGCTGGAAGCAGCAGAACCCAACAAAAACTCAACCTGGAACTGAAGGAAGCCAAAATAACCACAGTGTCCTGCAGAGGTCCTGCTGGAGCCTGTCGCATCCCCTGCTCCATGGAAGTTGGCTCACCAAGCTCCTCTGCTCTGCTTGACTTCATCTGCAAAGCATATTGGTTTGGGAAGATCTCACTTCCCAGGCACTGTGACTTCTGTCTGTCCCTGCACAGCCTTGTCATCCAAAACACACAACCACTTCAGAGCAACAGCTATGGCACCTTCACACAGTGGGACACACTGGGAAAACCAGGGTTTGGAGCCTACAAACCTGGTCCTAGTGTTCGAGGATGTACACAGAGGCACCAGAGGTGTTTTGGACATGAGTTTTGCTTCTGTTTGATGCCATCTATGCCATAACAGTTATAAACCACACAGGACCAGCATCTGAGTTTTCTAAATTCTTAGTGAGGGGCTACGAACCAGGGGAAAACGTAGCCCTCCCCACCGAGATGCAAGAAATGGAAATACATAAAGAAAGTCTGATGATGGCCTGGCTAGAGTGGAGCAGGACAACCTCGAGAAGCTGCACCCCTCGAGCTCGCCGTTGTTTGTGGGCAGAGCTCTGGGATTAATTTTTGGCCTGTCGGTGATCCACACGCGATTGTTCGCGCAAACCCTGAAACCCAAGCCTCTAATTGTATTTTTACTGGACAAACCCACCACATGACCCGGCTCGCCTTCCAAGCGCCCCGATCAAAGGGAACGCTGGAAACGAAGTCGTGCCTAAAACAAATAGATATTTCAGCCCAAATCTCCTGTTTACCAATGCGGAGAGGAGATTTTTTTCAGCAGCGCCCTGAAACCGCAGCGTGTTTGTCCCATTTCTCTGCAGCAAATCCGTTTCTTAGCAATCGGAGGAGCAAGCTGGAAGGGGGAATAAACAAACCATAGCACGTTCAAAATTCAAACGACTATATGCAGACGTTAAATACTAGAGGAAAAGTTATGGCCAGAGCCAAGGGTAGAAATCGGATCTCTTTGTGCAGCCCTTAGCAGCAGCCCCCTTCCCCCTGCGCTGCGCTCTCCTCCCCAGGCACTTTGCAATCCTGCTCATGCACAACTTGGTAATTTGCTTCCTAAAAAGTCACTGCACAGGGATGCACAGGGCATGGCATGACTTATCGATGCAAGATGATTTAAGTAATGTTCTTAAGAGAATTTACTTACATGCACTGGAGGACACAGGCTGGCACAGGGCACCGCGCTGGTCCCTGCGCATCGCCCCGCAGCCCTTAGGTGTGTAACCACTCAAGAAGAGCTTTTTCTGTTCTGCTTCGGTGTCTGCTCTCGTGAACTGATTGCTGCACAGCAAACCAAAGTGTTTTATTGTAAACAAAACCAGTAACTTGAGTAGTGTTTAAAAAATTGCTTAACGAGTCCTCAGAAGACAAATGGCCTTTTCTGCAGCTCGAAAGCGCTGCTGAGATGGTTTGAACAACAGAGACGGGACTTGATCTGAGGCTGGAGCAGCTCTGCTCTGGGGACAGGCTGAAAGAGTTGGGGGTGTTCAGCCTGGAGAGGAGAAGGCTCCAGGGAGACCTTAGAGCACCTTCCAGTGCCTGAAAGGGCTCCAGGAAAGCTGGAGAGGGACTGGTGCCAAGGGCAGGGAGTGATGGGACGAGGGGGAACGGGTTCCAAGTGCCAGAGGGGAGATGGAGATGGGATGTGAGGAAGGAATTCTTTGGTGTGAGGGTGGTGAGAGCCTGGCCCAGGGTGCCCAGAGAAGCTGTGGCTGCCCCTCCCTGGCAGTGTTCAAGGCCAGGTTAGAAGGGGCTTGGAGCAACCTGGTGTGGTGGGAGGTGTCCCTGCTCATGGCAAGGGGGTTGGAACAAGATGATCCTTAAGGTCCCTTCCAACCCAAACGATTCTATGATTCTGTGAGCCTGGTACTGGACAGGAGGAGGGTGAATCCCACCAGGACAAAGGAGATCCAGTTGTGTTGTCTGCAGAATTTAGACTCTAAAAATAAAAAGATCTGTCAAGGGGAAACTGAACACCGAGCTTGAAGGCTGGGCACTGTGCTGGAGCAATCATGAGCAATAAGGATAACGAAGTCTTTGGTACCACTTGACTCAAAGCTGATGGTAGCCTGTCCATGGGGATGCCCTGTCCATAGAAGTACTTCCATTGGGTCACCCACCCACATCCCCACTCGGCTGTGGGTCAGGGCACCCCACAGGGGCTGGGGAAGGCTGCAGCCCTCACGCCCCCAGGGCAGCCCCCACCTCCTCAGCTGCAGCACCGGGTCCTGCCGAGACTCATCCATGGGCTGAACTTCACACACCTCCAACCCTCCGCACGCGAACCGCTGCGCAGCACGTGACAGATGGACAAGCCTCTGCAGGCCCCAGGCTCAGCCTAAACCCATTAAAGCCAGGAGAAAATTTCCCTTGGCATTAGCAGGGCACTGTAGGAGGGGGCCCTAACTCTGAGGAAGGCAGGGCTGCAGCAGGATCCCAGATCCCTGCACACCTTCGAGGAGGGGGAACAGGGAAAAGATTAAAAACCAATTCAAATTGGCATTGTGCTGTTTGCTTGGTGCCAACAGTGTGACACAGGGTTTGCTGGGCTGTCCCAGCTTGTGCATGTGACGGAGACATCTTGGAGCACCTGGTGGCACCTGGGACACAGCAAGGCACATGGCCAGTGCCCTGGGAAACTGCAGAGAATGAGGACTCCATCCTCTGCAGGAAAAAAATGCCTTAAAACAACCAGGCTCTTGTTCTTGCCCGATGGATGCTCTTCCAATGGTCATCCAAAAATTTAATGCAAAACCAAAGGAGCATCCCCTGTTTTGCACGCAAGTTAGGCCAACAAAAGTTCATTAGAAAGATTAAAAGCAAATTAAAAGCCATTGCCTCGCTGCACATCTCCATCGAGGCAAGGCCGGCTCCCTACAGCAATCCTCGAAGGCTGCTAATTTAACTTGGAGCTACTGAATTGTAACGCTGCCATTTGTAATGTGTTCGTTAAGGGTCTGTCAGCATTTCCATCGTAAACCTTTCATTTGGGGGATTTATTGCTCGGCTGCAATGATCTGCTCTAGCTGCGTGTTTGGCAGGAGGGACCACGTACAGCAGCACATTTCCCTCGCCCCAAACAATCGCTCCCAACGTTAGGAAGTTACACAAACAGATCCCTAATTGAGGGTTACAGCCTCCTTCAGACTTTGGTCCTTGCAGCTAAAAATGGCAAAAATCCCGAGCAAGGCCGGCGCAGCGTGGGCTCTGGGAAACGGAGTGGCACGAGGGCACGGTATCCAAACCAGCCACAATCCCTATTTTCCAGCCCAAGGAAAAAGGGCACTAGGAGTGGCAGCACTGCTTATGATCCCAGGAGTGCTCTCCATGCAACCTTTTCACTGGATTTTACACCTTTGGCATCAATATCTCGCCGGGTGTAAATCTCCTGGCTGCGAATTTAGCTGGGAATGTTTTCACAGTGCATGTTTCTTAGCACTTAGTTCTTGTTTTCTTTCTCTTCCAGTGCCCCCACAATGAAACATGCATTTATCACAAAGCACTGCTTTAGGAAGGCCTCTCGTTTCTTTTCCTTAGGGAAAAAGACGTCCCACCTCAGGGGGACGTCACACATCATGTCCTCCCAGCTCTTCGCCTGGGAGATCTCCGTGAGCCCGTGGAGTCTGAGCTGCCCACCTCAGGAAACACTTTTTGTCAGGCTTGTGATATCCTCGCTTCGTCTGCTCCTCCTGCGAGGGGAAAAGAGAAAGAAAAGGTTAAGAAATCGTTAATGTTATGTAAGGTGGCCAAGAGTGGTGGCTACACCAGGGCATCACCATGCTATGCAGAATCCATCACACCCCTGGCTTCCTACCAGCAAAAAGTGAGAGGGTCCTCTCCAAAGGATCCTCAAAAACTTAAAACCAATGGAAACAAAACAGATTGTGCCTTTTTTCCTCTTTCTCCTGTATTTTTTCACCCCGGTCTCTGTTGCTTTCACCAGGACACTGTGATGGGTGACCCCATGCCCAGTGCAGGGTGAGGGGTGGTAGAGGCTCTGTGTGCACCCCCAGGTTGGCAGCACCTGCCAGACCGCAGCGTGAGGCAGGGGGTGATGGGGCTGATCAGACAAAGACCCCCATGGGTAACGCACCCACACTCCTGCACCACCCTGGGCACGGCCACCCCACCACCTTCTCCTCCAGCTGCAACCCCAGACCTGGAGCCTTTCCCTGGTCCCCCAGGCCCTGTGGGATCCCACCCTGCAGGCAGGGATGCAGGGGGGAAATGCAGGTGGGCAGGGATGCAGGCAGGGATGCAGGCGGGCACAGATGCAGGCAGGGAGGCAGACGGGGATACAGGTGGGGATGGAGGCTGGGATGCAGGCGGGGGTGGAGGCGGGGATGGCAGGCAGAAATGCAGGTGGGCAGGGATGCAGGAAGGGATGCAAGTGGGGATGGAGGCAGGGATGCAGGCAGAGATGCAGGTGGGCAGGGATGCAGGCAGGCAGGCAGAGATGAAGGCAGGGATGGCAGGCAGAGATACAGGCAGGGATGCAGGCAGGCAGGGATGGAGGCAGGCAGGGATACAGGCAGGGATGGAGGCACGGATGGAGGCAGGCAGGGATACAGGCAGGGAGGCAGGCAGGGATGGAGGCACGGGTGGAGGCAGGCAGAGGTACAGGCAGGGATGGCAGGCG
>VZRW01005550.1:139801-370436 GCA_013398125.1 Aegotheles bennettii
CGGCCGCCCCCTGCAGGAAGCGGCGGGCGGCGGCGGGACTACAGCGCCCAGGAGGCTGCGCGGCGGCCGTCGGCACCGCGCCTGCGCACTGCGCCCCCAGCTCCAAGTTTGGAGCTTTTAGCTGCCAGCCCTGGCCCATCATGTAGGTGCAGCAGAGCCTTCCCTACCATTGCAAGCAGGGGGGGAGGAAACCCCCCGCTCTGCAAGCTGCCCTGCAAAGTGTGCAATTGCACGGCCCCCCTGGCTGCAAGGAGAGCTGCTGCAGCAAGTCAGGAAAACTCCAGTTGCACGAAGATTGAGCGCTTGCAGTTTGCATCTTTGCAAAACTAGCTCCAGAAGAGAGGCAAGGCAAAGTCTTTTGTGCTTCCCCTCCCCCATCAAAGCAAAGGGGAAAATGTCTCAGTCGAGAGGTAAGGCTCCTACTTCTGTTCCTTGCAAATATGCAAAAAGTCGCGCATGCATTTGCGAGTGCATGCATGCATTTTTCGGGATGCAATTGCATTTTGAAGTTTGAGGCTTTCAGTGGCTCTCAGTTGCATTTCCTGTTTAGTGCGAGCCTTTCTGCAGGCACACACACACTCACACACACAGTTCCTGTAAGGCAGGGCTCGCCGTTCAGCTGTGCATTGACGTTATTTGAATTCTTCTGCGGGGATTACCGAGCCCTTTCTGCTTTTTGCACAGTCAGGACAGATAAAGGGTGTCGGGGAGCAGATGCATTCGCTGCCGCCTGCATGCATGCAAAATGGGCACGGTGCATGCGAGCTGCGGCTGATTGCAAGTGCAGAATGAAATGAAACTTTGAAACAAGTCCGTGGAGGAGATGAAAGGTGAAACTTGAGTGGAGTTACCGGGAATTAAATATATACCTACGTTTCCATGGGAAAGTATTGTTCTTGTGCCAGGACTGAGATCATTTTCCACCGATTTCTTCCCCCTCCCCTTAATATTTGGTAACTTTTGGTGGAGGCAGCAGGGGGGTTGGAACATCCCATCGCTCCGAGCGGCTTTATTTAGCATTGAGGGGATGGGATGGAGCGGGAGGGGAGGATTTGGGCAGGGGACAGCAGTGATTTATTTTTATTTTTCTTCTTTTTTTTTTTTTTTTGCCAGCTCGGTGGGGAAGGTTTGATCTCTGCTTTTTAACTTGATGATTATTGCGGAGCGGCTCTGCCTGCTGTCCTGCGAGGGGGGGGGGTGGTGGTGGTGGTGGTGGTGGGAGGAGGTGGAGAATTTAATATTGCAAAAATGCTGTGGGAATGCAAGAGCAGGCTGAGATGTTTAAGGAGGAGTTGCTCTGGCCATTCATTGTGGAAATAGATGCACATATGTCAGCGCCTGGCCTCACAGATGCAGCTTTCGGAGCTTCTTTTCAGTGTTTGGATTTGATATTGCAGCTGCCCCTCCTCGCGTTTCGCAGCCCTCGCAGGTACTGGGGAGTGCGGGGGGGTGAGAGACGGCCCAGTGCGAGACCAGTTCCCAAACTGGGACTGGGGCTGTTTTGTTGCTATTTTTTAAAAAAAAACCAAAACAAACAAAAAACATCTGTGAAGTCAGTGGCCTTCCACTCCAAGCCTTGCTGGGAGGACATAGGAAGGAGGTGCTTTCACAGCTCTTGCCACACAGTTTTCCTTTGTAAGAAAAATGTAAAGTTGTTGTATAATTTATTCCTAATTTGGGTTTGCTGCAGTCATCTTTTCCAGCCAAGCAGAGAATTGTAAAAGTTTCCAATAGAAAGAGCCAAGGAAGTTTGATAATGCAAAATTGAACCAAATGATACCCAGAGCACGCTGCTGCTGGCAGGAGGGTCCCTGCGAGACCCACGCAGGGGCAGGGGGTGGGCAGGGGACCAGCTGCTTCCCAGGGTCCCCGGAAAGCCTTGGAGTGGGACAGCCTGGCTGCACGGAGCCAGTGACAGGCAGGACCTGTGCTGGTGGCCCTGCAGCCCACTCTCCCAGGTGCCACTTAGCCCCCACGCTCGCCAGCACCGGCCGTGCCCGTCCTTCTGAGTACCAGGAAAATGGGCAAACACCAGTAGCCTGCCCCCAAACCACGACCCCAGTGAGTGGCATCATTCTTGACGCCGTTTGCCATCCATCTCACGCACTGCAATACGAGTGCCTGAGCTGAATTCCTTGCATAGATAACTTTCCCAAGTTCAGCTGTTCAGGCGGAGGTTTTCCTCGGGAAGGGCTTTCAGCTCTGGGGTTTGCACCAGAGGTATCGTTCTTCGGGCCGAATTACGGGAGGCATAATCTGCGTTTCAGGATCAGCTTTCATGTGTTGCACAGGAGGTTCCTTGTCAGCTTTCTAAAATACTGCACAGAGCTTCGGCCAGCTGCTGAGCTCTGGAGCCCGCTCCCTACTTTGAATCATTTCCAAAGTTGTTCTGAGAATTTGCCAAAGATTACTTTTTTTAATGCGTGTCAAGGGGACAGATATCGGAAGGGTTATTTTCTGATAAGACTTATTCCCTGCAACCAATCTCACCTAGTTAAGAGGGCAGATCTGCTCCTCAGACCTCACCTGGGCCATGCGAAGAAGGGGAAGTGATCTGCTTCCTACACAACCACAGCACAGGCTGGAGAAGATAAAACTCTCCCTGGAGCTTGAAAACAAAAGTTTCATTCTGGCCCCTTCCACAGCAGAACCCAGCAGATGCCTCCAGCATCATGCTTGCAGCACTCAACCACCCTACCTGTGCCCTGGTGGACTCCTTCAGACCCTGCGGTCAACAAAACACAGATCAAGTCAGAAGGACACCACGGGATGCAAACACCTGCATTGCACCCTGTGCTCATTCCTACCTTCATTCCCTCTTTTAAGTTGCAAAATGGTATTTTCAGTTGGATGGAGCAATCCATAGTAAATAAGACTTCCCCAAGCCCAGCAGGTCCCTTCAGTCTGTTTCTCACCTTCAGAGAGGAGCCACTCTGGACAAGTGGGACTTGATGGTAGTTCAGAAGTTGAATCGTTGCCGAGATGTGGCACATTTGGCTGTCAGGACTAATAGCATATTTTTCTGGAAGAGAAAAAAACGCGCAAGTCCATATTAATTACAAGCTAAACACAGTTTGAGGCTATAAATCTGAACTCTCGTGACAGCAGATATGTTCAAGAGTCTTCCAAATTCATTGTAATGGGGGAATTATTCACTCAGGAAGCCCACATCAGAGAAGCAACCTGCAAATGTGCAAATTTCTCCATTGAAATAAGAAAAGAGAAGGGGTAGCAGTTCCCATTAGGGCATTAATTCATAAACAGGGCATTGAAATGAGCTACATTTAACTACTAAATATTGCTGTCCATTGATCTCATTCCTAATTCTTTGTTGTTTCAAACACAAGTTCTTGTGCTGTAGCTGAAAAGGGATACTGAGATTATGAGAACCACATCCCACGTGATGCTGGCTGAACGTGTACCCTCGGACTTTGACCAATGGCCCTGCACCTATTCAAAATACTACATTTTATGTAAAATGCTCTTCTTGTTTTCCCAGTTAGAAGTCCCAGTGGAACAGATGTTAACCCTAAATGGTAGCTTTTTTTTTTTTTTAATAAAAATCCTAGGTAGGTGGCAGGTTTTTGCTGGTATAAAATTAACCTGTAAGGAGTGTGAGGCTCCTGGTGGTTGTGCAATGTGCAGTTTGCCTCGTCAGCACCACCTCAGCTCCTTGCCATTAACGTGCTGCCATGACATAGGCACTTGGCAAGGGCAGGCTTTGCAAGAGCAGGGTGAGCAAAGCCGTGGCACGATCAGCGAGGTGCAAGCCTAGCAAAGCCTAGGCTAGCAGCAAACACAGCCAAGTTCAGTTCAAGTTCTTGATTTTTATTTTTTTATATATTTTTTTGAGACCATATTGAATTACTAATTCACCTGTTGCATGTGCTGCCTGCTCTGCTATGCCACTCCTGTGACGGAGATACTTGTGCACTTGCTTTGGGTTAGGAGGGGGCAAGCATTTATAAAGAAGTTTAAAAGTCTCATGCAATGCCACGCTGGAGGAATTAACCAACAGGGGAAGAAGGAAAACCAGCTAGTTGGGGTAGAAAGTATTAGGCTAGAAATGATGCCTTACATAAGCCAAATCACTGCCCTACACTGCTGAGCAAGAGGGAACCAGTACACCCAGTTGGGACTCTCCAGTTGCTGTGTTTTGTTTCCTGCTTTCCTGCATTAAGGGTGGATTTGCTCACAGTGCTGCTGGGCTTTGCAGGGAAGGAGCTCTCATCCCTTCTGCCCCAGGCAACAAAACTGGGGGTGCAAAAACCAGAGTGTGTTTGTGGGGTGCCCTATTCCCATATCCCAACAGCCAGCAACATTTCCTGGTCAGGACAGCAGCTGCCCAGTGCTGAGCAGGGATGGGAAGACACAAGCATTTAAAAGCTCAAAATATAGAAGTAATTATAGCAAAAAAAAAAAAAAAAAAAAAGGTGATAAGCTGGGGGAAAAGAAGCAAAGATTTGTTTTCTTCTCCCAGCTGAAAAAGTGTTTTTTCACTGCCATAGTAAGTGTTGCTCATTGGTACTTTAGTCACCAAAACATGGAGCTTTCTTTGGGGTGAGTTCCGTCCCATGACACATCCATAAGCTGCTAAGGTGAGGCAAATGATAATTAAAACCACGGGAGTAATTTAGAGAGATGAGACGCCTCATTCCTCCAAGAGTATTGGCATTAATGGAACACAATTACCTTCAAAGTCACATGGCAGATTTGCAAATTCTGTGTACTGTGGCTGCAAATACACAAGGTGAGGGAGAAGTTGCCTTTTTTGGTTGTTTTTCCAAACAGTACATGCATTTGATGTTCATTGTCCATTTTCTCTTGCTGAAAAGAGCCATGACAACACCTATAGAAGCCTCGCAGAAAAGGATTTAAAAACAACACCTCTGAAACAAGCTCTGATCCCTCTTCCAAGTTGGAAAAGGAAGGAAAAAGAAATATAGTATGGGAGCTTAGATAGCCCTCATCAGGGAACTCACAGTGTCTCTTGCTCCGATACGGAGATTCCCAGCCCTTTCTTGTGGCAGGTCCCACCCAGGCTGGGCCAGTCACAGCTTCCCGATGGCAGCGGGTGGGATGAGGAATTCTGAGTAAGGGAACAGGGTAGAAACCAGAGCAGGCAGTCCCTTACTGGGGTCACTCACGTTTTGGGGGACAATCAGAGCAATACACAAGTTTGGCAGCGTGGCCACCAGAAGCAGCATTATATAAAGTGTTGAGTCAGTTCTCCAGTGGCCAGATAAGTTGCAGGACTGTTCTATTAATTTTAGACATGGATAGAGCCATAATTTAAAAAAAAAGCTTCATTACCTGTCGAGTTACTTAGCTCCCTTCCTTAGACCTGTCTGGGAATAGTTGAAGATATCAGAATTATCAGCTAGAGCAACATTAGCAGGAAAGCAGGTTTAGGATCGCAGAGCTGTGCCATGTTAGACATTATGCTCCGTGGTGGCAGAGTGGTGAAGGCCATGCAGTGCAATTTCCATATTTACTCATTGTGCAAAAAGGCTTTTTTTATTTTGTCTTCCAAATCCACAATATTCTGCATGTTGACAAGTGTGAATGGGAAAGTGTCTTCTGCTCAGTAATCCTGGCGCAGTAAAAAGCAGTTTGGAGAGGGAAGCCCGAGACACTCACTTGTAGGTCTTTCTTGTCTCAAAGCCAAAATTAAAGCTACTCTTCCTCGTAGGCTAGAAATTCCAAACACCTATGTTTCAGAGGATTCATCCCTCCATGAAAGTCTTTGGGGGTGCTAAAGCACTTCTGAGTCATCTTTACTTTAGAGATCACAGAATCACAGAATCCTAGGGGTTGGAAGGGACCTCAAGAGATCATCCAGTCCAACCCCCCTGCCAGAGCAGGGTCACCTAGAATACATCACACAGGAGATGTTGCAAACAGATGCTGAAGATCCATTATGGAAGCTCCAAGAAGCCACTTGTGCATCTTGGTTTTCTGGTGCTGGCTGAACATCATTCTGGATTTGTATCCTATGGCCAAGTAGGGTCCTGAATTTGTATTGAGCGTGGTAGGAGCAGCATCCGACCGCATCAAGAGAGCTGTTGGGGGTAGGAGCTACTCAGGCTACTTTCCTCCTCAAAGTCACCATAGGAGTGATGGCAGAGGTTTACGAGGCTGCTGCAAAAAGCTGAGTGCAGTGAAGCCCAAGGAGCACTGTGCAAACAGCTGGAGGGAGCAGCCTCTGCGCCGAGGTAGAGTTTCATATTTGTAAGAAAGATTGCAGAGAGAGAAAGCATTTCCCACCCCCCTGTTTGAGCAGGAAGACTTCACTGAGCAGAGCTGATCCAGTTTCTTGCTGGTGCTGTTTTGTTAGCCTACTTAGCTTGCAATTTTATAATCGAGGCTAGATTTTCCTAGCCTGCACACAAGCAGATCAGAAATCATTCGAACTGAAGCCCAAGCAGCATCCACTTCTACTGCACTCACATGAAACCAGTGGAAAAAACCCCAACAAAGCAGCAGAAGTTGCAGATGAGATGCTGAAGATAAGGCAGCAATAGAAAGTAGGTACAGGAGTCAACACTTCACTGTGTCTGCCGTGAGGGGCCTTTAATGAAGGCTGAATCAGCACAGACTTGGTAGCTGCTTTTGAAAGAGAATCTTTTTCTAAACAAAAAATATGTAATTGCACTCAGTGAAACAATGCTTATCAGTGCCAAATGGCCTCCGAGCATCATCTGGCCATCTCTGTGGAAGTCCCAGGCAACATGCTTTTGTGCTTATTTTCATCCTGCCATGGGGTCTGATCCCAAGGTTCCTCATTAGTGTGTTTTCAGCAGGGCTTATTTGACACTCAAGCAACAAGTTTATAATAAAAATTACAGCTTTACTCCAAGTTATCATTCCTCTTAAGATTGTTTATTGCTTTTTCCAGTAGTTCAAGGTCAGATATAGAAAATGACTCAAATCTTTTGTTGTTCTGACAGCTCTAAAGTAATGGAAGTCCCCATCTGGCAAAGACCGACCTTGCCAGGGTAACACCATCAAAAAGAACGGGAGGTAGAAAATTTTAAAGGCAAAACACAGCATTGATCACTGGGTTTCTTTCCCTGGACTTGCTCCATTATATCTGCACTCATCAGCTCTCAGCATCTCCCATCTCTCATACAGAGGAGCCCCAGTAAGAGCCCGCTGGACTTGCATGCTCTCGCAAGTACCAGCGTGTAGGACGTCAAGTGTTCGCTTGAAATACAGGGCACATGAGATGAGGAGGTCCATTTGGCACCGGCTCTGCATGGAGGGTTCGTGCAGTGCCTAGCACTGCCCTTGGCACCAGCTCCTTGTTCCTGGGGCACTCCTCTGGTGCTGGCAACCAGCACCTGTTTAGAGGCACACTTTCCAGCTTGGATTTCAACACAGCCCTTTCTTCCTAGGGCTGCTTTCATTGCCTACAATTAGGGTCTCCAATGCTGCAAAAGTATGAAGAAATAAACCCCAAATTGGGCTTTGAAAGGGCTGGAACTGATTTCTTCTTTCAAACAACTGATGCTGTGGCTTTTTAAAAAGGAACTGTCAGCCTGTGATCATGGCATGTATGCCTGCCACTGCCCAGGGTTTTAAGCACAGCTATGTGACATTTATTTTAGTTTTATGCAAGGAGTGGAACACCTGTGAGAGCTGAAAACAGCTGCCCCCTCCTTCCAGTTAGATGTATCGTGAAGGAGAAGATAGGGACTTCATGTGCTACCATCAAAATGCCAAAACCCCTTTGGGCAAAGCTACATCTTAAGTAGATTTGTTTAAGCACTGAAGCTCAGCACTTACCAGAAATGCCTCAGCAGAAGCACAAGCCACAGCACAGGGCTTTTGACAGCCCTGATGGGTCCCTGAAGGTGCAATGGCTCACCCCAGCCCCTGCACAAGAAGGTCAGGATTTGGCCAGCTGGGACTCTGTGCTTTTAATGAAAGCTTCATTTCCAAACCCCACTGAGGTTTTGGGGCTAGCAACAGGGCAGGGAAGCTGAGGCAGTTTTCATCCTGGGTTTGAACATCACTGAAGTTTTGGATACGGAGATACAGACTTAACCTGCAGCCCCCTCTTGCAAGTTTGCATCTTCAGATTGAAAGATGCTGATGGTTAATGCAGAAGCTCACTCTTCAGCAGACCTCAGTACTTAACCGTGCTAATTAAATGTTTTCAAAACCCACAAGATTGACCTTCACTGCATGCCCACAGATTTTTTTCTCATTTAACAAGCATAAGGTTGACAGAGTAGCCTATTAAAGGAGAAAGGCAATACTCTAGATACTGTTGTTTTTCAACCTGTTCCAAAGTGTTTTCTGCTTTTTCACTATAAGAGATGGAAACCATAACCCCTAATAACCTACCATGAGAAACCAGGCTGGAGTGCTTGGCTCAAATAAAGCCCAAAGTCTGATAAAATAGTGAACACACTCAAACCTGAAGTTTATGCAGATATCTATGCAATAAGCCACGACAACCATTATATACACAGGTACTTGTGTAACCAGAAAGCTGTTCTATGTGGCATAGAGCTGTCCTTTGGGAGATACCCGCTAGAAAAAAAAAATAAAGACAATTAACATAGACTCTGACTTCCCTACCTTTCCCAAGGACAGCAGTAATTTGCTCATTGCTAATAAAACTTGGAACATCTCTACAGAGAACTTGAATTCCCGCCAAGGAGTCAGTTTTACAAATTAACTAAAAGGCCAGATCGGTGCGGGGCACTGCGTGAGAGGACGTGGCAAACCAGCCCCACCACAGAGCAGCATCGGACCTGGGGGCAGAGCCCAAAATAGTCCTTGGCAGCCCAGGAAGGTGACACAGACGCTGCGTTCAAAGGTGATCAGCAGCAAGTTGCTTTCTGGAGACAAGAACGACTGAATGCACAGGGGGCATCTTTCTGGCAGAGAGACGGACCTCTGGGTTTGCACCTCTCTGGGCCTTTGCAGGGTGCCAGTGTGGGAACGTGCCCTTGCTTGCAGCCACCTGAGCTCGGCAGCACCACACGCTTCCTCGTAGCATGACTTCAGTTTCATTCATGTCATTAGGCAGCTTCCTTTAGAGCTGAGCATGTGATTTATTTTTTTTTTCCTTTTTTTCTTCCCCTCAAAAACATTTGGTACTTCCCCCGCAAGAAATCAGAAGCTCTATGTCTGATAAGAGGCTGGAACAGCTTCCTGCAATAGGAGAGCATTCCCCCTCTCGCTCTTCCTGCGCAGACCGCAGAACAATGCCAGCGCTTCCAGCATCAACAAGCATTTACTTTACCTTGCAGCACAGTCATTTAGGGCCCATCCTGTGCAAGCATCTCCCTGGCCAGCACCTCCTGCAAATGGGGGACTTCCTACCCAGGGGCTTGCTTTGAAAAGGCATCGCCACAGCTGAAACGCAAGGAACAATCTGGGAGATTGAATCCGAGCTGATTCAGAGCAGCTGTAGCCAAGCAGGGCTCTCATTTGGATGAGTGGGGCCTGAAGAATTTTTTTCTTTCCCCTTAAGCAATAAGCTAAATAGGATTTTTTTTTTTCATACTCTGATCTTGAAACCACTCGTGCACGTGCTGAACTCGGAGCACACGAGTCCTTTTGCGGGAGTTAAATAGACTGAATGTGCTTGGTGTTGAGTACATACAGAAGAATTTACAAGGCTGGGGATGTATTTTGTCCTGGTTGCTAAGTAGGATGGACATCATGGATCTGTGTGGACGATTTATACTGCTCTGCTCTCTCTTGCTTATCTATGCTTGCAACTTAGGAAGCAGTATCGTGTTTGAGAGCATGGATATATGTAACTGAAACTACAGTCTTGAGCCTTGCATAGGGACTTCTATGGAAGCTTTGATGGGAAGGCTCATGAAGGGAGTTTTGTATTTACAGCTGCTGATTTAGCAGGCTGGGTGGAGAGATGTAACCTGGCAGGGTTTGATCCACGTGGGCATATGTGGATAGAAAAAAATCTGCCCAGTTGTATCAGGGACACTTTATTGGGGAAAAAAAAAATAAATAGAAATCTTTGCTGTCTGCTGCCAGGGTGCTGTGCCATAATGCACAGAGTTGAGAATTTTCTGAACGGAAATAAAATTGCATGATAAAAACTGGGGAAAGGCTTTTGTTCTTTACATCTTGCTTCACTTTATTATATGCCACGCAAGCAAGTGTACGCCCTTAGCAGGTGTCTGGAAGGAGGGCTAGAAGTTCATGCTCTCTGACCTCTGGCTAAAATCTGTTTGAACTTGAAAGAGCTACCCTGGGAGCCCCGAGAGCTGCCCTGTATCCTGCAGACCTTCATGTGCATGGCTTTGAGCTTCTGAGACTTCTTACACGTGCAAAAATATGTTGCTGGAGTGGTTGCGGGACCAGACTTTATGTTTGTGGTCAGACAGACTTGCTGCTGCCATGGTGGTGATGGAGCAGCTCCCGTTCTCGCCTGTCTCTGCCACTGGTGGTTACATGGAGCAGCTGCTGTTACTGCTGACAGTGTGAACTGGGTGCAGTTATTCTCCTGGAGCCTCCTGTCCTGCTCTGATGTTGGGGTTGCAGTGCTGGAGACCTGGGTGGGTGCTGGGGCTCAGATGGGACGTGGGTTTGGCTTTCCTGTGGTTGCCCTTGGCTTCTCACTGTGAATAAGGTTCTTGTGTGTATTTAAAGTAGGACCTACACATTTGCTGGGAGTCATTGCCAGCAGAGGGAGCATGAGTGAGTTCCTCCCATCTGCGCTGTCCAGGACTGTCAAATACCATCTTTAATAATTTTTGGTACAAAAATAAGCAAATAAGCTCTTAAGTCAAAAACAAGACTAGCAAAAGAGAGCCGTCCAACGGGGTGGCACAAAGACAGGTTGGTCAAAGTCTTGACCGTGTTGAAAACTTAATCACAATATTTGGCTGAGCCATGACAAAAATTCCCTGTGACAAAATGTTAAGCAGGGAAGCAGATCCTCTCCTTTCATGCCAGTGCTGCAGGTGCCCGCAGCGTTGTGCTAACGCAGCAAAACCTCCGGGCGAGATTGCCACCAGATTTCTAATCGGCTTCTCTGTGTGGCCTGAGCTGGGAGTGGAGGATGGAGCGTGAGCAGCATATCACTGGGAAGAAAATTAGGCATTGATTTGAAATTCTTCCGAGTGTTATTTGCACTGCAGAAGAGGGAAGTGGTCCTAAAATTATCTTCAATTCAACACTTTTAGTTGAAACAAACACTTGCCAGCTGCCAAAGAGAACAGCACGACTTGGGAACTGAAGAGAAGTAATTCAGTCTAGAGGTGTCTTGCACAGCTTTGGCATGGTTTAAACCTTTTGAACCCAGAGGCGCTGCTTTTCCCTGAGAAGCACAGTGGGTGCCAGACCACGTGGATTAATGTAGCCAAGGATGCTTGCTAAAGAAATGGTTTGTGGGACATTCCTCTATTTCCATGGATATTTTCATTTGGCCGTAGAAGTTGTTGATACTCTATAACTCACAGAATGACCAAATCAATAGTCAGTTTTCTCTCTATGGAACATAAATTGCCCATTTTGTCCTAAGGTGGATTTACTCATGAGCAGAAAATTATAAACCTGAGTTTTATATGCAGAGCATCATCAGCAGAAGATGGCTGATAGTGGTGTAGCTTAAGTGTCCAACATTTACAATGTGCTGAACAAATTAAATCTGTGCTTGGTACAATGAAACTCCTGTGGCTGCCTGCAGCACCCTGTAGCAGAAATAAAACCATAGCTCAGATTGCCCCGTGGTATTGATTAGGTTTTATTCTGTCCTGCTGTGAGGGTGATGACAGCAGGACAAGTATCCCACAGACAAGGTGTGATCCTGCTCTGTGAGCAGAGGAATTTGCAGAAGGATGGGGCAGCATTAACGTGTGGGGAGCAGCAGTTCAGAGCCGAAGGGTGAATAACTGTTCATGCTTTCCTGGGGACAGTGACACCCCAAAGGGCCACTTTGCTGAGCTCCCTGGGTAGGGGGAAGTCCTTCCTGGCCCATCACACCCTCCTGATTCGGCTTTTCCCGTGTTTAAGCCTCTTGACTGATTTTGGCTGAGCAGTGCTTGCCTGTGTAGCTCTGCCAGTGAATGCTGCAGGGCAGCATCTTGGGCATGGGGAAGCGATGAGGAGGGACCTGCAGCCCGGCTGGCACCACCACTTGCAGAGGGACTTCTGCCAGTGCCTGTGTGTGGGTTGTCCCTTTTGGTGGGTATGGCTGAGAAACGGGCTGAAGCCCGCAGCCGGGTATCCAGGGGACAAACATTTGCTGCAGCTATTGGAAAGGCTGAGACAACAGTCTGGCAGAGCTGTAGGTACGTGTGCCTGCTCAGCCTGGCACTTAATGCAGCCTGGATAGGAACATGTGCTCCCGGTAAGCACATGCTTAAATCTAGGCACCACCAAGGCATAAAAACTTTCATAGGTGGAGCCACAGGCTTGAATCGGGCTTTTGAGTCTGCAGCACAGCAGAAATCAGCAAGCGGGTGGAAATGTCACCTTCGTGTTCCAAAGCAATTTGCATTTCCCCGGGCTGGCAGCACATCTGACAGCTCCAAGAGGCCCTGGCTCGGGAAGCACCGTGCCAGTGCTGCCAGGACGGCCGCCCCTCGCCTGCTCTGCCGGGTGCAGGGACTCTCTACCCCTCAGCATCGGGGCAGTCGGGGCAGATGCAGAAGCCAATCTGTTTTTTCTGGGCAAATGAAGCTCTGCCACAGGGCCCTCGCTCCGCCAGCGATGCTGCTTTAACAACACCTTGCAGGACCCATTGGGAGAAAATCCCAGCCACACCAAGGGCATTTTAAAAACCTGAAAACCAGAATTGAAACTGGAGGGAGACCACAAGCAAAAGTCTGTCTGATGGGGGGGGCGTCCCTATCACCTCCCTGCAGGCAGACTTCAGAAAGTTGGGTTTTGAGGCTCCACGGAGCAATGGGGAAAGGAGGTGGGTGCTCCTTTACTGTGTCGAGTTTTCCAGGGAGCAGCAGGAGAGTGTAGAAGTGTCTGTAGGTGGGCTGGGGCTGGTGGATTTAAGGCAAATCCTGCTCCCACCGTGGCTGAGGCAGACAGGGCACCTGCTTTTGTGCTGAATGTAGGAGACTTGCTGCTGTCTAGTAGACATTTGGATGGGAAGTTGGTCAGAGCCCAGTAGCTGCGTGTGGTCATTTTGAGGTGAAGTATCAGTGGATAAAGGGAAGTGGCAAAAGCAAGTGGAGTAGCAGGAGTGATGCTCATCTCGTGGGTGAACCCACAGCATCCCTGCTCACATGTTGGCCATGGAAGCTTCAGCCCCTCATCCATGGGGCTGCATCACTTGTGAGTCCCCAACGGCAGGGCAGAGCCTGCCTGTCCCTTAGGAGGCTTTTTAGGGCTCTGTCACTGCCCTGAGGAGCAGAATCCATCCTGCCTTCCATGTGAGGGGCAGAGCTGGGGCAGGCAGCACAAAGCTTGGCTGGCAGGCTGGGTTGAGCCTTGCACACTGTGATGCATGACCGTTTGGAAGGCACTTCACCCTCCTGCCTGCGGGCACGGGCAGCATCTGTGCTGCCCGCCTGTGCCCCCGTGCCCGGGCAGCAGCCCACCTCCTCCAGCACTGCTGGCAGGTGCTCTTCACCAAGGAGGAAATAGAAATGAAGGTAGTGGCAATGAAAGCAGCCGCATCCTCCAAATCCTCCTGCACAAAAGCCCTTTTGTTCCCTGGGTGAATTCCGAGAGCTTTTCTCCAGTTTTGATTCCAGCGAACTCCCAACTGCACGCAGACAGCCGAGGGTTGGAAAACAAAGCAGCAACTAAACCAAAAGTCCCTTATAAAAAAAATCCCCACGAGGGTTGGAGGCTCTTGGCAAACAGTTTCCCTGGCCTGCAATTCCTGTGGATTTCCTAATTTGAGATAAGCAGCAAATAAAACAGGCTCTGGGACGGGGAGGCAGTGAAGCCAGCAGACCTTGGCAGAGGGAAAATAACGGGTGTGATTTATGGTGTGCTGGTGACTGGAGGGAGTGACTGCCCCTGCCGCTCGCCTCCCCAGAGCTCCACTGCCAGGGGGGTGAGGAGAGAGGCCACGAGGCTCCTGATGGCCTCTGTTGCTCCATGGGATCTCTGCCGCCATCACATCTTTCCCAGAGCAATGGGAGGATGCAGCTGCCCAAATTCCAGAGGCGCAAGAGCCCCATGAGGGATGTGACCCACTCCAGCAACTGTGAGGAGCAGAAAACAAAGTCCTTTTTGGCATTGCTTGGAGCCCAGTGAGAGTCCCTGAGCTGTTAGCTGCCTTTGGCTCTCACAGCCTCACGTCGGGCAGTGGCGAGTGTTTTGCAGGATCCGAGGGCATGAGATGGTGTGAGAGGAGGAGAGGAGTGGAAGTGGTGTTTGTATGTGATGAGGAAGGCTTGGGCGTGCCGTGAAATCAAGTTGCTAGGTGGAAAAATAATTAGGCAAAGCAAAGTTTGAAGAAGGAAGAAGCTTTGGTCCCTGCAGGATTTCCAGCAGATTATGGGAGATGGGGTGTGTGTAGGCAAACTGTCAAATTTTGCATTTTGTGTTTTTATGCATGTAACTCCATGACCACCTCTGGAGGATCCAGCATGGAACATCAATGCACAGCCCCAGCCTCAGTGCAGGCAGACATCTCCTTGCAGCTAAAAGGTGTCATGGATGTCTCATGAGCCTGGTGGGCATTAGTGCTGCTCTCCCATCCTTAGCTTGAACCATCTCCATGGGTTCAGGCTAATACAATCAGGTGCCAAGGGGAACAGGTGTGGGCCCATGCTGCCTTGTGCCCCCCATGCAGTGTGGGCAGCATCCTTTGGCAGCTGCCAGCATCCTCATCCATGGAAGTCCTTCGCTCTGGTGGGTATGAGTCAGAGCCCAAAGTAACAGAGGTGTTTTTGTCTTGATCTGTTATTGCAGCACACCTGACACTAGGTGGAGAGGGGACATGCACACAAACAAGCCTTGTGCAACTTTGGGAGTTGGACTCAAGATCCTTATGGGTCCCTTCCAACCCAAGATATTCTATGATTCTGTGATTAACTTGCCAGTGGCTGTGGACAGGGACGTTAGAGCTGGAACTGGAGAGTGCACATCCCGGTGCCTGGTGTCTGCCACCCCCACCTCCTCCCCTGTTTATCCGATGGGTCATGGCACAGTGCCTGTCCCTGACAGAGCATCTCGCAGCTGAGCTGAATCAGCAGGGAACTGAGCATTTCCACTCTCCAACTGCTTGGGAGATCCCAGGACCGAGGGCAGGGCTGGTGCTGGGGTCAGCTCAGCACAGCCAAGCCCCAGCCGGGATGGAATTGCCTCACAGCAGATGCACCCAGCTCTGCTGCATCCAGTGCCTTTCCTGCTAGGTGATGTTGGCATTGTTTGTGTGGAGGTGCTGCTGTTTGGGAGGAGCAGTGCCTTTTCCCCCAGGCCATCGAAGTTCAAGCAGCTGGGTGCACATGCCAGATGAGTTCAGCTGCTGTGTTGTAACAGGGTTTTTTAATATTAACATCTCTTGTGTCCTATGCTGAAAGCCACAGACAGGCAAAACTCTCGTATCTACCATCTCCCACTTACATTAGCACCTAAAGTATGATGGATTTAGGGCTGGTTTGTATTGCATCTGCTTTCTAAAGAAAGTCTGGCTAATCTAGAGGCTGCCTTGGCAGTGCAGGGTGTCAGTGGAGGACTCTGTCTTGCCTTGTCACATCTGCAGATTCCATCATGGTCCTGACATCAGCTCAATAGGAACATGATGGGTGGCCCCATGCTGTGCCAGCAGTTCCCTCACTGAGATTAGGAGTGATGCTGCATCTGGGCTGGGAAGGGACATTATCTGGAAAAGCTGTTTATTGTCACCTCCCTGTTCCCTCTGGACTGTTAGCATCAGAAGGGAGCATGTGGCTGCTCTTTATAAGTCTGTGAGTGTGAAAATGGGAGCTGAAGGCCTGGCTGAAGGCCAGGAATATCTTATATTGATATTCCTGCAAGCAAACACCGGTGAGTGTCGTGCAGGGAAGACATTGGGGCAGAGTCCAGTTGGGAAGTGAAGCCTAAGATCCTGGCGATGGAAGGTCCAAGCCAGTGTTGGAGCCCATGAAACAGGTTACTGAGGTAGCAGCAGTTTCTGTGGGACACAAAAGATCGTCCCAGACCCTCACAACCCTCTCCCCTGCAGCCGTGTTGTATCACCTCCTCCATCAGACAGCCAGTCCTCATCTCCAAACATGTTGGGTGCTGATGTCCCACAAAACCTGCTGGAAGGTTGCTCCAGCACATGATTACCCCGCTGCTCCAGTACAAGCTCCTAGAGCTGCAGAGGGGCTCAGTTTTGTTTGGTGGAGGATTGCAGGAGGGAACAGAATTGCCCAAAAGCTGTATCAGCTCCTTGCTCCCTTCCTGGAGTCCCTGCAGAGTTCAGTGCATGTCTTGGCACAGCATCTCCTGTCGAATCTCTGCCCAAGTGTCTCTTCCGCTTCACACTCAGAAGGTCTTAACTTGTCTAAAATTTAGAGATGCACCCTTATCAGAGTGACAAACAAACTCCCATAACCAAAATGTGCAGATAGGTCAGATGAAATCGCATCCCTCTGGTTTCTATATTGACACGAATAAACACAGCAGCCTGCAGCCCCTTTGCAGGATGTGGTGAGAGGAAAATGGGCAGAGTAGGAGAGATTAGCCTGAATCAGGAAATTACCTTCAAAATCGAATTACCGAAATACAGAGCTTATTGAAAGGCAGGCAAATAGGTTCTGATATTTGCACAGTTTGGTGACATTTCTGTATGTTTCTGCACTGCAGGATCCAGAGATTAGTCTGCTGGAGTCCTTATTGCAAAGCTATTCTGTTCACCTTCTCCAGCGTTTTGTTCTTGTGCTGTTCAGAGCTTCGCCACCGAACGCTCGCCTGCTGGAGGCCAATATTGAGGCAGGCACAAATGACTGACCTTGTGTTTTTACCTTGCAGTAAAGCTGAAGATCTTTGTCTCTGTCGTGTTTGTGCCTCAGCAGAGCTGACCTACGTCAGCCCCCGCGAGTTGAAAACGCAGCTCGCTCTCGCAGCGGGGACAGGCCCTGGGACACAAATAACCCTGGCGTGATCCGAGCAGGCGTTGCACAACCTCTGCCACACGGTTCTCTCCGTGCACCTCCGTCACTCCTTGCAAAAGCTCTGCTATTTTGGTTTGGGCCCTCTCCTGCGCTGGGTTTATTACAGGTTGCAGGATTGAGTCAGAGGAGCAAGTTGAGCCCTGCGACACAGAAAAACCCCAGGGCAGCCACTGGCACGGCTGCCATCGGGGCAGGACAGCAAATGACATTTCCAGCATTGGAACGTGGGTGCTAACAGTGTGGGCAAGGAGTTTGGGATTGGCTGGTACATGGTCACTGGGTGAGCTGTGCCCAGGCTGTGGCATGCCATGCTGCTCTTATCTTCAGAAGCCTTGGGAGTTAAAGTGGAAGATGAATGCAGCATCATCTGCTCACGTGCCGTGCCAGGGTTTCAGGGCTTCCTGCTGTACGGGTTTCCAGATGTTGGTTTTCCAGATGGAGGTGCAGGGTTTTTCTGCCTCTGTATTTTCATTGCTCAGGCTGACTTTGAGAAGAGAAAGTATCTGCCTGTGGGCTGTGGCTCTGAGCTCGTCTCCTCTTTGCCGAAGCAAATTTGGTTGCACTTGGGGCGATGTGTTGGCTGATTAAGTCTCTGGGAGGTGTCTTTAGGAGCAGGTTCACCCCACTCCCTGCAATGTGTCTCGGCCATCAGCCAACGCCAGAAGGGAGAGGCAGAGGGAAAGAGCAAGGAGAAGTGACTCAAGCACTGCATTTAGCCTGCTGGCATTTCCAGGCTTGGTATGAAATGAGATTTACTTATTTATTTATTTTTGGAGAAAAGCAGCAAGAGAAGGAGTGGAGGACTAGGAGTTCAGAGGAAATTAGGGCTGTTCCGTGGTGCCTTTGCGCCTGGCACAGTGTTTCAAGGTGTATCCTGATTCCATTATGTGTTGGCAAAATCCATCACAGTCATAAAAGTGCTCTTGCCTTTCCTGCTTCCTGTCCTGAAATGTGGTTCTTGGGGGAAAAAAAGCCAAACCAAAAGCTTCAGTTCTTGAGACGTAGAGGTGTGAGTTGCAGCATGGACACAGGGCACAGTGCTGGGGCTGGCAGCAGTGATAGTGTGCTTAGACCTGGCCGTGCCAGGGCCACCAAATGAGCTGGCAGCTCCACGGCACCAAAATAAGAGGAGGAAAGCCAGGAGCTGGGAGACATCTCAGCCCCAGGACTGTGGCAGGCTCGTCTCCCTTCTCCTGAACAGCCCTGAAGTGAGTTGTTAAGGAAACAGGTACAAAGTTTGCCATTTCCAAGGAGTTATTGCAAACAATGGTAAGGGAAGACACAGACAAAGGATGTGCAGGATATGTCCCTGTCCTGTGTAGAAAATGTACCATGTTCTTGTTGGAACATCTCCATTTGCCTCCAGCAGATCCAGTTGCTTATGGCAGTGATGGAAGGGCAGCCAGTGGCACTTGGCAACTCTTAGTTATCAACAAGGCTAAGGAGAGACCAGCTGAATTATAATTTCATGGTGGCAAATAAAGCACAATATCCACTTCATCTCTTCCCTTGGCATTTGGTTGAAACTTCAACAGGTTTTAAGAATCTCTTACACATTAAATTCTTTCTCTGTGGCTTCATGAAGGGTTGGAAAACAGATTTTTCAGGCCCACTTCCACATTATTGGTGCTTACATGAACATCTGGCTTTTGGTTTTCTCCAGAAGCTAAGACTTGGCTAAAGCTCTGCATTTACAAACTGGGTGGTGGGCACAGCTTATGTGCTCTCCTGCCCTGTCCCTGGCACCCTGCTTTGAGCATCACACAATGTGGTTTTATGCAGCTTTAACAAGGGGTTATCAAGACAAGCAACCCAACCATGGAGGTAGAATTGTTGAGAGAACTTCCCTCGTGCCTCCCCACCCCAGCCACCAAACCACTGGAACCAACACCAGCCTCCCTATCACCTGCAGATCTGTCCCAAAGAGATTTAAATCAAAACGCATGGTCTGATCCTCTACTTTGACTGCCTGTGTGGCAAAACTCAAAGGCTTTCACACACCCAAAGCCCATGGGGGAAGACAGTGGTGATGTGGGAGGCACTGTGGTCATGGCTGTGGAGATGCCACAACAACC
Source organism: Aegotheles bennettii (assembly GCA_013398125.1). Lineage (NCBI taxonomy): Eukaryota > Metazoa > Chordata > Aves > Caprimulgiformes > Aegothelidae > Aegotheles > Aegotheles bennettii. Next base: position 158,940 of record VZRW01005550.1, read on the forward strand.
CATGGGGAAGCAGGTAGGGCTGCCTCTGGGAAGTGACTGCCCAGGAAGATCCATTTGCATTAGTAAAACCCCCAGGACTGGTGAATTTACACCCATTTGTATTTGTTCTTTTTGACTGGTGACTTGATTTCTGTTTCAGCTGGAATGGAGCCAGCTTGTAAAAACCAGTGCAGGTACAGGCCTGGCAGCATCGCTTGTCCCTCAGACCCACTCATTTAAAATATACTTTGTTATCTACATGTATTTTAATTTTTAAGCACAACAATTTGGCAGGGAATCTCGTGCGGCTTTGCTCAGTGACTGTTGTTTAGTCTAGAGCTGGTAAGTGTTTGACTGTGGAGGTGCCAGGAATGCACCCGGCCTTCCCGCTCCTCTTACACTTGGATGGGGTGTCCCCACTTGTGGGATTCCTTGGTGGAGAGACCTGGGCAGAACTAAAGGCTTCTCACCTTGAGAACTGATGAGCAGTGATGAGCTGTTGTTGGGGTAGATGATGGAGGACCAAAGGAGATGGGCAAGTCCACCACCAGCCCTTGAGCTCTCATGTGTGCCAACATGGGTTTGTATCAGCTCTAACCATTGCATGTGCCTTAACCTTTAATAATTTCCAAGCATAAATAATAAAGCTGTGAAATGATCTTTAATACTTGTTAAAAACCTATTTTTGCCCCCTCTTTGGTCATCCTGTGTGGAACTGATGTTAAACATGAGGTTGCTATATCATCATCACCATCAGTTGGTTGCTTCAGGTGACCCTGCTCTGCCCTGGGTGCCATGAGCAGCTTTGAGATATCTTAGTGTTTATGTGCCTGGGTCCAGGCATGTTAATGGGCAAAGTTCTCAGAGGTTTGGGTATTTCCATCTGGCCTGGAAGGCTTGAACTTCTCTTTGACAGCATCAAATCTACCGCTGCTTGCTGAAATACAGGCTGGAATTGGGCTATGGGTAAGAGATGCCCTTGAACAGCTGTCTCCTGCTGGGCATTTCCATGGCATCTGGGACAAAAAAGGTTAATCTTAATTTCTTGGTTTTGCAAGAACCATTTCAGTTTGGTGTTTTGCAACTAAGCCATGGCCACGGGTCCTTTTCCACTGCAAAGTGGGTGCAGTGGCACTTTGGTGTCAGGCAAGATGTTGGTTGTTGTAGCCATGTGGTACAGGGCTTGCAGAGCCCACGAGGTGCCAGTTCAGTCTCGTTCCATGGAAACACACCAAGCATTTTGTCCTCATTTTAGAGGTGGGGGTTTTGTTTACACAGTTGAGTACGGCTGATAGGGTAAAGCAGATCATTTGGCTTTTAAAACCTTTCAAGAAATCAGACAAAAATTCCTTGGGAAAGACAGGAATAGTAAATGAGCCACTTTTATCTCTTTAAAAAGTGGGTGAAAGAGGCATTTCCCACCTGTGAAATTTTACCAGCAAATTAGATGCTAAAGAGTGTTATTTGGAAGAAAGTGTTGGTACATGGCTATTGAACAGAGCTTTAATAATAAATTGTGGTGAAGACAGAACTGGTTAATATCCTTTGAAGGAAATAGGAGCTTTTTGTGTGGCAAGGAAGCATTTACTTTGGATTATATCATGAAAAGTTTTGACTGCAATGAAAAGTCTGGAGACTGGGGGAATGGGATTTTCCTTCAGAAGTAAAAGTTTATTTTCTCTTACAGCGTATGTGGGTAGTAAATTCCTCTGTCTTCCCTTTTTTTATTATTCACTATTATGCCTCCTACCCTTTTGCTGTGAAACTTTGAAGTTTCCTTTTTCAATATTGATATTTAACGCTGCCTTAATTGAAAGGGGCTACCAACATTAATCTCTCTGTGCGCTCTGTCAGTGCCGGTGGGAAGAGGTTAACAAGCCCATTGGAAGTCATATTTTTTCTCCCCTCCCTCAGGAGCTGAGTTTAAGACCTTCACAGGGAAGTATTTAATGTGTTTTCATTAAGTCAGGTTTTCTTTTTCCTATTACAATTTTGCTTTCAGACCTCACTTCATTCTCAGCGTGGACTTTTTTTGGCTGGTGGAGTCAATGCCCATGCAGAAGGCAGTTGGGGGGCAGGGGGATAGCTGGGTACAGAAGGTCAGGGTGATGTTGCAGCTAACTGCTGTCCTGATTAATGAACTTGCCAAGAAAGCATTGAGGTTTTATAAAGGTGGCAACTTGTCTAGCACCAGTCAGTTCAATATTTACTGTGGGTAGTTGCTTTGCTAAAAGAAAGTAGATTTAAGCTTGTGCTTGATGTTACAGATACCCCGGATGCTTTGCTGAATCAAAACTCGGTTCTGGAGATGTCTCTCAGCATCGCTCCAAACCAGTCTGTTTTTCCCCCTTCATTATTCATAAAACTTGGCTTTTGAGTCAAGTGCTTGTGGAAGTCTCCGCGTGGAAAATTGCAGTGAGAGCTCTCAGATGAGCTTTAGCTTGATGGCTCAGGGACCAGAAAGCCATCAGTGGTTGTTTACACGGAAAGCTCATGACTTTTTGGATGCTGGGGAGAAGATGTATGATTCCATCTGTAGATCAACCAGAACTGGGAACCTTTTGCAGAAGTAGCCACGTTTAGACTTCATGATTTGTATGATGGCTCACTGGGGCTTTCCTTTTCACAAATCCCAGGGCATCTCAGTGAACCCCCCACAGTGATACTCAGGCCCCAGCTGGTTGGTGCCTCAGGATCGAACTTCTGCAGAACTTCTCAGTGCATCTGAGACATTTTGGCATCTGAGACACCCGGGGCTTCTGCACAGCTTGAATGTGGATGCCTGGTGTCTGCTATGGGTTGCTTTTTGCTTCAGCCTGCCTCAGAGATGGGGACTTCTTTATTTAGTCACCTGTTTCTATGAGATTTGCAGTCTCCAAAAGCTCAATTTCCCTGTTGGATAGGGCTGGAATTGGCCAGTGGATTTACACTTGCCACAAGGGACACAGACTGTCAAATACACACATGCGGCGATTTTCTTCAGTAAACAAAGATAAAAATAATAATGATTCATAAAAGCATTATGGAAAATACTGGTTTTCTGGTGGATGGAACAGATAACATCCAATTTTGTATGTTATTAAGCTGCCTTCACATTTTGAGCTCCCGTGCAGATGACTTTCTCTGCAAACTGCAATTAATACAACGTCATCTTTCACAGCCCATGTCTGCTATGGTAAACTGGGGGATTGTATTTTGACAGCGAGATACTTGCTTGGCAGTTGTTATTGAAGAGAGCTGATCCTGGGACTTCTAATTATTTTTTTTCTTAAAAAAAAGCCCTGTAAGTGTCAGTGTTTGCCTTTGAGAAGAAAATCCTTTGAGCATGTGTGACCTGGCCCCTTCTTTTTGGGAGCAAGTGCACAGCCTCTGCTCTCTCCATGCAGCTGGGAGCTGGGGCACGGGGCAAGGGGAGCACCCTGGTTCCTGCACCCTGGTACAGCCTGCCAGGGTGGCAGCCACGGCTCTGCAGAGCTGTGCTTGACCACGGCTCCCTGCTTCTGGTTTTAATGTTCAGGATTGCTAATGCTTCCTGCAAGACACTTGCAGACACTGGCCCCAGAAGGCTTGGGGAGACAAGCATTTTGCATGTTGTAACAAAAGGAGCTCAGAAACTTTGCCTGATCCAGTTGAGAGGCATGAAATTGCCTGATGGCAGCCTGAGACTTTCATTAAATACCCATGGGGTGAGTTGTGGTGCGGAGGTAACCGCTTTCCCCTCCACAACATGAGCGAATCCCACAGGAGCTGTTGATGCTGTGGGTGTGAGTCCCGGCCATGGCAATTCCCATGTGCAATCCCTTCTCCCGGTGCCACCCTGAAACCCGCGTTTTATCCTCGCTACTGTTGTTGCTTTCTTCTTTCTTGAAAAGAAAACCCCAAAGAATGTTAAACTGTGTTTGTGTCTTGGCAACTCGGATACGCGAACAGATTGTGCTTCAAAAAAATGGCAAAGTTTCAAAATATTGTATTCTGTGAAGAAGAGACAAGGAAAATAAACTCCCCAAAGTGCAGATTTTACTTCACCAGAAGGCTTTTAATATTTATTTGGGTTTGGCATTTTGCTACCTAGTTCTTCTGCTGACACCACTTGTGAACCGGGGTAAGATTAAATGCTGCACAACCTGTTCTGGTCCATGTTCAAATTAGGTTGACTTCCAGTAGGTTCGTTTTCACCCTCCTGGAGCTGCCTGGGAGCAGGTTCCTGAGGTTGAGGTACAGCACATGGGATTGGGTAAGCAAAATCACGAAGGGAAAAAAGAAGGAAAGAACAGAGCAAATTTGTGCTTGTTTTTCTTTTGATTTGGGTTGGGTGAATGTGATAGCAGCAGTGTGGATGCACGGTCAATGTGTAGAAGTATGCCAAGAGGTGGCTGGTGGGTGTTGATAGGAAGAGCTCTGGAGCTAAAGAGGCAGTTCCTGCCTCCATGGGCAAGTCAGCAAATTTCTGTGTTGATTTCCCCATGCAAAATAAGGATGAAGATACTGCTTTTCTTGTGCCCATGGTTGTCGTGTTTGCTTCAATGAGGAGAGGATGCGGGCAGGTTTTTGGAGGCGGAGAGGTCACTGGGTTGGCAGGCTTAGAAATTGCCAGAGAAACAAGGGTTTTGTTTGCCTACACTCCAAGACCTGTATTTTTGAGATTCCTTTTTTAGCTAAAACATGACAACATCAACACCACTGTTATTCATTTAGCATCCTGTTGGATCCAATGTGCACTTGGCACAGCTTGGGCTAGAAATGGTATCTCGAGCATCTTGCACAGCAGGGCTCAGTTGTGCCTACTAGAGATCTTTGTAGTACAACCAAAAAACTGGAAGGAAAAGGGTCAAAGAACAGCCGTGCTAACTAGAAATTCCTCCACTTCTTTTTACAATGATTTTTACTTCCTTACAGACCAGCTTGTACCTCTTGGAAAAACTGAGAGCTATTCTTCATGCTTCTGAGTGACCTTGCTTGTTTTATTTTGCCTTTTCTGTGCTTGACTGCAAGTTCCTTGGAGCACAGAGTTGGCTTTTTTTTTTTTTTAATCCCCTTTTGTGAATTTGCAGCTCTGTAGATTTCCAATAACAATAGCAAGTGTGCACAGTAGTTTCCACTAAATGCTTTAACCACGAGGTATCAGCTGGGTTGTCGCAGCCTGTCCCATCCTAGAATGACTCTTTGCTGAGAAGAGCGAGTGTGATCTTCTCTTTTGGAGCAGACAAGGGGAAATAATAAAATAAAATAAAATAAAATAAAATAAAATAAAATAAAATAAATATTGGCAATCTGAATTGACTAATTGCTTGAAAAAGATAATTTTCAGTTCTGGGTGCCTCCACTTTGATCTATCAGCCCTCTGGCACTGGGATGCACAGATACCTATTGACATCAGTTTGTGTCGAAAGGAGAAACAAACTCAAACTTGTATAGGTAAAGTTTGAGAGAGAGTGTTGGCAAGAGAGAGAAAAACTCATGCTTAAAAGAAAAACAGTAAATGATATAAATTGTTAGGTTAAAATGGTTAATGCCTAAATTAGATGCTTGTGCTGCTTTGGGGGACCAGGGATTTTATTACATGGCCAAACAGCCAGATGTTTACCTTGAGGTTTTGGTGACATGACTTATGTTCTCAGGTTATTTTATCCATGAATCCAAACCCCCATGCTGAAATGTAGCTGTATATGTTTAGTCATAAAAAGGTTCTTGTATTTCTCTAGTCTGCCTGGCTCTTGTGTCTGCCGGCTTGGACCCCCTTTACAGGAGAGCCTGCATTTGAACTACTTCAGAGCTTGAGTTTCATCCAGCTCAGAAAAGCTTGGCTGGTCAGTGTGAACAGAAACAAATGGCTTTGAAGCCTGCAAACTTAATTCTGCTTTATTTTTGCTGGGTTTGCACAACTTTAATGACCAAGAGGTGAAGCATCCATTTAAACAGGATCAGAATCTGGTTCTGGAATTCAGATTCAATTTTAGAGAGATTTTTAATCCTGCCAGGGTTGGCGATTATGTATCTGGAATGGTTTAAAATCTAAGAAACACTTTAAGGGATCCTGTGTGGGTAGGGCTGACGAAGGAGAAATACCTTTTGCTTTGCATTTTCACAGGGCCTGCCCTTGCCAGAGCTCTTGCCTGTTTTCTGTACCAAGTTGGCAGCCAAACCTTGCAGGTCTAAGTGAAGCGTTACTGAACAAAGGCACTTTATGTTTTGAACTCTGTGCCCTGAGTCTACGCCACCAGCCTGGCTGGGTATTTACGTTAAATAAGGTCAACAAATATAGACAAGCTGTGTTTTGCAAATTAAAACGAAACAACAACAACAACAACAAGCCTTGCTTTAATTCTGCCTCTTTCTTGTTCTGCAGGCAAGAAGCGAAACCCTGGGCTGAAAATTCCTAAAGAAGCATTTGAGCAACCACAGACAAGCTCCACGTAAGTCTGCAAACACTAAGGCAGAATAAAAAGAAAACCACAAGCCCCAGCTACTTTCCAGCCTTTGCTAGTGCCTGCACTGGCACAGCCAGGGGCCGGCGGCCGGTCACGGCCAGCACCCGAGGCTGGTGCTTGCAGATCTGGGATGGCAGGGACTCTTCATGAGAAACAGGGCAAAATGCCTACAATAATTTTAGCATTGTTAACGAGGATAATAACAGCTCTTGTATTTCTCTTGAAGCCCCAGGTACAACCAGGGGGTCTCAACACATCACGGCACGTGGTACTTGTCTCATGTGCTGCTTAATGATGTGCCCAGCAAAGGGAAGAAGCCAAACAGGCACCCGATTTTAACCAACGTGGCATTTCTGCCACCCAGTTTGAGTAATGTGCATTTGGTCAAGGCGTAAAAATGCATCCCCTTCCCTACATACTTGGCCTTGCAAAAGAAAACCCTGTGTTTTTAAGGCAATTTGTGCAACTCCAGTCTGATTGGTTTTCTTTGCTTCCTTGAGGATTGACTTTTATTGGCCTGTTAACCCGAGCTGTGTGACTTAGGTAATCATTTACAGTGGTTTTAGACCTTTATGCCTATTTAATCCATCTTTCATATGTGCTGGCAGAGATTTGGTGCTAGCCACCTGGCTTGCCTTTCACAATGAATCTCTGGGTTACTGCGCAGGGAAGTTGGATGTGAGAAATGCCAACTCCAGCAGCTTCTTTCTTGACCCCTTTCTGGGGGGAATTGATGGATCTTGGCTGTATCTGTTGATTCTGCAAAGCTAAGAGACTGGTTAAGCTGCTCAGGTCTGCAAGAGCTGCTGGCCTGAAGGTGCAAGGCGATGGCCTGGGGAACCATGGGCGTTGTGTTTACTTGTTGAGGGAAAATTGATCTTTGTAAGGAGCATTTCATATCTTTTCCCTTTTCTGTCCTGCAGGCCACCCAGAGATCTAGACTCCAAAGCTTGCATCTCTATTGGTGAAGAGGTAAGCCTAGGAATTACGGTGAGAAGACCTCTGGGGACAGGCGACTGTCCTGGGCTGGCTCCTTGTGGTGCTGGCTGCTTGTCCAGGCATGCTGCTTGTGCTTAATTTCAGCCCCTCAAAAAAGGGCAGATTAATAAGCACCACCTATTTAAAAAATGTAGTGTATTTTTCATGAAATGGAAGGCAATTGGTGGATGAATAAAAGCTAAGAAGAGCCAGCCTGGGAGTTTGGGTGAGTCCTGACAGCCACCTCCAGCCACAGAGAGCTGACTAGCATCTGGTGTTTGTGCTTCTCCAACGAGGGCTGTCTGCATGGGACCAATGGCCCCATAGCCAGCTGCGGTGTGACCTACTGGTTGTCACCGCTTTGATGAAGATGTCCCCAAATGCTCACCCTGTGCATCCCATGACACCCTTTATGGTTTCCACCTTTCCTTGACTCAATCAGGTGCAGCAAATCTCCTGGAAATAATGATTTTAAAACAAGAGAATTGCTAACAGCGGTTTTTACTCCCCTTTGCAGTTCTTTTGCTGATTTAAAGCCTTCATCCAAAGTATTTCCCTTCACTAATATTGAAGGCCGTCTCATCAGGAGTCTAACTCAGGGTAGATCTGGAAGCAAATCCTTCTGACAGCATGGAAACCAGTCCACCTGATGTTATAAAAAAGTAACAGGAAAAAACAAAACTGAGGAGAGCTGTTTTGATAGGAGAAGATGGCGCAGCAGCATTCATAAAAGCACTTTATAGCTGGGCAATAAATTTACTAGGTGTAAAAGATAGGCCTTGGTGTCAGTGAGTTAATTTATGGAGTGAAATACTAATCCAATAGTGTTTTATTTTGTCTGTCTTTGGATGCTTTACTTTCATTTTGGATTTTGTATTTTCCCTGGCATGGAGCAGAGGCTGGAAGGTGGAGAGGGTGTGAGATGCTTCTGGAGCAAAGTGGTGCAGCACTGAGGCAGAGAAGATGCCTGCTGCTAGGGCAAGCGCCTGCTCCAAGAAAATAATTTCTCCCCTGCAGTCCCAGGGATGAGGAAAAACTCGAGTGCTCCAAAAAGGCTTCATGCATGGAGGCAGAGAGCCCATATTGCAAAGAGAAAGGCACTTGTAAAACCCAGAGCTTAGTCTTTTACAGACACAGATATGCCATGGCTGGCATTTCCCATCGATCTGTTACTTAATTTGTCCAGCGAAGTTCCTTTAGAATGTGCTTCCTCTTCCACCAGCCTTTCTACACTCACCCCGATCTCTAGTGAAGGCTGCTTCCCCTCTGCTCCCTTTAAACTTTGCTGCTAAATTTAAGAGTGGCCTGGAGAGAGTCAAAGTGCTTTTTAGGAGAGGGTCCTGTGAACAGTAGGAGCAGTGTCAGGCGGTCAGAGGTACTTCAGTCTCTGCCCTTACACAAAAATGTTAGTTCAGGGCTCCTTTTGCAGGCAGTGTAGCTGCAAGGGGATGACTGGGAGCCTGAGCACACAGTGATGCAGTGTATGAACCCTGCACGCCGTGGCATCCCCAGCCAGCACGTTTCAGGCTGCAGGTTTTTTTTCTGCTGTGCTGGTGAAAAGCAGTGTGGGATTATGCACTGTGAATCAGTTCATTATAACCCGCTTCTCTCTGTAGGATGATTGACTGATGTGGTTGTGCGTTCAGCAAACAGAATGGCTGGGTTTAGTAGCAAGGGCATATTTTAAATATCCAAAAATAATAAGAAGCGAAAAATAGAGCTGCTGCTCAATATCGAGGCAGAAAGGAGAAAGGCAGGTTAGAATGCGGGGCTCCAAACAAAGTCATCCTTTGTGTGGGGCCAGGAGAAAGAGATCTTGAATGCTAGGCAAAATAAGTCCTCCATGGTTTAAGAATGGGGCACACTCAGCTGGTATTTGGCCCATCTACGGGTCTGGAGAAATAAGTTTTTACAGGCTGTAAAAAAACCTGGAGATATTTCCATGATTGTTTGTGGGAGGAGGAGAGTGGAAGGGGTAAAAAAAATAAAAATACTGAGAGTGGTTTCTAGTGGAGAAGCTGCCGTGGTGTTTCCCATCCCAGCCCTTAGAGGATGGAGAAGCTGAAGCAGCTAAAGGTGGCAGGGAAAGGCACTTGGGTGCAGGTGGCTTGGGTGGAGAGCATCCCACCGAAGGAATGGTCCTTCCTGCGCCCGCCCTCACTGACACAGGCTCCCTGTTCATGCCCATATGAGCCATGTCCTCTTCAGAACTCTGCTAGTTACTGCACAGCACTTAATCCTCCTGACAGCCCCTGAGGACCAAGAGTTTGTTTCTAGCCTCATGAACAAAGATAGGGATGCACAAGGTGAATTTTTGTGCCAGACAGGGCTAGATTTGTGGGGGTTTTGCTCCTTGCATATCACCTGCTAGCACACACACACACTTGCATAGTACATACACGCAGCAGCCGTCTTTGTGCTGATGGTTTTTCCCCCCACAGAACTTTGAGGTGAAAGCCGATGACCTGGAGCCCATCTCTGAGCTGGGACGAGGTGCGTACGGGGTGGTGGAGAAGATGCGGCACATGCCTAGCGGGCAGATCATGGCAGTGAAGGTAGAGTGAGCCTCCCGAGGTGCTTTCTGTCTGTGTCGTTGTGTGTGGACCCCCTCTGTGCTCCCGTTCGTGCACATTCCTGATCTCGTGTGTCCTGATGCATGCCTTTACTGGGATCGACTTCCTTCTGTATGGAATACTCTTTCTACACAGGGGAAAGTGTAGATTTGGGCCATTTAACCAAGAAAAGGGTGTGTTTTAAAGTACGATGCTCAACCTGTTTTCAGCATTGTGGTGCATACAAACAAACTGTTCACCTATGTCTGCAATTGTTTTCACTAGGATTTTACAAGCTATTTACCATCATTTTTTTAATATGCATGTTTTTTACTAATGTAGCTATACCCTCAGATTCAGGGCTTTCCACACTAATTGTAATTGTAAAGGAGGGTGTATAGTAAATTCAATTTCATAAGATAATTTTCTTCAGCTGGGACTTTTTTAGTCTCTGGAACAGGGAATTTTTGTTGGGATTTTCACATCTTGTCTGCTACAGTGGGATCTTGATTCATGACAGGCTTGCAGATACTATTATGAAAAATTTTCATAACAACAGTTTAGACTCATATGCTTGCAGCTTAGGGAAATAGCCACGGGAAAAATTGTATTTTGAGAAGGACCAGTTTTTGCTTGGCTGAAATTTGGCTCAAGTTTCCTTTCAGAATAAAAAAAAAAAAGTAAAAAAAAAAGTTGCAGAGCTGGAAGCGATGAGCAAACTGAAGGAAAATTCTTAGCACATCAGTTGTGGATAGACTTTACTGTGGGTGCTGGGATGTGTCTCAGGGTCTCTGTGCTCTGCACTGGGTCTTCTTGTTTGCTTTTATGTTCACCAAACTGCAACAGACCTCTCTGAGTATGATGGAAGACCTAAAGAGGGTATGCCAAGAACATTCAGACTATTATTTGCATCTGCAATGCTGAACAGTTTCATTCTGTCACATTACTGACCTTGAGTGGCTTTGGCCAAGGAGCCTGGAATATGTGTGTGACCTGTGTTGTGCCCCTTTGTGGTGCTTCCCAGCTGAGGTTCTCCGGATATTTCACATAAATGACATCTCTTCCCTGGGAGACTGGGAAACATCCATTTTCCAAAGCTGTGGGGAACACATGGGCTCTGGCTGCAGTGTTGGAGCATTCTCTTGTGACCAAAGTCTGCTGATATAAATAGATGTCCACTGCAGCTCCAAAAGTCACGGGTTTCCACCAGCCTGGAATTTTATTTCCTGCTCCTTTCCCATCTCCCAAGCTGCAGTGACTTGTGGCTGTTGCTGAAAGAGTGGCATTTGCAGGGAAGAGCAAAATCACCTGCACTTTGGGCTGAGACCCCTTCAGCCACCATTGCCCTCTGCTGCACTCGGGTGCTCCTACTGCGGGTGCTGTGTTTGTGATGTGCCTATGACAAAGAGATGATGAAGGGGTAGCACAAAGAGGTGGTGTAAATGGGTGAAAGTGTGATATCAAGGCAGTGTGGCCAGCACAGGAATGGCTGTGGCGAGTCCCCTGCAGCAGCAGCATAGTACAGAGGTTCTGACAGTCAATGCTAAATTGCTTTGTCTTCCAGCGGATCCGAGCCACAGTGAACAGTCAGGAGCAGAAGAGGTTGTTGATGGATCTGGATATCTCCATGAGGACGGTAGATTGCCCCTTCACTGTCACCTTTTATGGGGCACTTTTCCGAGAGGTATGGCATCCTGGAGATCAGCCGCGCTGCCCCTGGGAGACTGGATCCTCTCCCAGGCTCTGAATTCTCATGCCTAGACTCCCTCCCAGTGCCAGGGGTTTAATCTCCATCTAGACAGGAAGACTTGGTACAATATAGATTTGCTCAGTCTCAAAGGATCTGTCACATACAGTTACTTCTTGCAGAGTGAGGAGAGATGCAGTCCTCCATGAGAAGGAGCCAAGTCCCAGTGCCAGGAATGTACGAGGCTGAGATGTTGAGGCTTGGTGGTGGGTTTGAGTGGTGGGGACAACCCAACTCACAGCCTGATCTGTTAGTGTTAATGTTGTCCTGACTTGCAACGAGGAAGCCAAGTGGAGGAAAAATGTGGAAAGCTCTGAAGAACAAGATTTATTGAAGAGTTTTAAGCATAACTCTGCAGAGCTGAACTTTTCCTGGCTGAGCATTTGCAGTGACCTGCAGCATGTAGGGAACCTCAGTCCTGAGATCTTTCAGGACTCCTAAATCACTGGGACTCTGCTTTGGAAAAAGACAGCAGAAAATGCACCCTAAGTGGTAGTGGACAGCTGGGGAGGAGGGAAAGAGAAAGCCCAGTACAGTTTTATTGGATGAATTTTAAAAGACAGGAAAGAGGCAAACAGACCAGTAAAGGCAAGTGCCAAAGAAGACCTTTGCACGTGAAAGGATGGGAGAAGATGCTTTGTTCCAGTGGACAGGTATTTGCTTTGTTTATCCTGCAGGGAGATGTGTGGATTTGCATGGAGCTGATGGATACCTCACTGGACAAGTTCTACAAACACGTCATTGACAAGGGCCTGACGATTCCTGAGGACATCTTAGGAAAAATAGCTGTCTCTGTGAGTATTAGCAGGGTGAGCAGGGAAGGGGAAGGGTGTTTCTATTCTAAACCAAGTCCTACGTGGCACAGTCTCCCTGCTGTATTTGCACTGGGAAGAGCATGGTCTGTAGGCCAGCCCACATGAACTTTCCTAGCTGGCTTCCAGTATCTCATCTGAGGTTATATACAAGGCATAAATACCCCAAATAATGTGTGGGGGTGTCTGCAGCTCCTCTGCCTTCTCATTAGGGTCCTGATGCTCCTGGGTACCCACTGTCACCTTGGACTCCTGTTAGTGTGCAGGACTCATGGGAGATGTTGTTCCTTCTCTCCAAAGAGGTCTAGTGAGGATGGGGCCGATGAAGCCAGATAGCATTTCCTCCTCCTCATGGTGCTGCCAGCTGTGATTCACTCTGAATTTGTTGTTTCAGATTGTAAAAGCGCTAGAACATCTACACAGTAAGCTCTCCGTGATCCACAGAGGTAAGTGCCAGGCACACAGCCATGACCATGACCATGCTAGTGTCTGTCTCTCCATGCCGTGTGCTCTTGGCCTCACTAGGACTGACCTTGTGGTCAGGCACAGGGCTCTCAAAATACCCCAGATAAAATGGTCCTTTGACAGAAGAATATTCCCCAGCATCTCATGTCTGGTAAAACCCAGTCAGAGGAAACATCTGCTAGTTTGCACTTTAAAAACTGCATGCTGGTCCCAGTGTTTCCCCGAGGTGGAGGAGAAGTGAGCTCCAGCCTGATTGTGCTGGCAGAGAAAGAGCTGTTTCCCCCTGGGTTGCATTTCCCTAATGCACAGTCTACATCCATGACCTGCTTCAACACCTCTGCAATATAAAACCGGACTTTTCCTTCTGACCTTGATGGGCTTTGGCTCAGGCTTTGCAAAGGCTTCTCCCCTGGCTCAACGGCTCCACGTTGACGTGCAGTGAGAAGCATCTCCATGCCAGCGTGATGCCTCACACAGTGATCCTCATCTCCTGTGAGCTTCCCCAAGCACTGGTGGGGCAGAATAGTTTGATAGCTAACATAGCCTCAAGTGAAGTCATAAATACCCTCCTTAAACTCTTCTGACATTTTCCCCTCTAGAGCATGTCAAAGATGCCAGGAACACACTTAGAAAGAAGCAAATTTGCAGTGTTGCTGCTTGACACCTTTATTTTTAAAGGGTCATTTTCAATTTGTCTGGAGGAGGAAAAAGCCCTCTCTGGAGTGTGTGACTGCCGGGGAAAGGAGCATCTGCAGCGAGCAGAGTTCAGCTCTGGCAGGCAGTCACATTTTGTACATCCTGCATGTGGCTGGGGGTTGAGTTTCTGCCTTCTGTATCATTTACAGTAGGTGGAAAATTCTGCTCGGCTTCTTGATTTCTGTTTACTTGTTAGATTTCCACTGAAAATTGTCTTACTTAGCACAGTAATGGATCGGTGGGGATCTCAGATACCTGAATCTTTTGATTGCAAAATGCTGATTAGAGAGCAGATGCTAACAAACTGTAAACCACCCAATTCTAATAATGAGGACTCAAAAGCAGCTTCTGGACTTTTTCACGTGGTGTTTCAGCTCTTCTATTTAATAGTTTATCACATGTAGATGGAGGACCTTGTTACAGAAGAGACCTCTTATTTCTGGGTGGCAACAGGGAAAGATTTGCTTCATTTTGAGAATCAGTGCTGGGACAATAGAAAGCAGGGTAGGCTGCACTACCTGTCCTGTGTTGAGATTTTATCTGGGATTAGCCTCATAGGGAGTGACTGCCTGCTGTGCTGGAAAGCACCTCCATGCTCTCGTGGGTAGCACTTACTAGCTTCTTTCTGTGCCTTAATTTCCCTTTCTGATGGTGATTATAACTGCCTTCATAAGCATGATGCAAGTGTGAACTCACCAAGGATTATAAGGCCGTGATGGGAAGCAGATAAATCTGGCAGTAATAAATAGATGAGACACTGGCCTGATTTCCATAAGGTGTGGAGCACCCACACGCCTGCTGCTGTTCACACTGCCTTCAAGCTTGGTATCCTTAAAATTAGAGGCCATTTCTGAAATCTTGATCCTTGTCTTGAGTTTACAGCTCCTTCCTTCCCCTGCAACCCCTGCTTGTCTTCACCCTTTCCTGCCTACCTCTCATCCTTTCCCTGTGGGGTTTTCCTTTTGCTGGCATGAGACCAGATCCAGCTGGGGACTTACTTGCCAGAGCTCCAGCCATTTGCAGACATCCTCTGGAGACGCCCCCAGCATTGCTGAGCTGTTCCCTTGTGGGTGCTCTGACGTCCATGGCCATCCCCTCAACAGTGGGATACAACGGTTATGTGCAGGGTTACCTCCCACTCCCCCAAATCAGAGAGAGGAGTCTGCAAGTGGAGGGACACTTCAAGGACATGTGACAGGCCCACGAAGCAGCCACCTGAACTTGCTGTAGCTGCAGGCAGCTGGGTTCCTGGCGTGCACAAGGCGCAGGGGTTTGCATGGGCACCTTTTGGTGCCCTCTGCTGATAGGAAGCTCTTTGGCTTTTTTTGGCTTGGCACAGCCACCCATGCATGACAGTGACTGTGGTATGTGTTCCTTCTTGCAGATGTAAAGCCCTCTAACGTGTTGATCAATACGCAGGGGCAGGTGAAAATGTGCGATTTTGGAATTAGCGGTTACCTCGTTGACTCAGTTGCTAAAACCATGGATGCAGGATGCAAACCCTACATGGCTGTAAGTTGAGCCGCGGAGAAGCTGCATGTGAAAGCTGCTGCAGAACAGCCAGAGGAACATGAGCCTGGGCATTGGGTCATCCTAAAGGGAGAAGGATCAGCCTCCGGCATGTGTCCTGGGCACTCCTTTTGGAAGATGTATCCCTGAAGTTACTTATAAAGGGTCAGAGAGGGGAGACAGATCTCATGGGTCAGATCAGATCTCCTGGGCACAGCTTCTGGCTGCCTTATCACCTCCCTGTGACCTTGGGAAAGGCTCTGTAATTACTCTGTGTTGCATTTTTGCCATTTGCCCCGTGGGGACAATTGTACTTTGCATCTGGGAGGATAAACAGTCCCCAGGGACTGGGTCCCTCAGACTCCTCCCAGGAGCTGCTGTTCAGGAGCACTTGCACAGGGTGAAAACAGTCCTGGAGAGTTGAGGCTTGTGCTCTATGTGCCAGATGTGCTGGGTCAGCTCCACCACCCCAAAACCTGGTGCAGGTCCCATCTGCTTCCGGTGACCCATTTGATTGCTTGCCCTTACCAGCAAGGATGTGGGACCAGATGATCTGTCCCCATGACAACAAGCTGGTGGCATGGGCTAAGTGGTCCTGACTTGCTGCCATGGAAGACCTGTCTGAGGTTGGTGAGCTATGTGTGCAGGTATCGCAAGGGGGCCATACCTGATCTTCCACCACTTTTGTCTCTGTTCACAGCCTGAAAGAATTAACCCGGAGCTGAACCAGAAGGGGTACAGCGTCAAATCTGATATCTGGAGCTTGGGGATAACAATGGTAGGGTGATCTGGGGGCTTGCAGCAATGCCAGGAGGGTTGAGTGTTGCTCATGGATTCATTTTTCTCCCCATAGCACCCCTGATGCTGGTGGCACTGGTTCCCTGGGAAGGTGGTGGGGTGGGAATGGGAATACAGCTCAGGGGGTACCAGGGAGCACACTGCAGGGTTGAAGGGAAGGAGGATGGAGCTGCTTTGTCAACTTCTTACTGTCTTTGTGTGCGTTGGTGGGATGCCACCCTCGTGGGGACAACCCCGCTGCGGTGGCCACAGGCTGCCGGGAGATGGCAGCATGGGCTAAGGCGAGGGCGTCTGGCGCCGCACGTCTGGCACCTTGGAGCAGGTTGGATTTCAAGCATGAAAAAAGACTCCCAGCACTTAGCAATTAGCAAAGTCCCCCTCAGAAGAGGAGGGATGGCTGGTGTCTCCCACGCAGCGTTTGGGGGGAATCCATCTGCTTTGAAAAGTCATTTTATATCACAGTTACCCTTTGCAACATGGGGTTGTTTTTTAACTTCTAACCTTTCTCAAGTGATGTCTAACATGAGGGTAACGGAGGATTGAACATGGAGATTGCTGGGTCTCCCCAGGCCTTGCCTTCTTGCTGGGGGAGGTTAAGCAAGATGTGGTGGTCAGGTGGGGTGAGGAAATGCCACATATTTGTCCAAGGCCTAAAGATACAGTCCCTGGGGGGGCTCAAATCCAAAATCTGTGGGATGGGGGATGAGTTGTGGGGTGTCCACATCCGATGCCTGAGGTGCGGGCTCTGTCTCCCCAGATCGAGCTGGCCATCCTGCGCTTCCCCTACGACTCCTGGGGGACACCCTTCCAGCAGCTCAAGCAGGTGGTGGAGGAGCCGTCGCCGCAGCTCCCGGCAGAGAAGTTCTCGGCGGAGTTCGTCGATTTTACCTCGCAGTGGTAAAATTCCCCCCTGGCCTCACTCGCCCTGGCCCTGCTCACCTCTGCCATGCTGTGGGGAGGCTGAAGCGGGCAGGCACCCATGGCCTCCTGTGTCCCCGTCCCCACTGGTGTCTCTCTGGAGCACAATCCAAATTTGTGAACAAAATTTTCCCCCTGGGGGAAATGGGGGAATTTCCCCCCCTGGGGGAATGGGCCTTCATGCCCTCACTGAGCTGTGAGGGCCAGGCTGGGGCTTGGGGCTGTGCAGGCCCTGTGAACCCTTTGCCAGAGCACTGGTGATGGTGTCTGTGGGGATCTTCTCTCCTGAGGTGGCGAGAAACAGGCTCAGCCACTTTGGGGGCACAAAGAGAGGATTTAGGAGACTTTCTCATCCAGTTGTCCCCGTATCAACAGCCCAGGGTGTCTGTGGCCAGGTGGGCAGCATGGGCAGGTGTGGTCAGGCAGGTCCCCGGGGTGGGGAAAGGGAACAGGGCATGGAATGTCTGCACCCTCCTGCCTCCTGCTCCCGGGGAGATGTGGCTCTGAGGACAGGGCCGGTGCAGAGATCACCCCGCGATGGCCTCTGTCGGCAGCCATCCTGCTCCCAGGGCCCTGGGTCTGCTGCGCGGCGTTCTGTGGGACTCGGAGCTGGAAGCAGCAGGAGAGTTTGGCTGTGGTGTAGGAAAAGGGTTGGAGCAGATGCGCGCTGTCTGGAGGTTGTGAGAGCTGCATGAAAGCAGAGGCTCTCCCAGCACCCGAGGAGACTCACAGCTGCCCTCAGCGTATGGTTCAAAGCGACCTGGCAGCGGCCCCGCGGCTCCTGACTGCTTCTCCCTCCAGCTTCCCTGGAAACCGCCTGGGAGGCGTTTTTATTTTCCAGGCGCTGCAGTGCCATCCGCAGCTTGCCAAGTTGGCAGGTGGATGGTGGGTTTGCGTGGTAGCCAAGAAAGGACGGCAGATCGACAAATACAGAAATGTGAGACTGTTCCCGAGCTGCCAGCGTCAGGGCCCGGAGCCCAGCCGGCTCTGCTGTGACCCAGGAAGGGGATTATCAGCCATTCCTGCCCTGGGACTTTAAGTACCGACATTCAGATTCTTCGCAGTCTTGTTCAAACATGTTTTTGATGTCCCCGTGATTCAGCTGCACACCTCCCTGCCGACCTGTGCTGGGCAATACCTGCCCATGCACCCACTCCTCTGTGTCTGTCAGAGGTGGGAGCTGGCTTGGAAGAACACTCTCACAAATGCCCACCGTTTCTGCGAGGCCCGTGCTGTGATTTTGGAGCAGCTGCCTTTCTCCCGTGCTGCTGGCTCACTACTTGTTATTGCAAAGTTGCCTGTTTGTGCCAGGCAGGCTGTTGCTCCCCACTGAATATCTTGCTATAGCTGTGGGCTGATTTAGGAGTAAGAGATCCACAGCCATTCATGAGGGTTGCGGTGAGAAGAATGACCTTGCTGAGCAGCACTCATGTCTTGAAAGTTCATGCTTTGGGGAGCAGATGACAGTTCCTCTCTTTGCAAATCCTATCCCCTAGGATTGCTGAAGATCCCTCAATGCTTTTGTTGTGCCAGGGACTTGGAAAAGTGAGCTTTGGCTGCAGATTGCACCAGTTTTATGTTGCTGGAGCCTGAGATTTCTTCTGACACTCAACTGGGTCACATCAACTTAGTGTACCGAGATTGGCCTGGTTTAGGGCTATCTCAGATTCAAGAGGTCACAGAGTGAATCACACCATCTGCTGCCTGGGGCAGCAAAAGCTGATTACCTGTAGCCACTGCAGGAAAGTTCCTGGTAGGTCTGGGTCAGGATCAGATCCAAATATGATGCCTCATTCCTGAAGATTTACATTGATTTCAGTAACTTGTCACCAGGTTTCTTGGTATAAGAAATCTAGGAACAAAGTTTTTGTTTGTAGAGGATGTAAATTAAGAGGATTATACCCAAATCCTGCTTCTGGATACACCTAACCTTCAAATTCACCTTAGGATCTCGACTTGGGCTGCTTTTGAGCTCAGAGGATGTGACACATCCCGTACCTTCAGCTCGGCAGTATTGGCACGTATCGTTACTAGGTTCCTCCATTCATTCACAACATGACACTAAACATGAGCCCGCTACACACAGCAAGCAGGAAATATCTATTCAGTGTGTGTCCTCTGCTTCCTCTGGGCTCCAGCAAATCCCAGCAGAGGAGCGACTTATCATCACCGAGGTTCTCACTTTTGTTTTGCTCAGTGTGACACCTTTTCCCCGCCACCGACGTGTACGTGTGTGAAGATCTTTTCAAGTTGCTCCAAGTGTCTTTCCCCTAAATACACTGTCAGGAAGTGAGTAGAGATTACGTCCTGTCTTTTAAAAGCTATTTTCTACTGGAGGGAAACCAAAATAACTTCCAGCTACAACCCTCCAGAGCCATCTGTTGTAGGAGAGGAGAAAAAAAGGATGTCCCATGTAACCGTCCCTGCTGATAACAGCGTGGTGATAAACAAATAGTTGTACACGTGCTTCAGAGCCACTCGGTCACTGCTCCCAATCAGAGGTTGGAAGCTGTATCCAGTCCGTTAGTCGCTGGCCTACTGGATGTTACACACATAAACAATTGTACCTGGGCCCCAGCAACAGGCAGTGTCTTGACTGGTACATCTGGTGTCTCCAGATCTCTTGTTTGACCTTGGGCTCACTGCACTTGTGTGTACCCAGCTCTGTGTACCACACAGAGCCTGTGTGGGGGCTGTGTTGGCTGTAGGTGTCCTCAAAGCCCAAGCTGTTTGCTTAACATATTAATGAGTAGTTGAACTTACTCTACAGGCACTTGACACCTTGCTTCTGTCATGATATGATTTTATGGCCTTACTTAAATTACATACAGAATGTAACTTTTAAAATTTTTCTTCTTTTTTTTGTTAAAGCTTGAAGAAGAATTCCAAAGAACGGCCAACATACCCGGAGCTTATGGTGAGTGTGCCTGCAGGAAGCAGTGTGCTGGTTCAGAGCTGAGATGGGTTACAATGAGATGCTGAAGACAGGGTTTCCAATAGTGACTGGTGATTTGGGATGCTTAGCATCTCTATTTTCATAACAGGTGTGAGAATCATGACACTTCAGGGTCTTGGGAGGATCACTGCAAATCAGATGCTCTTTGAAATGTCGTTCAGCTGCTATTCCAGTCAGATCAAGGGAGAAAAGTGTGTAAGTGCAGTTAATGAATTTGCTAAGGGACAAGAATGAGGCTGTGAAGAGTCAGCGAGGACAAAATCCTGCTCTTGGGCTTGTGTGGTGGCTTCAAACACCCAAGTGAAATGCACGAACCATGGATGCTCCACGTGGGTTGCAGGAGCTGAGTGGTCTGCTAGGCTTTACTGTCATGGTGCCTTGGAAAGGAGACTTTTCGGACAGAGTAGTTCCTGGATATTAGGGACAGAGACAAGTCTGTGACTAATAATTCCGGTTATTGAATTTTGTCTTCTGCTTAGAGACTATTTGCTGTGAGCATGTCTAGGACAAAGGAATAACTAAGGAAGAAAATGCTGATAAAAGGGGAAATGCAAGGCAGTGCAGGGCTTTGAGGTCAGATGCACTTAACTGCTGGTGAACTCCCAGCAATACAGACACTGGTGTGTGCTCAGCCAGTGCTCTGGGCTGGAGCTGGCAAGAACAGTGTCTGTGGTGAGATTTTTCTGCTGGGGCTCCACAGCTTCATGGCCTTTCTCTCTCCTGGCTTTCTGGTGTTGATCCTGATGCTCCTATAGGCCAGAAGAAAGCAGGAGAGCTTAGGAAGGCAGTGTTTTACTCCCATAAGCAACTCTCACCTGATTCACAGCTTGCTAAAGTCAGGAAAGTGCCTAACTTTGTTATTTCTGACCCAAATGCCTGCCTGTCGCTTCATGCCCACCCCTGTCCAGCATCACTGGCAGGATCTTCTGGGTTAAGGATAGAAACTGCTGCAGACTTTTCTCAGGCATTGCTGTCTCCCACCCCATA
This sequence comes from Aegotheles bennettii, assembly GCA_013398125.1. Taxonomy (NCBI): domain Eukaryota; kingdom Metazoa; phylum Chordata; class Aves; order Caprimulgiformes; family Aegothelidae; genus Aegotheles; species Aegotheles bennettii. The sequence continues at coordinate 179,765 of VZRW01005550.1, forward strand.
ACTTGTAGGACGTGTGTTCTGCCATCCAGGGGTTCTGCCTCCTCGCTACCTCACACTGTGCTTGGAGGTGTTGGGACCTCTGTGGTGCGAAGGTGCCAGAGTTCAAGGTGCTCTCTAGTTGCAAGGCACGTTGGAAATCCAGGTACCTTTTGAATGTGAATTGTAAGCAATTAATAATTCCCATAGCATTTCTTGCTGGGCCCTGTAATGCAATTAAACTATATATAGATCTGATTTATACACAGTTTGCCCAAATACTGGTTTCAAACAAAGGGAGGATGGAGGTTTATGGCTTCCCTCCCCCCTCCTTTTTTTTTTTTTTTTAATTCTTGAATAAATACATATATATTTTAAGCAAATTTCTGAAGTTTGCCAAATGGCCTTTTATCAAAAAGGTTCACCGGAGCAGCTCCGTCTGTTGCAGCATTAATACCCATTGGCAAGCGAGTGCATTTCTATTGAATTAGGTTCTTGGATCACCTCTCCAGAGTATCTCAATGCTGTGGTATTTTATGGCTGACATGAATGTTGTGAGGTCCTGTGGTTGAGGGTTGCTGTTTTGTTGGGGTTTTTTTCTCCCTCCTCTCTCTCTTATGGCATTAAGTTGCGGTACTGGATTGGACTTGTCATTTAGACCAAGACTGCTCCCTTGCTTTCCTGTGGAATTGAGGTTTCTCATGGAAAATATGACTCTGTGCTATCTTGAGCATCAGGAAAACCGATACAGATGCTTAATTTCATTTTAAAACCCACTTCCCCAGGTGAAGCAGAGCATGAAACTACTGCAGGACTCCTCCCTGGTGGTCTGCACGTTGTGTGGAGCACATCCCACCTGGCACAGGGTGTTTTGTGCTACAACCAGGCTCAGTAATTGCAAAGGGGTTGGGTTCACTGAGATACAAGGCTGAAGGCCATCACTGCTGCCCATGTCACACTTGCGGGTGCTTCTAGGCTGCAGTAGCTCTGCTTTGGGTGCGAATTAGCTGGGATGTGAAAGCGGTGGCATCACGCTGGGATAATAACACAACAGGCTGTTTGGGTCATCTCTCCAAGAGTTATTCAGGACACTTTGATTCCCATGACTGTCTGACCCAGGGAGACCTTAAGTTATGTCTGGATCCTTGCCTCAACCCACTTCAGCTCTGTTTCCCACATAACTGTGCTTCCTCTTCCTTGCTGGTGTGTCTTTGGGTCACTTCCCGGCTGCTGAGAGCTGCTTCTTTCTATTCACTGGGTAACTTTCTGCTCAAGCCTACCTTGGATAGTCTCTTTTCTTTGCTCCCCTCCCTTCTCCACTTGGCCATGCCATAAATGATCATTGAAACAGCAAATGCTCAGGGACTGAGGTGTGGGGCAGCTTTGAAAAACCCTGAAAACACCAAATTGTCTTTAAAAATCTGGCTTGAAATGGGAAGGTCAGGAATCAAACCGAGCTCCCCCAGCCTGCCTATGGGAAGCACAGTAGCATTTTGCACAGAGGAGGTCACCTGTGGGCCCCACAGGGCCCCAGCTGCCTTTTGGCTCTCTCTGAGACCCTCTGTACAAATAAATACAATTAATTGCAGGACAGTGGGTGTCAAACAGTGCTTGGTGATTTCAGGTGGAGGTTGGCTGGTCTCAGCTGATGTGTTGCAGCCCCCAGTAGCAAACTGAGTCACTGGTGCTAGCAGAGAGGGGCTTTGCTGTTGCTGTCAGGGGGCATTTCATTGTTTTGTTTTTTTTTTCTCCTTACACATATTTTTCCATTTGTGCTGAAATGTAGGCAGGATTTTCTGGCAGGATGTCTTCCCATGTCGGTCACGATTAAGTAGTTAAACATCCAGCTGCGGGTGGCTTTCCAGCCGGGATGGCTTTCCTCTTTGCGGTGGTTAGGGGTAAAGTAGCCATCTCCTGCTGCGAGTATGAGCAATTGCAGGGAAGAAATGAGACTCAAAAGTCACCAGAGGGTAAATACACAGATAAAGCAGGAAGCTGAGGGAAAACCCACTGCAGTCAGCCTTCCTGCAAGGTTTTCCTTGCTCCTGTTGAAGCTGGTGTGCGGTGGGGTGGGTAACCACCATCTCAGGAGGAGGATGTCTCCTCCCAGGGCATCGCAGAGCTGTGAGCCAGTGTGTGCTGAAGGCACAATGTGCTAGAGATGGAGGCAGTGGTTTTTAATAGTTTCCCTTGCTTCACCAGCAGCCTGGCTCAGCCATCCCATCCAGGGCAAGGTTTAGAGGGAATCCAAGAGGGCACCACAAATCTGCAGCCTTTGTGAAGTGGCCCCTTGGGCTCCCTGACTTGCCTCAGCAGCAAACCATGGAAAGCCCAATATTATGATACTAGCGACAAAATCTTTTTCATTGTCTTGAAGATTGCCTGAAAAGGTTTTAGCTTTGGTCCTCAGCGTCGTGAATAATAAACTTTTCTGTTTGTTCTCCCTTTTCTTTCCCAGCAACATCCTTTCTTCACCCTGCATGAATCCAAAGAGACAGACGTCGCCTCTTTTGTCAAACTCATCCTGGGAGACTGAGAACTGGACTTGTAAATGAATTGCCGTTCTGTGGACTGGTGGGTGCAGGGGAGGGGCGCGTGGCAGGACTTGTCATGAAAGCACCAACAGAAAGTCGCCATGTTTCGTTTTGTTTTGTTTTTATTCTGAGAAACCCCCGCCTCGCCGAAGTTTTTAAAAGGGTTCTTTGGTATCCATAGTGACATAGAACGAGCTGGTTAGTGAAATGAATTTTAATAAGGTTGGAAACCTTAAAACGAAAACAAAACAAAAAAATTTTAAAAGAGTGATTTACATATTTAATGACTGTTGAAGTCCCTCTTCCTCGCTTTCTCCTCATCCCCCTTCCCTTCCCCCTGAACCAGAATTTGCTTTGTCATGGTAATAGGTGCTATGGTAGTCATGAAGTTGTATGTAGATTTATATTTTGTCCCTTCCATTATTTTAATATTTATGTTAAGTGCTCGATGGAATAGATTTCTGTTTTATATGAGGATGAATGTGTGGTGATGATGATGATGATGCTAAATGAGGCCACAGCAAGCAATAGTTTCAAGGCTTTGCTGGGGAAAAGGTGTCAAAGGAAAAGAGAAAGAAGAGAGGTGTCTGTGTTGTGGAAAATATTTAATGTGCATCGTAAAAAGAATTCTAAACAAGGATCTCAGCTCAGCTACTCGAGCTGCTTTCGCAGCTTGTGAGGCAGCGTCACTGTAAGGGAGGGAGGCCCCAGTGCCCTGTGAGGTCGCCTCTTCTCCAAACACCTCGCTCCAAGTCCTGCTGGTGTGTCCCAGCCAGCCTGCTGCCCGCGGTGCACTGCCAGCCTCCTGCCTGGGGAAAGCCCCTGCCCTGCCTGCCACCGACTTACTCCGCTATATCGGGCAGGTGATGAGGTCTGGAGTGGGAAGACATTGCTGGGATCAGTGTCTGGGACAAAAGCCCCAGAGGGAAATCGATTATCAGATGAGTTGCGCAAAGATCAGGAGGAGGCTGCAGCAGTCAGTCCTCACCTGCCCACGAGCCAGCAGCCTGGCATCATCTGGGGCTCCCTTGGGCTGGGGATGAGCTGCCTTGGGCCTAAAAGGGAGTTCCTGTCTCCTTGTCCACATGGGAAAGGTTAACAGTCTGCACAGCAGGACATCTGTGAGAAATGGGCTATCTCAGTGTGAGTTTCCAGGGCTCTCAGCACGGCGTCAGCAGCAATCCCTGTGCTTGCCCGCAGACCCTGGGAGTGCTGTGCGCTCCCCTGGAGCCTGTGCCAGCGTGCGGTTTGGGCCATATCCAGCTCCAGTCAGGATGCTGAAGGCAGCCAGGAGCACTGGGCTCCAGCACGGGCTGCAGGTGTCCCCTGTGAGAGCTGCAACCTGAGAAACCACGCAGGGAAACCACAGCCCACCCGTACTAGGAGCACATTGCAGTTGGCCAGGTCTCCAGAGAAAAGCTGCTAGCCAGGGGCAGGAGCACGGGCACTGCTGGATGGGAGGGGAAGGCAGCAGATCACACTGCTTTTAGGTAACATGGTTACTGTCTGCAGAAAGGGGGGACTGTGCACTGCAAGGTGTTGCTGTGAGTCTGGAGCAAGGCCACTGGCTCCAGATTGATGCTGGTTTGACTGAGCCAAACCTGCATAGCTGCCTCCCTTGGCAGTGAGGTCCTTTGCCTTGGTCCGTGGCTCCTTCCACCACCCTGCAGAAGAGAGTGCTTGTGTGTGTGGCTGTGCTGGAGTGTGCACACATGCCTTGTGCCCCTCCACATGCTTCCCTTCCCCACCCATCGCTTCAGCACACTCTCAGACTCAGAGCCCAGCTAGATGCATGCCTTGCTCTCCAATATTTAAGTGGTGCAGAATGTAATTCTGCTTGGGATCCAGCCCTTTCCTTTCCAGTTTAGTGGCTTCAGCCTGTGTTGGTGCAGGTTGGGCTTCTGAACTATCCTGAGCATCTGTCTGGGAAGTGATCCCTTGGAAGAGCAGATGGGGAGGGCAGTGGTCAGAACAGGGCTCCTGAACAGTGGTATCTCTTGTGCTAGGGGCATGCCAAGCACTTTGAGGAGGTGCATGTAGATACCACCAGTGCCTGAGCTGCCACTGTCACTGCCACTGCCACAGGCTGGCAGGTGTTGCAGTGGTGGTGTGAACCCTAAAAGAGTGCAGCTCTGCCCTGGGGCCAGCATTGAAGGAGGTAGGGGAGCATTGCTCATGGGGATTTATTGATCCTTGTGCCCCTCAGCTGCAGAGCAGGGGGGCTTGAGGAGGGCTCACAGGAGTTGGGGTGGGGAGATTTCCTTGCTGCGAATTGTGCAGACTTTGGGGAAGGGGTTCCTCTTCCTCAGCCCACGTTTCACGAGCCTGCACAGCCCTCGGTAAGGGTAAGCTCCATATTCACTTCATGTCAAGGGGAACCTTTCAGGTTACATTTTGTTGCGGATGAAATGCAAGGATGTTTTACTTTGCAGTGTAATTTTAAGAGGCCTCGCATGGCTCATAATCTGCCCTCTCATATTCCATGGTGTGTGTGTGTGTTTTCTCTCTCTCACTTTCTCAGAGTCACAGAGCTGTTTTGATTGATTGTCCTCAGCTGCAGCTAAAAGTCCAGCCAGCCAGTTTATAGAGTTGGTTCCAGCATCAATTCTCGCTTTGAAAAACATGACATTTAAAACCACCCTCTGGTTTTCCTACATATGGAGCTGATGCTTTTGTTAAAGATTGTTTTTGCCGCTTTTCTCCTGGAATATAAGTCTCATTTGGACACCGCATCTCCTTGACCTCAGAGCACCTTTATTTCAGTGCCATTGTAATTGACAGGTTGAATTTATGAGATACTGTCAGAGTTCAGTATTAATAGCAGATATTAATGTCACCAGTGTTTTCCAATAGAAAATTAATGTCAGTGTTGTCTGCAGCTAGTAACCCTCTAAGATGATTCCTACATGCCTCGACACTACATGCTGAGTGCTTTCTTTTATGCTTTTTGCTCTTGCAGTGCTTGGGCTGTCTTAATCCCTTTGTTTTAATGACATTACAATAGAGCATGAAACAAATCACTTCTCTTCCCTCCTGATTCACCACGACTTTGTTCCTTTAAAAGTCATTTGCGTCAGCCCAGAGTGAGTGTGAATCCGTGTGACCAGTGTGAAAGAAAACGGGGGTCCAAGTGATCACCACTGCAGAGGTAGTTGTGGCAGGGGAGAAATGCAGAGCCTGGCTGACTGTCTCTTCTTCCCTCATGGCACATGTGGACACAAAGCTTGGCCTGCCCCAGCATTTTCTTAGAGAGAAGCCTGAGCTGGTGTCCTCAGCGCAGGGAAGAGAGCCAGGGACTCCTGTGTGCTTAAAAGCTCTGAAAACATGCTGGGCTACAAGATAAAAATCAGCCTTTTTTCTCTTTCATTTGATTGTAACCTCTGTGAAGACGAAAAGCCTTTGGTCAGTGCTCAGAACTTCGCTTGGCTATAAAATGAGCACAGGGTTGCCTAGGACAGGCATGGTTTCTGGGACATAAAGCCTTTCCCATCAACTGTGCCCCCTGAACAGCCAAGGTGTTAAAGCTTAAAGCTGCTCTTCAAAAAACTCTTTTGTTTTTTGACTGCACAGGACTGTGGGCACCATGTTAGATTGTCCTGAACTGGGCTTTTTAAACTGCAGAAGTAGCAGGTCTTGTGCCATAGACCTGAAACAAACCAAAACCACACCAGGGAGTGGAGAGGAGAGAAAAGCTGCTGGGAGGTCAGCACTGAGCTGTGACCTGGACGAGCCGTGTGAGTTAACTCCAGCACAGTGAGCCATTTGCAGGTCAGGGAGGGCCTCTCTGCTCTGCCACAGGCAGTGGGTATTGGGCTACGTGAGAGATGCTCAGCCCACCCCTGGGGCAGGCAGTGGGGGACCACCAGGGTATGATGTTCATCCTCTTTTTTCCTCCACCATACAGCTCCTGATGTTCCTGCAACCTAGATGCTTGAGGCCTTGCCATTGCTAGAGCTCTTGAAGTGTCACTAGCAGGAAAGCTATTTTCTGGGTCCCCAAGAGCCCACTGGTCCCTCAAATCTGAAAGAGGTATTGGAGGGCATTTGCTGGTTACTGTTTTTAAACACCAAGTTCATGCTGCTGCAGTGGGTGAAATGCCCATCTTTTCTGGAGTTTTTCCACATGTACAGAACTTTACACAGATATCTATGTACTGTATTTCTGCATTTTTCCTGACTTTTGTCAGGTTTACTGGTGAGGAACGAGGTATTTTTGACTTCTTAAAGAGGTGGGAACATCATTTCTGGAGGCATCTGACCTCCCTTGTGTGATGGAGGAGGCAGTTGGTGGGTCACTACTTAGAAAAAGTTCTTAAAAAAGATATGCAGTTGAGCTCCCAGTTCTTCAGCAGGTGCAGAGGGAGGTGGTCGTGTGCCTATTGGGTCAGTACTGGCTGCACCTTGTCTTGGTGGGAAGGAGCTGCCAAGCCCTTTGCCTGTGCAGCAGTGCCTGGTGCCGAGGGCAGAGACACCAGCATGCACAGCCTTAGCTGGGATTTCTCCGTGCTAAGTACGTACCTGCACATCTCCCTTCTTTCCTAGACATTTTGGAAGAGGAAATCCTGTTAGGTCAACGCAGCATTGCTTTAGTGGCTGGTCTGATGTAGTTCAGACAAGGTTCCCACCAGCTCCCTTGTTTAATAGACCTCTTTTTTATTAAAAACAAACCCCAAACTCGACTCTCAGAAAAGCCAGCCAAGATGCTCTTTTTTTCTCTCTTCCATCTTGTTCCTCTTAGAGGAACTCTGGGAGCCTGTCTTGGTGCTTTCACTCTTTCACATGCCAAAGATTGCTACATCCCTCTTAGTTACGCTCCTGCCAAACCAGATCTTATAGTCTTGCCTCAAAAATCATCCACTTCCCTGCTCCTTGGGGTTCCTTTTGTTGCTGTTGCTTTTTCATTGAATTTCCTCATGTTTATTGACATGTCTATTGTTGAGCTTCCTGGACACATGCAGCTCTCTTTTTCGGATGCAGAAAAAGACAAATAGTTGCCTTCACTGGTCTGCCCCTGCTGTTGGTCAAATACTGCTAGTGATACGATTCCTGCAGGTGGGGATGGGTCTCCTTTAGAGCTAGGGTCATGGAGGGTGTAAACTGGCATTGCTCCATTGGCTTGGCTGGAATAAGGCCAGTTTTGTCCAGCTGAGAATCTGTCCTTAATGTCTAAACAGTTATTACACACTAATAAAGATTAATGATTGTAAATCCCCACAGATTATACATAAAATGGCAAGTTTTACTCATTAATCTTTATTGCCATATTATAGATGTTTATGTTAGAGGAGTCGTCTCTCTCTGTTCTGAACGTGCACTTAGGAGGTGGGGGATGAGCATGGGGGAGATGAAGGGTGGACCAAACAGACCAGATGTCCACATGTTTTACAGTCTGTGTCCTCCCCCCAAGTTGGTTGTTTCCTTGAAAGCCGTTAACCAGCAGCAAAGGATGTATCACAGAGCTTTGTCTGCTTCGCTGGCCTCTGGCTGAGCTATAAAATCCAGATTGTTTCTGGTGAGAAGGGATCAGATCTCCTAATTAATATTTCAGCTCAGCCTTTACTGAAGCAGATGGATAATATGAAATTTGACGTGTGCTCTGGCAGGCCGGAGCTCTGCAGTGCAGTGAGATTCATTCTCCTGGACCGTGGCTGGAAGAGAGAGATGCTTTCTGTGCAGTAGGCAGCTGTATTGCAGGTTGAAAGGACGCTGCTCCTTCACATAACCCCACACCATAAAAGCAGTTGATTTTGGTAATAAAGAGGGTCAGAAAAGGCTCAGTTGAATCTCAGCTTTTCTGTGTTTGCAAATGTGTATAGACACAGCTCGAGGTGGTGGTGCCAGTGGTCGGGACACAAAGGTTTGTGTACTGTATAAACAAATAGGGCTCTGAAGAGAGTGTAGTGTACTGCAAGGGTGGTTTTAGTGGCATAGGGACAAAAAGAGTCCTCTGATAGGCAGTTGGTGTCAGTCTACTCTGCCAAGGAAGGTCTGAAGTTGATGAGGATGGCTGGAGCTGAAAGAGAAGGCAAAAGCTCACAAGTCCCAGACTGCCACTGCATCCCCACTTCCAGCAAGAGAAACAAAATCTAAAACCCACAAGAAACCCATGGGGAAAAGTGGCAAGTGAGCTGGTGCTCGTTGCTTGCTGCGTGGTCTTGTGCGTTGCTGCTTCCCGTGCTGAGCTTGTTTGTGATACAGAGCTTGGACCTAAACGATGAGGAAAGTGTGGGAAAGGCCTCTGCAGCTGAGAAAGAAGAGGGTAAACATTTTAAGGTGGTCTCCAACTAGCCTAATGATGGAAATATCCAATTTAGAGGATAGATGAATTCTTCAGGGGCCTATGCAGCCGGCAGTGCCGTTCCTCCAGGAACAACTTTGGCTGCACAGCTTTTATTACATGGCCTTCTTTATGGCATTCCTGGGTTGCTAGAAAGCTCTTCACCTCCATCAACACCTTACATCTCGGTCACCTTTACATTTTGAATTTTAGTCTCTGGGATTTTACTAGTAGCCTCTTTTCTAGGTGGTTGGTCAGGGTGAAGGCAAGGGAAGGGGGCCTCCAGCCAGCTCTCCACAGAGTGCTTTGGGAGAAGAAGGAGCTGCCTGTCTGTTATCCAGTGCCTGCTTAATGGGAAGCCGCAGCCAGAGGCTTGCTACCTTACAGGTATCCAACCGAAGTGAGAGCTTCTTTTGTGCTTCTCTGCTATTGCATTAAAAATCCCTTCCTGGAAGTGGAGCAGCTCTGGAGCTCTGCTCCAAGGCAGCTCGCCCTTGCCGGCAGCCCGGCTGCAGGATGGGCTGCGTTTCCTTCCTCGAAAGTCTCTTGATTTTCTCTAAACGATGGGGCAGAAGTCCAGCGGCTGCGAGGTACCACGAGGATAAGCTGGGAAAAGCTTGGAAGCGTCTTAAATGCTCTGGAAATAGAGATGGAAATCTCAAAAGACAGATGTCTTTCGGCAATTTCCAAAGCTATGTGGTTTTAGCCAGACCTGAAAAACCTTCCTAGAAGTTTATTTCAGGGTATTTTGATATGTTACTTTCGCTTTTGGGCCTAGCTAAATCCAGGAAACTCAGAATAGTGTAATTTTTCAATAAAGAGTAAATACACCCCAAGTATTACTGAACCGATCAGGAAAGTTTCTGTTTGGTTTCTCTTACAGGAATAATTCAGGCCAGCTCAGGGTTTATCCTCATTCAGTCTGGTTTTGCCCCAGATAATTATTCTTTTTGAGAAAATAAAGAGATCAGACCATGGTCTTTCCAAAACACTGTGACCCGTCACGCAAGGGTACACACCAAACTGTGCCAGAAGGCAGATGGAGATAAGTGCTACAGTAAGAGACGGCCAACGTCTGATGGCTGGAAAGAGCAGTCTGGCAGCAAGCATGCCCGTGGCCTCCAGAAACATAGGTAGATACAGTTTCCCTAGGGGTCGTGTGGTGGAGGTATCAGGGTCTGCCACGTCTCCATTTTTCCTCTCTAGTAAAGAAGAAGCCATCTCAGAGAATCCTGGGACAATAGCTGAAAGCCTTCGGTATTTCTCAGTTCAGTTGTGTGGGGTTTTTTGAGGATGGATACTGTGAAAAGTCAGGAAGGGCAGGTGTCCATGATTCACACAGCCAGAGTGAAGAGATGTGGATTAAAAAAAAGCCAAAAAGGTGTGCTTAAAGGTAAATTACAGTCCCAGTCATAGCTGTTGAGTCAGGATCAAATTTTCACATCTACAGGTTTAGCCCAGGTTTAGTCACGAGCCTTGCATAAATATCTGACAGCATGAACTGTGCTATTTGGTGGGCTTCTGGCAGATGGTTCAAAATACAGTATTGCCAAAACCAGGATTTGGCTCCAAATATTTCCTATATAAGCTATGTATGCAGTGAATTCCGGAGCTGTGCCACCATTTTGTTTCCTCCATAAATGTGAATCAAGTGGCTTGGTGCTTGGTGACAATTGTCACGGAGCCAGTGGGGCTACTGGAAATAGTCACAACATACAAACTAGTTGGAATTTTGCATTTATTTTTTAATAGCAATAAATTGGGAGGAAGCTGCTAAATGTAGTTTCTTGCAAACTGGAAATATGTTGGAATAAAACTTGTCATTTCTTGTAGAAAAAATAACTGTCTAAAAATGTCCAAAGTCTTCAATTAAGGAATTACAGTTTTATTGGCAAAGATCATGTTTAGCATCAAAATATATGAAATCTTTAGAGTTTCTGTCTTATGGTGTGAAATCTCCTTTTTTTTCCCCGAGATGGTGGTAAATTTGTAACAAGGATATTTCTCCACACTTTCAGCTAGAAAAAATAAGAAAGATATGAGCACAATGGAAAAGCGACCACTTCCCAGTGATCTGCTGGTGTTGAAGAAGGCATAGGCAGAGCGCCTGTGTTTTGAACATGTTGGAAAAGAGGAGACTTTCCAACCTGCTGTAATGCAAGTCCTTACTTTATCTTTAGGATGGTTTTTTTGCAGTAGCATCGTGTGTTTTATAACTGTGAGAGTCTCTACTTTTCTTTACATGCGGAAGGCTGATTATTCCTTCTCATGTCCTTGTTATTTATTATTTATCCATTTCTGGTACTATCCAAGATGTGCTGAAGGTGTCTTGCAGCCTGCCCTTGAGCCATATGGAACCACATCTCCTAACACCTGGGATACCAAGTGGCAGTAGATGGCTAATTATTATTTTAAATTATATTTATAGCAGTTTAGATTTTCTTTTAGTGACCTGGTTTGCCCTAGAATTAGGGATGGGGATAAGGAATCTTTCTTTTGTTGTAAATGATGGAGCAACTAATGAATGGCTGCTTCTTTGCTCTGTAAGAGATGTTGAGGTGAAATCCCATGAGCGTGACCTGTGTGACACAAGCAGGACTGGGCACTCAAAACCATTAGTTTTTGTTCTTTTTATTCCCTTTCTCCTCTTTGCAAAGGTGCCTTGCTGCTCTACTGCTTCAAAAGTCTCCCCAGCCTTTCTGGTGAAGAATGCTGTGGTGCATCTGTTTTCAAACAGCTTGCGTTGGTTTTCTGGTTTGTTTTTTCTTCCCCCTATGTATAAGAAATGTTGGGTAGCAGAATGTGGAATTCATTAGAAGTTCATAAAGCAGGGACCTCAGAAGGATGTGGGTATAAATGCTTTTCAGGCATCTGAGGTGAACTTTAAATGGAGCTTTGGCCCTCATTTGCTTTCTGCTTTTCAAATACCATTTATGAGAAAGTGGAGCTGTCAAAGCCATGCATGAACTTTGCCTTCTTGCAAATAACTTGTCTCAAAGTAAATTGTCAAAATGCACAAGAAACTTGTCTCAGAGTAAATTCAGTAGCTCTACAAAGCTGGAAACGTATGTGCATTAGATTGTGTGTGTGTGTGTGTGTGTGTGTGCACGTGCTGTGCAGGGGTGGGTGGAGTGAGCAAGTCTGCCATTTTGGAGATTTAAAAAACACAATGCAAGTGTTTTTTAATAAAGCAACGTAAAATATTTATTTCTGGGCAAAAGTACATCAGACCACATCTCCCGTCCTTCTTTTAATTGCTTCGTGTTTGTTTTTGTTGTCTAAGTCTTTGCTGGCCTGTTTCCTCTGAAGTGCTCCTTGCTAATTAGCAGCCCATAACCTCACACAACCCCTCTCACAGCGCGGGAGCGCACGGCACAAGGGAGCTCCCCGGAGCAGAGGCTCTGTGGCTGGTCAGGATAAGCACTGGTGTTCACATCGATGGGAGGAACAGACAAGGTAGTATCAGATGAAAGGGCGGGACAATGCAATATGAGCAATTTTGGATTTTTAGCCTTGTTGAGGAAACTGTCCTCATGAGAACCAAAACTGCCCACATCCTGGTGCAAGACCCTGGATCATAGCTTTGGGGGAGGGTGGATTGGTCCAGAGATAGCAAGCTTTGAGAAAGACTCTCCCTGCCTTGGCAAGTTCTTGTGAACACATACTAGTGGTATATTTAAAAGAGATGAGGTGCTGCCATCTTTGCAAGATGGCACCCAGGTTCTTGTTAGTGCTGGTTAAGGTCCCCTTGGGCTTTGCCCAGGGTTTGTAGCAGTGCAGAGCCAGTGGCCAGGAGGCAGTGCCACTCCACGCCATGGTGAACCATCACTTTGAGCTCCTATTCCTGTCTACAAGCTGGCAAAATTTCACCAGTCAGATATTGCAAAGTCCTCCCTGCATGCTCCAGAGTACTTCGGTGGTTGCCTGGCTGCCGACTCGTACGGCTTCACCTCTGCTCTGTCTGAAACACTTCTCTTAACCTGTGTTGTCTTCATTCATCTCAAAGCCGTTCCTCGTACTATAAAGATGATAAATAGTCGGAGACTGACAGGAGGACCATGTGTGTAACGTTAGATGGGCTTTTATTTAATGTTGCTTTAATGAGATGCATTTAGGATCCGTGTTGTACTGGATTAAGGATTGGTGGAACAGCTGAACTGGTATTCTTTAACCCTGACTGCCCCAGATCCTTTCCCTCCACCCCCTTAATTAAAAATAAATAAATAGATTGGAAGAATATGTTTAACTTGAAATAAACCCCTAAACCCTGCTGGTGTAATAAGTTAATCTTCTTTACTACACTTCAATTTTATTTCTCAGGATACCCAAAGGTTTTATCACTGCTGCTGAGAGAAGGGGACAGTACACCTTTTTGAAACTTCAACCACTGTAACCGTTTTCCAGATGTGTGTGTGTGTGTGTGTGTGTGTGTGTGTGTTAAACTCAGCACTGTGTATGCGTGTGTTCTGCTGAATATTGTGTGCATCTATGAAATGCTTCAAACAACTGCCTGGAAGTCAAAACCAACCACCTCTTTCCAGTCATATGTTTGCCGTGACTTTTCATAACCACACTTGAACTAGTGGTCTTGGATTAAATATTCAAAGAGCAGGGCATCTTTATAGCAATGGTATGTCAGTCAGATTAAGAAAATGTACACAAAAATAAATAAATGAAATTTAAAAGTAATGTGTGTCAGTCTACCTGTGTTTAACCAGTACTACCAGTTGTTGGGGGCACGCTTTATACTGCTTTTGCTGTTCATATGGAAGGTTTTTAAGGATCATCTTACTCGTAACAGCTTACTGTACATTACCAAAGACTCGGGAATGCTCAAGCTGCTCTACAGAAATAATTGTCAGTCTTTCTGCTGTTGGTTTTTCTTTCTGCGCTTCGGCTAGCGTGGCTGGGGAGAGCAGACACATCCACATCCCGTCCAGCCCACATCAAAGGCGTGAGCCCCGGCTCCCACCGCGGCTCTGGCAGGGTGCTGGTGTGACGAGAGGGGCCAGCTTCCTGACCCCCAAAGAACACAGCATTCCAGCAGACATGGGGGGGCTCAAGGGGCTACAAATGGACACAGCCTCCATGCCCAGCACTGCCTGGGGGGTGGGTCTCGGGGCTGGGCTGGCATCAGCACGTGCAGTTGGAGTTGGAAGCCCAGCGGCTCGCTCAGTGCCTTGCACTGACGTGGCTGCAGTGAGCTGTGGGTTTTGTGCAGCTCTTGGCCCCCACACTCACAGGCTGGAAAGCAGACGTGGGGCTTTGCTGTGTCTTTCACTAGGTCCTGGATCCAACTCTTGATTCTATTGCCAGCCCCATCACCATTATCTGCAATTAAGCCTTGTATTTCTTTAAAGGTTAACTATTAGGCTGTGCATTTGTCATGATGCAAAGCCAATTTTCACCCTTAATTTATTAGGCTAAGTCAAATAGCATTTTGCTTGAGTAAAGCATGCTGGTCTGGGCCATACTGAAACATGAATCGCTATTTCCCTCTTCCTCATGTAAATAAAATTATACTTCCATTTATATTAGAATCACAGAAAACAATATATCAGCTCCCTCTGCTGACTCTGCAGTTCCCGTTAAGGCAAATGCGCTCATTGCAGAGGTGATGTGCTAAGGAGTGAACTAAACAAACCAGTCTAGTTAATACAAAAACCTTTAGGGGTACAGGAAAGGAACCGGGGTTTATCGCATAGAAGAAAGCTCAGTGGCCTGGGCTGGACACTTTCAGATTGTAAGGGGAATGTTACCCGGCGTCAGTGATGGGAATGCTGGTGATACGGAGATTGCCATAAAAATGTCTGAAGAGAAGAGTTGCAAGAGGCACATAACCATTTCTGGGAATCCTAAGCAAAACAGCTGCCGAAGTTTTATCTGCACTGTGGTATGTGTGTGTGTATGTGTGTTCTGTTTAAAAGTAGGAAATTAAGAGCCATACTTTTATTTTATCAAATCAAATTACCCTTGTATGTTCAGAATATTTATGCATTGGTACTTTTTTTTTTTATTAGAGCTTTATCTCACTGTAATCAATTCCAAATACAAAACTATTTTTATCACTGAAATGCAGCAGTAATTTATAAGATGTAGATGGAACGCACACGAGATGCCAAAAGCAATTTTATGGAGCTCTTTCGTTGTCATCTACAATGCATCAGTTCTTGCCTTCAGCCTCCCATCAATTTTAAAAGCCCCAAGACGAAATAAATAAATAAATAAAAAGGAGTAAGTGTACATCTAAAATATACTGCCAACATCTAAAATATTCTAGAGATACGTATGCACCTTTGGGATGGAGTTTGATTGAACACGGCACAATAATATAAGCCATGCTGAGCTTTGTAATACAATTATTTTAGTTGGCAAAATGGCAGATCTTGTTCCCTCTGCCTCCCTTGCCTAATATATAGCATTTCATATATGTGCAGAAAATGAAAGTGCAGAATAATGTCCTGCATTAGCATGACTAATGTCACATTTTAAAATGAGGAAAAGGGGAATAGTGAAAGCTGAGGTCCTCACAACAGAACAGGAACTCCTGCTTTGTACGAGACAATTTTGTACTGTGTCAAGGCTAATGCGTGTCTTTTATATGGTCCTTTTTTGGGTTTCTTCCCAAACAGAGTCACTCGTGCTGGACGTGACTTGTAGCACCAACACTAGGTTGGCAATGGGTTCTCAGATGTTACAGGCACCTGTCTTATTCCACTCTGATCACCACCAAAGGTAAAACTAAAAGAAATGCAAATGAAGCTGGAATGAGGTCCTAAATACCTTCTAGCAGCACCAGTCTCGTGGAATTAAGTTAAAAAAAAGAAAAAAAAATAGCCATTTCCCACAAACTGAAGCATTTGGGAGACAGGGACTCCTGCCTTTTGGTCTTGCACTCATGAAAGACAAGGGATTTGGCCTTGGGGTTTCTGTACTAATAATGGTGATAAATCCCCTACTAGAAGCTGTCTGAAATTCTCAAAGCTAGGAAGAAATGGCTGCTGAAATGTCTTTGCCTCGAGGTTGTGCATGCATGAATATATGCACAATTTTGTGGATTGTTTTCTCTTCACGTGTCACAGGACTGTTCCTCCGGCATAGCAAATATCACTCACAGAGAAATGTCCCTGCCCTTGTGGAAAATACCTTGGCCACTGAACCTGTTCTTGTTTTCTATGTATGTGGTACTTGCTGAAATTGGAAAGAGATGATAAGGAAAAAGCAAATGCTGAGGCATAAACAATTTGCAGTCATTAGAGATGATGAAATTGAAGAGAGTTGTGTTTCACAATTCTTCTTGCTAAAGATAGCCTTGACTATCTAGAATACAACTTCAATGTGGGACTTTTTCTGGGAACCACTTTGGCCTGACAAATGGCATTTTCCTAATACTTCTCCACGGTGACAGATGTCCAGGACTATGGACCAAGGATGGGAAGAATTTTTTCAGGTCACAATACCTGTTCAGATACAGTTCTTTCTCTGCAGGTTGGCTCTACTGTCATTTGATTTGCTTGTGGCTGTCACAAGGCACATGAAATTTAACAATTAGGTTTCATAAAATGGGACATGGAAATAAGAATATTTGAGGTGACACACGCTCTTCCTCAGCATGAGCTGCTCTGACATCCTCTATTATGAAAAATGTGAACATCGTTAGCCCATGCACAGCAGCACAGTGCTCTCCTCCTTGGTCTTCTCTTTTCTCCTCTCATTTGGGATCCCTTCTAGGCATGTAGCAATATTGGCTTCCAAAATGCAAATATGCCAAATGAAGCATCCCAAAATCCCCATCCCACCTTTCACCATCCCACCAGTCAGCTGCTGGTGAGCGTTTGCTCCTTCCAGCAAGCTCTCCGTGCCCCTCAGGAGCACCTGCAATAGCAGTGTCCATGTGTGTGTTCACAGTTACGGGTTTTCAAACTGTGACTTTGATCTTGCAAATGGAGACATCATTTCTACTGTCTCAAATTACCCTGGTGTTTCCTGCTACAAAGCCACCTATCGCCACTCCAGGACACTTTTGTTTGCAGTTCTTGCTCTCTGGTGCTGGAAGTGCATGGTATGATGCTGGAAGCAATATATTGCAAAGTAAGAATACTTTGCATCTAGAGGTGATGTAGTTTACCAATGTCACAGATGTTTAATTCTGTTTCGTCTTCTTGCCAGATCCTACTAATGTTCTGAGAGGAATAGCCAAGTTGGAAGTATTTTTAGTCTTAAAAAAGCACCCCACATTAATACCCAAGTATTGGTTTAACATACTCGTGTTAACAGGTCTCTTTCGATGCTTCTATTAACTATAGGTATTGAAAATAAATGGACGAACATTACAGAGTGTTAACAAATTATTCATGGCAAACATTAGCAAGACACCTCTCTTGTTTGCCTACCACTTTCACATTAGTGTGCTTTTGGGAAATAATAATAATAAAAATCCCTCTTGAAGGAATCATTACTAAAGTATTTTGCATGCTGATTACTTCAGGCTTCAGCATTGTGACTCTCGGCTAGGTTAGGAGATGAAGGCCAAGATTTGTTGATTGAGATCAGATGGCTGGTGGCGAGAAGGAATCTAGATGACTTAACTGGAGGGATTAAACTCAAGTCTTTTGGCTTCCATTTGGCTGTTTTATAAACTCCACCGCTGGGCCAGCTAGTTGGGCTGTGTTCCCCTCGTCGCGTATGTGTGATGTTAGCGGAGCAGTTTGTAGTATCAGCCAGTCCATCAGTATTAGCAGTCCAGACGTTCTGGGTGAGAAAGGAAAAGACAGTGTAACTGAAAGCTAAAATTAGTCCCCAAAGCGCCTGTCCGCACACCTCCAGCCCGGCGGCTGACCTCCTGCCCAGCCTCTGCCGGCTGGGGAAGGCAGGGCTGAGTGCTCTCTAGCCTGGCCAGCACCTGGGTTTTTTGGTGGCTGATGGCGTGCAGATGCTGTTGGGCAGAGCCAGCACTCCCAAGAGCTCCAGCCCCATTTCCCTGCCCTTCCCAGGAAGAGGCATGTCTCTGCGGCATCCGAAACACAACTGATGTCCCCTGGCTGCCCCATGGCTGGCACTTTGCACAGGGTGACGCACCACCGGCCACGTGCGGAGGAGGGGTTCGTTATCGGCAATTCATGTTTGAAGCCTCACCCATTAGACATACCCCCATGGGAGGAGATGGAACTCACTTTCTTCTTTCTTTCAGAGCGCTAACCTTTCATTTTACAACACTGATTGAAACCAAGAGTGGAAATAAAAAGTCAGAGCTACTCTCAGTTTTCCTTCCCCTCCCTTCCATTATCTTCTTTCTTTTCCATCCATCCTCATTTCACATGCTTCTCAGATTGCATCCCCTTGGTTTTCCAGTTATTTATTGACCCAGACCTAATTCCTTATTTCCAGAAATGTGTCATGAATCCTGCCTTTGAGTCATTCGCTCTTTGCTTTCCAGGCTCACCTCTTTGACCATGTTTTCCTGTAAAAGATAAGGATATAGAGTTTGTGGAGTAATCACAGCAGGATGCCTGGGTTTCATTCATAGATCTGTTGCCACTGGCTCATTATGGAAAATTAGGAGAGCTATTTCACCTTTCAGTGCCTCACCTCAGTGTCACCATCTGTAAAACAAGGCTAATAATTGTTATCTCTTCCTTGCAGGAGAACTGGGGAGCTTTGCTAATGACCATCTGCTAAATGTTCTCAGAGCCTCACATGAACATTTCTACTGAAGTGCAAATTATTATTAGAAACCAGGGATTGTTACTGGATTGATATCAAATCATTGTCGACAGCTTCTCTGCAGGGAAAACTTAGTCTCAGCCAACAAGAACAAGCTGCATGTTTTGAAGTTGTGCAGTTGATTATATTGGCTTTCATCTTCTGGTAAGAGGATCCTCTGCCATCTGAACTCTCTGATCTCTGGGAACACAATTCATCCAATCAATCTGGAGGAAAATAAACCTCCTCAGACAAAAAAACCAGAGTATCCACCTGAGATCATAGGAAGATGGAAGATGTCAATTAATTCCCAGCCCTCAGTCCTTAACCCTTGTAAAGCCAGTGTTTTTCTGGCCCACTGGGCAGTGCATAAGAGAACGATACAGAGCATTACACAGACTCAGTATTGCGAAGAGCCCCACGAGCCTGCCTGGGCTAAATCATAATTGAAAACATGCAAATATTTAACAATGAAATTGGTGCCACTGGAGGCTTCTATGGACTGTCTGAGGGATGTGTGTTGATCTTGTGGTAGCACACGGAGATTTGAGGTGCCAGGACAGATCTCAGCTGTGGCTTTCCAGCATGAGCCAGCCTGGGGGGAAGGACTTCTCCATACTGCTCCTGAACCTGACCTAGTTTATTTTCTCCCTATGTCAGCCTCAAGATGCCCACCCAGCTGATGGATTTGCTTGCAAAATGAATCTTGAGCCCATGCTGAGCACCATATAGATAGACAGAAACTGTCACTGGGTCACCATTGCTGTATGCTCCATGTGCCAAAGACCCAAACCAGCTCCACTGATGACTTTACAGGGAACTGCTGTCTTAAGTGAGCAAGACCACTCATCCTTTTAGTGTATGGGCTCATCTGTTGTGAAATTGAGGTGGGGGCTACAACCAAGTACTGGGTATTCAATGGCGATGCTGTCAGTAGGGACAAACAAGTGGAGATAAGGCTGGAGATAGGGATAATGGCAAGGACCAAGTTGTGAGGACAAATCTGGTCCTCACAACTGGTGAGCAATCTGCTCAGGTCAGCTCTAAAACTGATAATACATAACTGGTGAGACTTAGTAACAGCCCTGAGTCTCCCCCCTCCAATACCATTATGTGCCATTATGGTCACTGTCTTAGTTTGCTGGGTTTAAGTAAAATAAATCAACATCAGCAGTGCTGTACTCATGAAGCCCTTTCCAAAGTGGTGCTGTGAGGGCTTACAGGTAGGAAAATACGTGAGCCTGAGCTTTGGGTGCTGCATGGGGAATATAAATATCCCTGGTGTGACCTTCTGCAGGTCACTGGGTTCTCTGGAGACAGGACTTGGTTCTCTTGTGCAGTGCAGAGCGTATTAAAAATGGAAAAAATAGCCCAGTAATTTTTTAATTAAAAAAGGATAATAACATCTTGTGTTAAAATTTTAAAGAGCAATCCTCTACATTTAAAAATATACCTCTAAAATAATGTGTGCCTTTTGGCTATTTCCTATAATATATAACTTTGGTCACATGGCTCTCATTAAGACACCAGAAAATGTCGTAAACTGGCATTTATAAGCTCAACATAGGAAATTTCTGGATTTTTATTTTGAATTTATAATCCTGGTCCAAGATTTGCTGAAAGATATGAAACTTTATTTGAGGTTTTGGAAATGGAATTATTTCTGAGCAAAACAGTCTTCCTTTGGTAAAAACTCCCATCTGTTCAAATTTTGACATTTTCTTCAGGCAAATAGGATTTTTTTTGCCTACAAATATGCAAATATTAAAAAAAAGTCTGGCTAAGAGCACAGTCGCTAGTACTTCAAAAATATGATGTTATGAAATATTAACAGTTTAAGATAAAACTACTTAAAGTGGATGGCAGCATAAATGCTTGCTCTCTGTCTCTGCAGAGCCGAGGAGTGCTGCTGTGGATCCCCGCGTGGATTTCACACTGAAGGCCAGGAAATTTTGCTCTGAAAATGGACAAGAACATTAAAAGCAGGGAAGATATTAACCACATCGTTTTAACACTGAGGCTTGAATAACACTACCCCTGGTAGTTAATAATTCATTTTGCCCAAGCACATCATCAGATGGAAACTTTCCTGTTTCCTCCGAGCTCGCATCTCTGGATGCTCTAAAATTCAAAGCTCTAAAACTTGAAATAAAGCGGAGTAATTAATTTATACAATCAGGAGACGAGCTCTGATGCCTGCCATTCCTGAATAATCTAGGGAGCTGGAACCATACAAGCAGGTTCAATACCAGCCTGCAAGTCTGGTCTGAGCAGCTCGATCCTGAGCACAGCTCTTTTACAAGCTGGCTGCAGGTGGCAATACATTTATGTTCATGTCCCGGAGCCTGCAAGCGCTCCCTGAACGCTCCAGCATCACAGCGGAGGGTGTTGCTCTCGAAGAAGAAATGCATCAGGAGGGAAATATAATAAGCATAATTGCAAGGAATGGGCTAGGAAGAGATCAAACAGGTTTCCTTTCAATGGGAATGGGTCGTGTCTAAAGTCAGCTGCTGTGATTTTTTTGCTTTGCCCTCTCAGCCCTGCCCGGCCGCTGGCCTTTGTGTGGTTATGCTGGGAGCCAGGCGAAGTGGAGCAGCATTCCCTGAGGTGGGCAAAGCTCTGGGACACATCAGGGAATATCTTAGAAGTAGAAAGGATGAGGCATCTTGAATTCTCCTTCCCTAGGCTCATTGTGATGTTGTTCTCCTGAGAGCAAGAATAGAGACCTGCAGCTCTCCCTTCTTCCTTAAGATTTACCAGAATAAAACTCAAATGTACTAAGTTATGATTTATAAGGCCCCTAAGTGCATTGTAGTGCCCTTATAGTGTCCGTCTAGCAATGCCACTTCTCTACATGCTGTAGCAGGGTTTTACTCACAACTAAAGGCATTTGTAGGGGTTTTTTTGTGTGTTGGGGTTTCGCTAACCAGCCCTGGTGCAGCGTGTTTAATCCCAGGAGATGGAGAGTCACTGGGGGAGGCAACCTGGCAGAACAGCCTGGGAACGCTGGAGGGGAGAAACATCATCCCTCTCTGCATGGAGAAGTGATTCCAAAATGGAGCAGCTTTGCCAGGAGGGCAGGTAAACCTGCGGAAAGAGCTCTGATATTGCATAGAAGCTCAGGTCGTGGCAAGGAGCTTGCTTGTCCAGGTCACAGGGTTTCTATCCCAAGATGCGAAGCAACAGCTCCCTCTACTTCAGTATCACTCCTGCTGCCAGAGAAGTGAGTGGTGCTTTCTGCCGTTTTGTAATGGCTCTGAATCTTTAATCTCTATTAAGTGCCTCCTCTGGAAAGTGGCCCTTATTTGCTATGCTGTGGCAACAGGGCTATTACTAAACGGTCACAGAGAGCAATTGCTTTAAAATAATATTGTACAGTACTCACTGTGCTCTTGCTCGGTTACTCTAATAACAGGTTCATCAACCCTGAGTGATGCTGCTATTAATTCACCAAATGGAGCCCATGTGAGAGCCAACCCAAAAAGGCACTTTCCGACAGGAAATGATACCCTATTTTACTGAAAAAGCACTGATATTTTGGTCAAACCATCCTTGACGAAACAGCTTGATGACACAAATTCATCTGAATCAAGGGACCTACTGCAGAGCTGTGCCTGTGGGGCATCATTGCACATATAAATATTCATGACTGCATTCACTGCTTGCAGTGGACACAGCAAGCAGCATCCTCGTGGCAGCCGGCACCTGGCCAAGGAGATGCTACAGCCACTCCGCCCTTTCCACAACTCATTTCTCCTTCGTTTCATCTTCCATCATCCTTGAGCAATGCTCTCCCTCCCATCCCCACCTCCTCCTCCCCCCCCATCTCCTGTGAAGTCACCAAGCCAGCTCCTGTATTTGTGGCAGTGTTGATGGCAGGCAATGGGGACATGTCCATCTTAACCCTCTGCCCTCCTCCACCTAAAGGCAGAGCTGCCCTGAGCCCTTCTGAGCACAGAAACCTGCTCGTTAGTGCAGAGGTTTTAATCAGGGGCTGGGAGCCTGGGTGATGCATGGGCAGGACACACCAACAGCCTTTGACCTTCATTTGGGAGTTTCCAAACTGCAGCACAGGTCGATGGGCTGACAGCTGGGGAAACCAGCTACAGATGGCTGGTAATTTTCTTGCAAGGTATTTCTGTTTGTGCTGACACTGGGAGGATGGAGGGGGACAGACCGAGGGGTGAAGCTGGACCCACTCCCTGTGTGGGTGCAGCCTCTCTGCTCCCATCCCTGCCCCAGCAAGCAGCTCTGCCTGCACCGAGCCCACGAGCAGGGCAAAAGGGCAAATTCAGCAATACCTTTGGCTTATCAGTGACAGAACAAATTGATAACAGACTTTTAAGAGGGTGGGGAAACGTCTCTCCATAAAAAGAATCTAAATTTACCATCGTGTTAACAATTCTGTAAGACTTTTTGGCAACTCCTAATGGAAATTTCAGGAGCAGATGGAAATATTTGGAAACGTATAGAACACATGAGCCTGCAACATCCATTTTTATTTTCTCATTGGGAGTGTGGAGTGGTTTCATGTTGCCTTTAAATTTTTTTTTCTTTCTCTGTTCTGGATACTAAGAAAAGCAAGAGGGGAAGCAGGCGATGGATATAGGCAGGAGGGTTTTTTTTGGTATTGCTCACTTGATTCCCGTGTGGTCTGTGATGGGATTCAAGAGGAAACAGCACCGGTGTGAGGTTACTTGGTCCCAGGTTATTTGGGAGCTCAGCAGGAATGGGAGAGCACCTGCTATCCTGGCTCTCTGAGGTCCAATGAGCCAATTAACCTTTTCCAGCATAAATTGAGGTGGATAACCTGTATGTACCTCCCAGGCAACATGTGAGGTTTAATTAATGAGTGTAAAAAGACCCCAGGGATTCTTTGATAGAAGATAATGTCAGAGTATGCAGAATGGTTTTTACTACCTCTGATGGGCAATGCTCAAGGTCACAGCCTCCCCGGGAGACGAGAATCCACAAAGAACATTGAAAAGGTGGATCAAATGTTTCTAGTCCCCTTTGTCCACAGAGAAAGAAAAGTTGTTGCTTTCTAGGTCCTATAACCCATCCTAGAGCATGAAATTCAGTGCAATAGGACAGGAATCAATAACAGTAATAGACACTCTTATATACAAAAGCTAGGGAAAAAATAATAGCTCTCAGTTACCAAGTTTCTGGACCACTGCTGATCAATTATTATCAGGAATGAAGGAATATGCTGTATTTTTCCATCTCCCTGATGGCTTAGCAGAGCAAGGGCCAGTGCACTGGCTTCACTGCTGGTCTGCTCTGGTTCATCAGCCACTACAGCTTTTTTATGTGGGGAACTCATTTGGAAACTGAGGCATTTTCCAAGGTGTTTACATTGTCCCGCTTCCACCGGATCTCAGCAGCTCTTGGAATATCCATACTCAAAGCCTTTAATTAGAAGAGAGACTTCTGGGGCTGATGGTTGCAGCATTTATTGTGCTTGGAAGAGGACTGGTCTTCTATTATAGCAACAGCAAACTAACCCAGCGTCAGCAGCAGTTCCGACGGTTATCACATCCTTGGCTGGATGCATTGCACAATAGTGCAGGCTTTGGAAAGCGAGTGCACATTTCCCTTGAAGCCCAGGGAAACGAACCTGGGTGATGACAGAGTGACTTCTCTCACAAACACTCAAGCAGCTAATGGAGAAAAACGAGTCGCAAAGCTCTCACTGCCTCTGTATGCTGACAGCAGCATGTTCAGCTTCTTCCGTCCCACGGTGCTGAACCAGAACATGGGATGGTTTAGAAATTGCTGCCTTTCCTGATGGGCATCCCCTGAAAGCAAATACACTGCAGTGACAGGGAGCAGCTTGGCATGGAGCAGGTAACCCCACAGCCTGCAGTGGTGGGAGCAGCTGTCCCCGCTGCCCTTTGCCCCTCGCCTCCCCCTCTCCTGCAGACACAGAATTGGGGGCAGCACTCAGCCCTCTCCCTCTCTGCTTTCACTGCACAAACTCTTTTTCCATACTGGGATTAATGCAAGGGAATTGGGTTTTAAATTTTCTCGTTTGTTGGCCACAGTACAGGACCACATCTGCCTGGACCTGCAGAAGTCATTTGGGTCCTAAATCCTCTTAGTCGTATCATTTCCTAGTGATTTTTGTGGCAAAGTTGTTGGCCAGAGAGCTTCACAGCCACGTGCCCATGCCCAGTTCTGCGGAGCTGCCGCCATCCTCACTGCGGGGAGGTGGCACTGGTTTGGTCCTGGCACCTTTGCCTTTGCCCAGAGGCAGCGGGTGCTGAGCCACAGCATCTTCAGGTTGTAGCTTCTCGTTGGAAACACTCCCCTCAGTACTTTGTAAAACATGAAGAGAGCATTTAGAGTAATTAACTGTGGGCTCTTCCCTCCTAATTACAATGTGATCCCATGTGTGACATGGAAGCTGTTATGATAATTCCTTTTTTATTGACTAGTAGTGAATAATTGTATTATAATACCTCTGTCCCTGATAAATATGCATGACACACTTGCAACTGCTCCAAGGCAGGTTTGAAACACATGCTCACACAACTTTACCAGATGCCATGGACTTCTGTTCATCCCCAATTTGTTGAAAATACAAATAAAAAAAATTCCTAAACTCAGTTTTATTCAAAGCAATCAGCAAATATAAAACCCCAATCACTGAAATGAAAAAGCTTCTATAAGTTGGGAATAATACATCCATGAAACCATTTGATTGTAAATATATAAAAAAAAAATTCTGTATTGTTTGCAGTGAAACCAATGGAATGTAAATCCGAAAACGACCCAAATTTATTTTATTCACAAGTGCAGGACACACAGGTAGAGCATTAATAATAAGAAACAGTCGGGTTTTTAAAAGTTAATAATTTTTAGTCAGCTAAGGAAGGAGAATTATTCATAATGCAGACAAATGTCTTTGCCTGTCCCCGTGATTCATCCACTGACAATGACTCTTTCCACTGTCCTACCCTGAGTGACTTCTCCTTTTTCTCTACACTTCCTTGCACGGCATGCTAGCAGCCAAGACTGTTCACATTCTGCACAGTGACATGAAGTGAGGGCTGTGCATGGCTCGAGTGCAGCTGAGTGATCTCTCCTTCCCTTGACCGGCATCACTGAGAAGATGCTGGTGTAGAAAGACATCTCCAAGTTATGGGGAGCCCTGTGAGCTGAGCCAGAGGGGCCACAGGGGAGGGACTGATGCCAAAATGGAGCTTTGACCCTCTCAGACACTACAGGGAAGTCTCAGACCCCTGAGGCCAGGGGTGAACTGGACCAGTTCCCGATCACTGATGCTTTTGTGTTGTCTTTAATTAAAATCCATTCTTAGACCTGCAGCCTGTTGCATCAAGTCCCTCCAATGCAATTTTTGTTCTTCAGCCTTTTCCTCTCTCCATTTTAGTCTTCTTCTGTCAGCATAAATTCTGCAGACCCACATTCCCTCTTTTGGGCCCTGTTGAAGAGATTTCAGTACAGAAGCCAAAACATCAATTTTGAAGTCTTTCCATGCGTTGGGATATCTTCCCTTGCTAAGAGGTGCTGCTGCTTTCCCGCAGCGTGGGGCCAGCTCAGGAGCTGCTCCCCAGCCTGCCCCAAGGCAGGGGGAACAAACCATGTTTGAAAAAAGAAAAAGCAAATGAAAAAAGAAAATGCAAATTTCATGGAAGCGTGGAGAACTCCAACCTGCCAGGAGGATGGATGCAGCCTGTTAAACACCCTCCAGGTAGTAAGGTAAGATGAGCCTCCCCAGGCTGGGGAAAATGATGCTGGGTGCTGAGTGTTTGACAAAAAACTGGCTAGAGTTACACCAAATTGTTTCCTCATCATCAGTCAAAATTACCCTTTCCTTCCTCCTCCTCCTGTCCCTCCTGAAATACAAGAAGATGAAAAGAAGAAGGGAGGGGGACAAGAGGAGGAAATGGAGACAGCTTAAAAAGTGCTGGTGTTTCTCCTCGGAGATGACTCCACTGTCTCCTCCAGACCACAATGCCTGTTAATGCCTGTGAATCCTGCACGAGGTTATTTGGGAAGTACTGGGAGCAAAAATCTGGCCATGGATTTCACATTTAGCCTTTAGACTCCGGAAACACTTGGGGGAATAAAAGACACGTTGGCATCACGACGGATGATGTGTCTGCTGTAACATGGGGATGGGCCAGGGCCATGGCAGGTCTGGCTGCAGATGGCACAGGGCAAGGAAGGCACCAGTCCGTGTGTGGTGATGCTCCTGTGGGAGCTCCCAGGATGCTGCACAGGATGACAGACAGACAGAGCCTTCTAGGAGCCCTTTCTACAACACTACAGGAGATCTCAGAGCAATTAAAATTAAATTAATCATGGCTTTTGATTTGGAGTAACTCCACCATAGCAGAGCAGCCCATTGACATTCCTACCAAATGCAGTGGGCTTCGTTTTGCTAGATTCCCATTTTTTTTAAAGAAAGCAGCAAAGATCACCAAGAGCAGCAAAATCTTGCAATTAGAGCATCAGCACTGGTTTTGGGAGATGCTCATTCAGACAACACATCCCTCACTTGTGGTCCCTCCTTGCTCAGGATGCCCTGTGCCCATTTGCAGGGCTGGCTCTCCACAGCAACAATTTCTCATTCCTATATCCCAGGAGCACCACATCTTTCCTTTTAATGCTCTTTTGGGGTTTTGTTTGTTTGTTTGTTTGTTTTCCAGGAGGCTGGAGAGTTTATGAATGCACGTTGTAGGTGCAGCTTGAAGTCTCTCCATCTCCCTAGCATGTGCTGGGTTGGTGGGAGGAGCACCCTGGAGCACGCTGAGAGGGTTTTCCATTGCCTGGAATAATTCAAACTGGCACAAAGGAATTCTTTAAGGCAACACAAGCAATCAGCTCTAACCAGGCACGCGAGCACTTATAGCGGAGATGGCACGGAGATTCGGCTGGAAAACAAAACTGATCCAGTCAGCGTTTTGGCTGTGACTTATTAAAAATGACAGAAGTTAAAACACTGTCTGGCAACGGCTGTAACTGAGACCAACCGGCTCGCCTGGGAATGATCCTCCAGCAGGCGATAAAAATAAAGGTGCTCCGGGTTTTGCAGCTGGCAGAGGGTGGACAGCCTGACCCATGGAGAAGGAGGATTGCAGCAGGAGAGGCTCACTTCGATCACCCAGCCTTGGAAAAGGTGCAGAGCTGCTTAAAAAAATCCCCAAGCATGCACCAGGCAGTAAAATATTTGCCACATTGCTGAGCCCATTGCACTGAGTGACTGGGACCCCGGCTTTTCTCATCCCGCTCCAATTCCAGGACTTCCTGGAGCTGCTCATTCCCACCAGGCCTCATCCTGCCATGTAGAGGTGGCCCAAATGGAGCCTTCCTATGAAATCTTGGAGACCTACCAAGCTGCCCAGAAAACAGCATGGAAACGGCAGGAAGGACGTGGCTGCCAGTGGGCTGTGGGCAGAAATGTCTGTCCTGGCACAAAGCAGAGCCCGGTTCCCCAGCTGTTGGGCAGAGGTGGTTTACAGAGGTTTTTTCCGAGATGTTCCCGGGTTCCAGGCACAGCCTTCTGCCCCAACAGACTGGCACATGCTGGTTGCTCATGGCTCTGGGGAGGGCAGCGATGAGCAGAACTCGCCCAGTGACTCAAAGCCAGATTTTCTCAGCTGCTTCGCATTTGCACTCCGACTCTGAGCTGGCTCTGCTGCTTCACCCCAGGCACTGACCTGCCCCCAGCAGCCCTTTTTTTTTGTTTGTTTGGATTTTTTGCGGGAAAATCTGTGAGCGGATAAAAATTTCCCTAAATTTCTTGGCTTGTTTGATAAGCCCCCTTTATTGATTGATTTATTGGTGTTTACTTTGTTGATGGGCAGAATCCGTTCCAGTTGCAGGCAGGCTGTCTGCCTGTGACTGCCCCCAGGCAAGCTGGGGATTTTTCCTTTCCTTGCTCTGGTGGATGCCTGAGCACTTCTCTCACCAGCACCAACTGGTGTAAAATGAAAAATTCAGCTTCACCTTCTCTCCCTCGTATGATGTACTCTGGAGAGGGATGATTGTGGCTATTGCTAATTCACATAAAGATCTGCACGGATAACTGTGGAAAATATTTGGCATTGCTCAGTCCCAGATATAACGTGATTAAATGTGTCTCACAATTATGCTTAGTCTAAAATTATAGGTCCTTAAATACCTTGCATACCGCTCACAGCTGGTATATCTAAATTTAGGGGTTTCATTCACAGTGGACAGTGTAGTGGGATCGTGCAGTATTGTTCAAGGGGACGTGGTGGGGACACTCAGGTCAACCTGTAGCAGCATCTGATGGCATTTTCTTTGCTCTGTTCCTTTGCAAACTTCCACAGCCATTTGCAGGCACCATGGCAGGGATGGGTTGGTGGCTCTGATGTGCTCGCGCTCATCCTGGGCTTGAGCAGCACCTGCCCTGTGGTCTTGGGGAAGGAAAGAGTTCTTTCAAATTCTTATTTCCCGGTTGGGCTTTATTTTTCTTTCCACCACCTCTTGACCATCGATGTGGAAATAAGGGCTGGCGTCCACAGAGCTGAGAAAGCTCTCAGCATCTTCTTTCCTTCCTGCAGACATCAAAAGAGGATTGTGGGCTTGATCACGTTTTACATCACGGCTGGTTTTGATCCTTTAAGCATAGGAGACGTAAATCTTCTTCCTCTTTCTTTCTCTGTTTGGGTGTCGATTCTTTCCTGTGTTCTGAAGTTTCTCAGGAGAAAATGTAAGTGGGTTTATAAGCTCATTATCTGCCTACAGATTTTTACCCTGGCGATCCCTGTCATTACTGTTCCTTGTGTAACATACTGCCAGTGCTTGGAAAGGAGGCTTTGCCAAAGGGAAAGGTCCTTTCTGCAGGATGCAGAAGGGAGAGCAGGAGCTTGAACCTGCCAGTGAACAGACCTGGTCTCACTGCTGCAGTGGGGAGATGCCTCCAGCAGTTTGCTGATGCTGGTAATGGTGGTGCCAATTTTTCAGCATGGCCAGGCGGGGAGAGAAGCAGCACAAAGCTCCCAAAATCATCCCATCCATGGACATCCCTGGGATGAATTGTGGCAGCCCCACTGAAGCTGGAGGTGCAGGCCAAAAAATTTTTATTTCTAATTTTACTACGAGGGAGAGAAGCCGTGAGCCCAGCACCCCATTCCCATAGAGTCTTACAGCTGCCTGGCTTGGTAATGGTGCTTCTTCCAACATCCACTGGGTGGTGGAGCAGAAATGATGCCCTGGTGTCTTCTTAGGTGAGAAGCATTTTGGCCAAGGGCTGTTTTAGTCCATGTTTAAAGTGTCTGAAACCTTAAGCCCCTCCTCGGCCGAGGGCTCCCTTCCCAAATGGTTTGCTCATGCCTGACCAGGTCCCTCGTTCAGAGTTTCCTTCATGTCTCTGATGAAGGTTGAAGGACCTAGTGGTAGGAAGGTGAGAAAAAGATGACGTCCAAAGAGCCAGAGTGAGCAGGGCCAGGTCTGCAAATGTCAGAGCATTTCCTATCACTGAGCTGTTGATTGAGCAAACGAGCATCACTGCCAACAACTTCACCTCCCATGTGCTCGCCCTCAACATCCCCACAGCAACTGCAGTGACCGGGTGGGTTAGGATGACACTGATGTATTTGTGCTGCCTTTTTAATAGGCTGGAGAATCAGCTCTGGAAAACTAGATCAATCACACAGCGGATTTTCTTTTTACCCATATGCATGTCTGTGAACTTGCTTTGCTGCTGACCTGGAGCTGGTCATCATCCTCCTCCTCGCCCTCGCAGCACTGCCACACTGCCCGGGCTGGTGTGCATGCTCAGCCCCAGGTGTCCAGGGAGGGAGCACAAAGCTGCACGCAGCAATTCCCCGGGTGCTGCTTGGGGGCACAGCTCCTGTCCCAGCTCAGCCTTGCCCCCGCGTGTGCCAGCCCGGCCGCGGAGGGGAGTGGGAGCACACACAGCCGGGCATCACCCACCAAAGGCCTTTCCCGGGGTTATTTTTAATGAAACACAACCACATGAATGCAGAAATTTCGGTGAT
Organism: Aegotheles bennettii; assembly: GCA_013398125.1. Taxonomy (NCBI): domain Eukaryota; kingdom Metazoa; phylum Chordata; class Aves; order Caprimulgiformes; family Aegothelidae; genus Aegotheles; species Aegotheles bennettii. Next base: position 210,252 of record VZRW01005550.1, read on the forward strand.
TTACTGCCAGGAGCATGAAACGACAAAAAAGAAGTGGGAATGGGGGCAGGGGGAGGGAAGGTCATTCCAGTTTCTTCCTGCTTACACCCCTCGCAGCTTTCGGATACAGGATATCGCTGAATGGCAGCCTCCATGCTGCATTTATTTTTAAGCCACTGATAGCTTTCTAAGTGACCTCGCTGTACATGACCAACATCAGCCAAGAAGCTGTTTTTTTCCGGCCCTTCGACGTCAGATTGCTTCCTTTGACACCTCTGAGAGCCAAAAAATGGGAAGCATTCTCTTCCCAAGGTGACTTTATTTTTTTCCCCTGTGATACTGCCGCTGGGTCTCTCTCTCAGGCTCAGGGGTTGGAGCGGCATGAATGGCACTGCCCTGGGGACACGGCCCTGAGGTGAAAGCTGGAGGTCACTGCTTTAGGGCAAAGGTGCCCAAATTATCCATTCCCTGGGAAAAATATTGCCTTGGCTGGAGCCAGAGTTAGGGCAACTTCACCTCGATTTAGAGGACTCTGGCATGCACTTGTAACTTTTTTTTGTTTTCATTTTTTTTTTCTTTTTCAGGCTAGCTGGGGCTTTCCAGGACATCCCAGCTCACATCCTCATAACCTGTCTACTATAATCTTAGATTTAGTGCAAATTTTTCAGGCTCATTCACAACCAAGCACAAATACCCAAGCCCTGCTCGAGCATGAGAGGTGCTGAGACACCAGGAAAAGGCTTCACCTCCACTTTTTGAAACCACAGGTAGTTTTAAGCATGCTCATGTGAAAATAATAATAAAGGCTCCTGGAGTTTATTTGGGATTCTGCAATGGAGCTGGGGATTGATTAAGCAAGTTGCTTGCGTGGTGCCTCAGTTTACCCACTTAACCATGGCTTTGCACTGACTGCAGCAGTCCCAGGGACTGCTGTGCCCTGCAGCATTGGGGTGGTGTGGATATTTCTACCCACTCCTCAACTGCAAACTGCAAGTGAGGTTTTCAATTAAAAAAAAGATGGAATGGTTTCTGCTAGAGGTGCAAATACAGGTCCCAGCCACATCTTACTTTCTCAGAATTGGGAATACGCTTGAAAATCCCCTGGAAATCAATAGGAAGAATCAGCCCAGAGAAAACCCTCCTGGGGTAAAGGAGCCTGGAGAGTGCTGCCCGCAGAGCTCTCTGGGGTTGTTATGAGTCTGGGAAAAGGGGAAAACACCAGGTTGGGATGTGATGGGCTCCCATCCTTGGCTCTGCTTTGTCTCTGCCCTGCCTCCAGGGCTTCAAAGCAACAGATCTGGCTGAGAGGTATCCTTCAAAGCTTCTTCCTGCGTCACTCATCAAGGAGAGGGCACCGGGCTCAGATATGGATTTCTGGGCTCGAAAATGTCAGAAGGAAGTGATGGACTCGGAGGAAATTCTTGCGACGGTCTAGGAGGAAATGGGAGATGTGAAAATACACGATGTATTTTCCTCCCACAAGCTGTGCACTCTGTTTTTATTATCATAAACCTGGGCCCAGAGGATGTCAGCTTGTTTATTTATTTGTTTAAATGAGGTTTCTCTCCTTGTTCAAACATTCCCATGTTGGCAGCTGCTGTGCTCCCAGCCCATGTCCCGGTTCCCATCTCCCCTCCCCTAACGAGGGGACGTGTCAGCCCGGGCAGCGTCCTCAGCTGCCAGCAAGGTGGGAGATGCTGAGGGCAGGATGGAAGGTGGGTGACCCCAGGGTTCTCCTGGGCATCACAGGTTGCAGCAGGAGCCCCCTGGGCTGGTGACACCACCACATCCTCATGCATGGCACCTCTGTGTCACCCGTGCAGTCTCCCCAGGCTCACAGGTTCTCTCTTGGAGTAAAATTAGAAATATCTTTGTTTTTTTGACTTGTGCCCCCAAATCAGTGCCCCTGTCAGCACATTTGCTTCCTTGCCACCACCAGCATGCAGAGCAGCTACAGCAAGCATGTGCTGGAGACCCCAGTGTTCCATTTTCTGTCATTTTGAAGCATCATCAGGAATAATTGCTACAGAAAATCACAGCACAACATTGGGACCTTCTGTGCACACCTAAAGCCACCCATGCTGGCTCCTGAGGGCTTTCCAAGGGCTGGCCAGGCAGTGGTGACCCACGGAGTGTCTTGTGGTGATGGTGACCTCTTCCACCCTGAGCAATCCTGACACTTAGGGCTGCTGCCCCATAGGACCCTGTGAGGCTGAAAGATGCCAGGACCCAAATAACCAAGATGAGACCACAGTGTGCATCGTGCTCAACCCAGGACTTGCTTTCACCACCACGGAAATGAGGGGGAGTTTATTTATCACCTTACAATGTCAGCCAGCCCAGGCCCTTGGCTGGGGCACTTATTCCCCAGCCAAGGCGACGTTGCCTGCATGGTGGGGGCAGCCCCTGGCTGAGCCCTGCCTCTCCCATCAGGGTCACACCGGCAGGAAGCCACGGGAGATGCACCTGGGAGGAGAAGCACTTTGCTGGAGGAAGAAAACAGGATCTAACATATAAACAACATCCTCAGTGGCTCAGCAAGTGAGTCGCTCTTTCCAGAGCCTGTTTTTGAGCCATTGTTGCAGCCTCCATGACCCCCCTGCAGCCACAAAGTGCAATTAAACCAAGATAGTAGGAGCCATTCTTGCAAGGAGGCGATGGGACAGCCCTGGATGGACCCAGCAAGGGCAAGTATTGCAGAGGTGGAGGGTAAGAATAATTCCTGGCTCTGTTCCAGGGGATGTTTCAGGCTGAAATACACAGGTAGGGCATGATTTCCACGTCCCAGGCCCTGAATATTTAATCCAAAGCTTACTAGGGGTTGCAAGGTTCCAGTGAGCAAATGGGACAGACCAAACTCTTGGGACAAAGCAAAAGCTTTCCCAAGGAGTCACACACACACCTTCCTGAGAGGTTGAGCCACAGGACTCCCCACGATGAAGATGGTGTTCTGGCTAATGAACCTCTATTTTGCATCCACGTGGTAGAACGTTCACGTGTTTCTGGAATGGATCGTCCTGTGTTCTGGCCTCTGTGGTCATGGCATTAAGCAGAGCACCCCACATAGCCCCTGAATTCCGGCTTTTTTTTGACTAAAAAAAAAGTGATTGAAAAAACACAAACAAACAACTTGTTAATTTGTTTTTCATTACTTATTCCTTCCTTTCCTGGAAGCATGGACAAAGCATGGCAATCAGTGAGTCCAAATTGCTGCGGTATCCCAATGGGATCCAACTGGACAGGCTGGGAGGGTCGAGAGTGCAGGCTGTTCCTGCACCCTGTCTCCCACAGCCCCAGCCCCTCTGGTCCATGGGGTGTCTCCCAGCCACCCGAGGATATTATTGATGTCCGACTGCCATGATACGACTTGTTCCCAGATTTATTTTTTGGGTTGTTTGGGTGAGAACAAAGTGTTTTCTGAGCCTCAGGAACTGTTGCACTCAGTGGTGCAGGCTCCCACCAGCCCCATGAGCAGTCAGGCTGTCCTGGTGCAGGGAAGAGGTGGACATCTTACCTCGTACCCTGTAGATATCAGTAGGTTTTATCCTAGTGTTATTTGCAGTGTTTCTTCCACCAGGTTATGAGAATTCCTACGACATCCCTCTGCCACCACCCCGCAGCCAACCCAACGCTCCAGCTTTTGCCAAGGTCCCTGCATGGGAGCCTCTCCTCATCACCCTGCAGCCCCGTGGACCACCCTTGCACTCCTGCTAAGGTCTGAACCCATCTCCTGCCTTGTCCATGTCCCCATCATGGCCAATTCCATCCAGGTGACTTTGGACAAGGTTAATGTGAACCCATCCCCATGTGCATGGACATGTCCATCTCCATCTCCCTTCATCCCCTTTCTGAAACCCTGCTTGTTTTCTGCCTGGAAATACCAATCAAAGCTGGTTTCTTCCCTTTTTTTTTTTTCCCTGTTTCTCTATTTTCTTTCCTTTCCCCAGATCTCACCATGGAAACCCTACCACTTCCAAGGAGACCCCATCCCACCTTGCCCTGACTCCAGTGTCCCCAATGGGGAGCAAAGGGGCCTCACCTGCACCCTCCCACCTGCCCATGAGATGCACCCCAGTCCCACCAGCCCATGGGATGCCCTGGGGGCTGGGAGATGGGACCTCCCAAAGGGTTAAGCTGCTCCCCAGCACAGGAAACCTGCAGCCAAAGGCAGATTCCCAGGGAGGAAACATGCTGCTCATTGTGGGAGAAAAGGTAAGCGAAGTGTTAACGCGCTCGCCTGAGCAGAGGTCATCGGCGTATCCTGCTGCAAACTTCCTGAGCAACCCCACACGAGAAAACAACAACCCCGGGTATGGGACGTGGTGGGTTTGTTTTTAACTCTGATTACCTTGGACCTACTTTCTCGCCAGCGCTGGCAGCCGCCCACATACCAGCCCTACTGAGCAGCCAGGACCTGCTCCAGCACCCTCTCCTCCCTCCTGCTGCAGCAACTGGCTCTTGGAGGTTTTTTCAATGTTTCTCTTTTGTGACTGGTTGTATTTTTATGCCCTGGACTGGAGCAGGGAGGAGAAGAGAAGGTTCTAAAGGTTTCAGGCTCCTTGAGATGCTGCTGCTCCCCTTGCAGCCTGCAGCAGGTGGGAGCAGCCCTGGAGCAGAGCTCTGGGGACCCACCAGAAGGGAAACCCACCAAAACTTTCTGCATTGTCTTTCTTTGCTTCTGGCTCTCGGGGCACAGAGCAAAGAGGGCTGGGGGTAACTGTGGGGGTAGCTGCAGGAGCAAACTGACACTTGGGGAAACCATGAGCGGGACCAAATTGCTGCATTGCCTTCCCCAGCCTGCAGAAGGGAGCAGAAGTGTCTCTGATGCTTTTTCCAACCCCTGACTCTTGCTAAAAGTGAGGTCTTTACAGTAGCTGGTGTTCCTGCAAATAAAAGAGCCTAACCTTTAAAGGTAGAAAGTGCCTGAGACGCTACGCCAAAAATGATGTTCAGACAGAAATGACTCAGAAGTTTAAAAACTGAAGTGTGATGCAACCAGTTTTATTTACATACATGGACAAGAGCAGTGGCGGGTCATGACCAGCATATGATATCATTTCATTCAGTCCAGCACTGCTGTGTTGTTCCTTGGCAAATATTTGGTAGAAAGAGGAGACTGCTAGGAGAGGTCTATCACGAGTTTTTGCTAACCTTGTGACAAAATCGGGATGAGCATCCTGGGTGAGCTTGGGCTGATGGCTGGGATGCTGTCATGTGCAGCACCATGGGGACAGCAGGTAGAGAAACTGCTGGGGTATCCACCTGCCTGTGTCCTCCTGTCCTCTACAGCCACGTCTTTCTATCCCCTTGCATTTGCCTTTCTTTATATGCCCCTTTCTAAGGTATAAAGTCCAAAGGTCCTGGGGCCCAGGTACCCTGGAAGAGGATTAAAGAGTCTTTCAGGCAGCCTAACAGCTACTGACACACCAGCGGTGGCCGAGTTCAATGGACTGGACTGAGTTTTAATTCCTTCTTTTTCCTTTTCTTGGGACTCAGCCAAAAGACCTGTTTCACAGCCACCACCACCACCATTGGGCTTCCTGTGCTCAGTATTTATTTTACTTTGAAGGGTTTGACAAGAGAAGAATATCCACCCAGGGCTGTGATTTGGAGCCGCAGGAGAGCAGCGCAGCCGTACGCCCTCGGAGTGATGCCTGGCTCCAGGGGAACGCGATCGATGCCGTGATTAGCTATGCTAAATTGAAATCTTATGATCTTCAGGGTGGTTACATAAAATGCCAATTAGTATGTGGTCTACATTGTTTCATATAAATGTTTTTCATTATATTTTGCTGTCAGCAAATGCTGGTGTGAAACCAGTTTTCATCCCTCATATGGCCACCATGAGGAGGTTGGAAAACGCGCTGGAATCTTCCTTTAGACAGATATGTTATCTTGTTCACCCAGCATCAGTGCAGCATTGCGTTCTTGGGCAGTGGGATGGACACTTTCCTGTTGGAAGAGACAAGCTCAAAGGTCTGGGGGCTCCTGTGGTTCCCACAGGACCCACCAAGGCTGTCCTGACAACTGCACCCAGCACTTCTGATCTGCTGCAACTGCTGTTTGTTGCCTCTTTGCGTCTTATTTTTCCTGCCATTACTGTGCTGATGAAGTGCTGAGTCACAGAATCCAAGAAATACTGTGCAAAATAGCCGCAAGGGACTCCTATTTGTTAATATGTCTGGGATTCTTCCTATTAAATAACAACAAAATGCTGTAATAATAACTTGGCAGCTCTCTGCCTCCGTCAGTCTGATGCTCGGTGTGGGTTTGCTTTCCTAAAATTCCTCTAAGTAGCTCGACAAGTTGCACGATCGGAAGGAAGGCCGCTCCGCTCTTGACTTCTGTCTGAATAAGTTCTTGTAATGAACAACTGTCTTGAAGAGATGGAAAGGATGAGAAACCCATCTTTGAGTCACATTAATTGGCAATAGCGTGGGTTGTTGCGCACTGCATTTCCTGATAAAGCAGGGACAGGTTATGGATTTTGCAGAGCTGTGGTCTTGGCAGGTTTCACCAGATGGGGAGGTATGGATGAGCTGAGGCTTGTTTCACCTCTTGGGGAAGTATTACAAAACCACCTATGTTTAAAAATAAAAAGCAAAAAGCAGGAGAGCTACTGCTGGCACGCATCTGCTTTGCATCCCTATGATCTTGGTTAACAGTCTTTAGTAATGAAACATTTTAATTCATATGGTGTCAAAGCCTGGAATGGGTGTGTATATATGGACGCTATTTTGTTTTCATTATTTATTGAAGACAGTTGTCTGCTGCCTGCTGAGTTTACCAGAGCAGCTTTCCTGGCCTGGGTGGCACCAGCTGTCCCTGCTGGAGATCCTTGCATGGCACAAAACTTCTTCTTCACAAAATTTCAGTGCTGGGAAACCTCTCCAAAATACATTTTTTCCCCCTGAATTCAGGATGATGGAAGTTGTACTGGATGAAAGATCAAATACATTGTGCTGACTCCTGTATGTGGTTTTCGTTTGTGTTTTTTTTTTAATGAGAAATGCCATATAGAGGGGTTTGTTCAAATGCTTTGCATGAGTTACTGCTGTACTTTGTAAATCTTCTGAACAACCTGACCCTAAGTTGCAGAATTTCAGCCTCCTGCCATTTCAGACAGTTTGTATTTGCTACATATTCTGCTTTACTGCTTTTCCCACATTTGCTCTTTAGAAAGTCAGGGATTTTCATGTTCCCTTAAGGGTCACCTGTGGATTTGTTAGTGGCCATCATCTTACTCCTCTTTGTCAGGAACCACTGAGGGGAGCTGTGGGTGGACACCCAGCTCTATGGGACTGGGAGGTGTCGAAGCTATGGAGCAGCACCTTCATGAGGACTTGTGGGGCTGATACTCTCCTTTGGGATGTGCCCTAGCTGTGGGTCACTGGGGCTGGCAGAAGGTTTCAGGACCTGTCCCTATAGGGTCACTGCATGTCACCCTCCCCCAGCAGCCACCTCTCAGGGACAGGATGCTGGTGTCAAAGCTCCTCTGCCCCGCTGCGGTGGCTCTTATGGTCTTATTAGTATTTCCGGAGTATAAAGCATCCTGTTTTTTTTCTCTGCATGAAAATAACACAATAAATCTTTAATAAAACAGAGAAACCTCCAGGAAACCTGCTGCAGGAATATGTGTAAACCCAGAAGTGACAGTTGAGTTACAACACCCAAACAAACCTTTCTCCTAGTCTGGTAAACAGATTTCATGCCTATACATCTGAAGTGAAGTATAAAATGAATGTAATCACAATGTGTTCCTCCCCCACTAAAAACCCCATTAAACACTGTCCCATTTTCATTTCCCTGTGGATGAGCTGCTTTCCCTGCCAGCAGCAGCAGGTTTGGCTCTCAGGGTAGCAGCAGCACATTGCTGCAGATCACAGCTTCCCTTCTCCGTTGTGAATGTTTGAGCTGCAATGGCATGAGCCATCCTCAGCAAGCCTAACACAGGGGTCCACACTGCTCTCTGCAGTCAGAGTTTTCCAGCACGAGTCTGATTGTCGATTGAGATGTATATCTTCATTTTCATCAAATGAAAATAGTGGGACACTTCACTGAGAGTCCGACATTTCCTCCTGCCAATTTTAAGAGCATCACTCTAGAATTATTTATTATAGTCTTAAAATGGAGTTTATTTTTAGAATATAAGTGAGTTCATCCAGGTTTCTTTTGCACAAGGAGATCCCAGGCTGAGGTTCTGGCTTTGCAAGCTGCAGAGGTGCAGGAGCGTGAGTTAAGGTTGAGAAGCAATTTCATCAACTGAAAACCAGAGAGGATGAGATGGAGCATTACACTTTTATGGCATAATAATAACACTGTGACATGATGCACTGATGAATAAAGCAAACTCAATTCTCAGTGTGTCCACCCAATTATTTCCCAGAGAAGGAATATTCCTGTCATTGTGCAGTCTAGATAAAGGCATCTTTAAAAACTGTGGTTCTGGTGACTCTGGTCAAGAATATTGAATTTAGACTAGAACAGATTCAGCAAAGGTGTATTAGATGACTGGACCATGGAACTCCTTCTATAACAGGAAAACAGGAGAGGTTGGTTTTGCTCAGCCCTGTACAATGAATGCTCAAAATACATATAAGAACATCAGGACAAGCCTATATGTAGTGAGAGGAGCTGTACACTACAGAAGAAGCCAAAACTGACCCTGGATGCAGTGGAGAAGGTTTCTGTCCATCAGAAAAGAGAGACTGGAGCAACCTCACATACCTGTAGAAGAGGCAAATTAGCTAAATGTTAAAGATGGAATTTAATCCCTTCACAAGGGGTGTTGTGCAATGGCAAGAGGCAAATGGATGCAATGCTACATGCATGCTTGGCTTCACAGCTAGCACAGAAATGTTTCTAAAAACAAATACAGTAATTTTCTCTGTCCTAAACTAGGCTGGGATGCAATACGGTGAAGGAGAATTTACCACTGATTTAATATGATTAGGATTTTTTTTTCCCCATGAGTTTGTGTCTGTCTTTTTATATTACCTGGAGTGTCAGCATGGAGCCCTGAGTCAGGAAACCAGCTAACTTAAATTCATCCCTATTTGCAGCAGAAGTATTTGGTTTGACTTCAGAGTGATCCATGCATGTGCTTAACATTAAGACTCTGCTTACAGGCTGTCCTGAATGATATGCTATAGTGTATTTTGAGAACTCATTTTTACTTTTTATTACAATAATAACTTCTACAGTGACATGAATTGCAACATGAAGCACAGAGAAATAACATACCCTTCCAAACGGTTTTCCCCTTTACACTGTTATTAGAATACATATTAGGAGAGCAGTGTATTATAAGACAAAGCACTTTCCAGAAGGCATATTTTTCTCAACCTCACTGTAGCACAGCAGTTACTTTATAGTCAAAGGTTAATTATATTACCCAGTCTGCTTCTGCAAATTGTCAAATGGATCATTAAAAGAGAAGCATAGCAAGGACCACTGCTAGGGTATTGCTTCTGAAGAGCCCAACTCCTGGAGGTGCTGAGCTTTGGAGCTTAGGTTGGCCTTTCTTTCCCCATTTCCTTTCCAAATTTCATGCTGGCCTTCCATAAAATGATGCGTTTGAAAATCCGTCCTGCTGGATTCTGACAGTCTATTGCATTACTCCAGGAGCAGATCTACTATGGGTAATAAGCCTAGGATTATAATGAACGGCCTGTTGGAGGACATATGGAAATGTCTAATAATTCCCTTTGTGTTTATTGGTAATTACCATCTAAGCCCTAAATAGCAATGTCAGACACAATACAAATCATGTCCATAAGCCCTGATGGGGAGATAGGAAAAGCTCCAGACATATTAGTCAGCACAATAAAAATAAGGAAGGTGGAAGACAACTCAGACTCCACCAAATGGAAGTCCATCCCTCTGTTACTTGTCTGGCTGCTGGGAAATATGTTGTAGGACAGGACAAGTGGTGGCTCACAAGGGTGTGTGCAGGAGAAGGGAAGGACCATGGGATCACTCCTCTTGCATCATTCAGCTCTGCACCCTGACACTCTAATTTATTATCTTTTCTGTATAAAATTACCAGGTTTTAGACCAAATTTCCCTTAGCTATGGTGAAAAAAGTAGATTTCTTGAAGAGTGAGCTAAGAGGAAATGTCAAACATTTACTTTCAGGCTGATGATTTATCTCAGAGTTACCAATGGACTGACAACCTGAGACACATCCCCTCTGCAGGAAGGAGATGATAAGCTCTGGCTTACTCACACTTCTCTCTCAGCATCTTGTCTTCAGGGGAGAGGAATGATTACAAATTTCCACTTAAAATTAAGCTGCAGAAGGCAAAACAAAACTCAAACTCAGCTAATTTTATCTGTGGTTTAAAAAAGAAACAACAACCAAAAAAAACCAGTAAAAAAAACAATGGGAGAAACGAGCAATATCTGCCAAATAAAATCATTCACTCACTCCTCATATTAGTCAGGAGACAAATAAACTTTAAGAAGGCCACACAGTAAAACAGAACCCCAAGTATAGTTAGAAAACAGTGAGTCAAGATTCCTGCTTGAGGTCCCTGAGCTACTCTCTACTTTCTTGGGATGCTGCTGCAGAATGGTACCTATGCCCCCAGGATCTGGAAATAGAGATGGTTATTTAGACAATTTTGTTAATGCAAACTGCAGAAGAGACGGAGTAATAGAGCCAATTTGCTGTGTGGGTGTGTGGTTGTTTGTGTCCTATCTCCATACCGCTGCAGTGTTTGGAAACCCACCATGACTCACCTCCACCCGTGGTGGCTGAGAACCAGCAGGAGGGTACCTAAAAGTAAGCCTGAGGAGCAGGTGGTGGTTGCTGGAGACACAGCTAGTGGCTTTCCTGCCAAACTTTGTATGTTTTCCCCAAAGTGGGGAAGTGTCTGGGCTGGAAAGAGCAGAGCAGTGATCCACAGAGCATCACTCTGCCTCCAGCACTGCTCAATGTTGGAGAGGAGAAGCTGTTTGAGTGCAGCAGCGTGGATCAGGTCAGTGAAGAGGGGATGCAGCCCTAACCCAGGAACACACCTGCAGACTGGTTTGCATTGCAACATGAACTTCTGGGCAATTTTCTTGGTAGCAGTTTCACAGCACCCTGATTTCTCCAGCACCCCTGATGTGGATTAGAGCGCTGAGCAGCATCAGGACCACATCACTGCTGCTGCCATCCCCTGGGTCAAGTGTCAGCCCACCACCACGGCAGGGTATGGCCGGGTGTTCTCCAGATGGCCACTCTCCACCGTGCGGGGACCCCTAGAGTGCTCCCACATTGCTTTGTGGTGCTCATTACCCCAGCCTAAATTTCACTTATTTCCATCTCACAGACTCCGTTCTTGAGAGAGCAGAGATCTTGGTGGCCTTTTGCTTGTTGCTTTATACATTTTGGCATGTGCCGGCTCCTTTTACAACAGAGAAGCTGTTTGTGCCTCTGCAGACATATTTTGTAGGTGCAACTTAAGCAAAACTTTTGATGTGTTGGGCTTAGAGGTCACCCAAGGAATGTCAGTGTTTGTCATCAGGAACATGGGCCAAGTTCTACTCACCTCTGAAAATAACCCCTTTGAAGTCACGAGAATCACTCACAAGCACAAGGGGAAGCATTTGGGCAGTAGAACATAAAGGCAAATTTCACATCATGACCTTTTTTTTTTTTAATTTATTATCTTATGGAAGTTTCTCCTCCCTCCTTTCCTTCCCTGAATTTGATACCAGTGTTGGTCAGACAAAAACTCAGACACCCAATAAGAAATGGAAAACTTTTCTGATAGAGTTCGAAGGGCTGGGAAATACAATTTCTTTACTAAATGTTGAATATAACCTGGGTTTATGCAACTGCATCCTCCAGGGAAGGTGCTGGAAACATAGCAACAAGCAGCTTTGTTTTCTGGGATAAAATTAAGAAGATACTGAGAAATACAACAAATAGAGAAAAAATTCTCATAAAAGTTGGCAAAACCTTTGTAAAGACTGTAACAGATGCCTCCAAAGAGGAAATTACAACATGTGGCAGCTGTGTTTTTTCAGTTAGGCAACTTTTTGCAAAAGTTCAAAGCATCTGGGAAAGGTAACTAGTAACAGGGTGAGACAGATTTATGGAGCCCACACATGGCAATATTTCTGTATAAAATTAGTAAAAACCCATTAGATCCCTAGATGAAGAGATTAATTCATACAAGTTTGCATTCTTTGAAGAGCAATCATATTTTGACTTTGTAAACTGGAAGAACTGAGTAATTTCTTGGATTAATTGATCACAAGAGTTGTAATCCGAAATAAAACTCCAGGCAAGGCTGCCAGGCTTTGTTTCTCTGAGGATTAGGGTAATGACTTGATTTGACGTTAGCTGAATGCATCCCAGACTGCAGCCCCATTACCTGGATCTAAAGGGTGGATTTCGAAAGATGAGGCAGTTCATCAAAGCCTTCAACATGTTTTTTTAATATGGGGGAACTGATTGTTTATGTGAGATGCTGGGCTGATAAATTTAGGGGGAAAAGCTTTGCATAAATCTATGGCATGGGCACTGCCTGGACTTGGCCAGCCAGCCTCCCATGTACTACATATATATATATATTTATACATGTGTGTGTGTTTATATAAGCCAATAGAAATGGCCTTTCCAGCCATGAACAGGACAGTCTGCAACAATTCACACCACAGGCTTGTGTTTATTCTCTCTTTTTACAGCACTTTTTTGCTGTTGTGCTTTGTGTTCTGGTGAGAGAGCCAGGAGAGACCCTGGCCATCTGCTGTCAGTCACCACATGATGGAGAAAGAAGAAAGGCTCAGGTTCGTAAATGCTTTGTTTAGAGCTAATAAAGACCTAAATTAAATTTCTAAATAAAATGGTTAATGTTCCTGGAGCCCAGGGAGGCTGTGGCTACCTGCAGCAGTAGCAGCTCAAGGTGTTTCCCTTGCTGGTTCCCTCCCTGTTCCACAGCTCCTGCTCCTCTGGTGCTGGCACGTGCTGTGAGCCAGACCAGGGAAATGATGCTCCTTGAAATTAAACCAAATGGGTTATTTTAAAGCCAGATCCATTCCCAACCTGGTTCATGGCATGATGGTGTGGCCAGCTGTGCTTTGGGAAGGAGGAGGGTGAGCAGACTCTGCCAGGGAGAAGAGAGGAGCCAGCATCATCCCTGACCACTTCGGAGTGTGAGACTGTCACCTGGGGCACCTCCAATGGGTTTGGATTTTACCACCTTTCACCTCACCCAAGTCTGCACCAAGGGCCTGGTGGTGACACTGTAACACCAGCTACTAAAATAAATTAAAACAGCCCTGGATTCTTTTGCAGGTCCAGCATGGGTGTCTCTGCAGAGAACAGCCATTTTATCACATGTATTTTATTTCAGATCTGTGAGGCTTTGGGTTTTCATCCCAAAACCTTCCATGGACCTGTCCCCTGCTCCCAGACCCATTAATCCTTCTGCAGATGAGAAGCACAAGGCAGGGAGACAAACCCAGCTGGTGCCCCTTGGTGTGCAGAGGGAAGAGGACATTTCCCACCCCCTCCTCCTCCTGTCCTGCCCACCCCCATCCAGACACCCTGTCCATGGGGGTCACCATGCCTCAGTGTCCCCCCTAGCCCAGGACATGCAGGTGCTCCTGCTCGGAGCTGCCTTTACAGGAGGCAAAGGGAGGCCGGAGGAAGCCGCAGTCACGCGAGCTGCATGTGGTTTAAGGAGCAAGTGCCAACATCTCTCACTCTCACTGTCCCAGCGTTGCTCCGAGGGCAACCTGATCTGCCTTTAATCTACTCTGACCACAGGACAAATGGTTTAAATAAAATCCTGCATGACTGAGTCACTCCATTTCTGGCTTTTATACGACGTACTGAGGAGCGATGGTTTGCTTTGCCTGAGTAACAAAATTAATGTAAGAGAAACATTTTTGTTATGTGGTAACCAAGAAAAGAAAAAAGGAGACAGAGAAATTTGGGTGGGATGTTTGCACGTGATGAAAGGAAAATCAAGAAAAAGAAAGTAGCCACTATTCTTGGAACAACAGGTAGAAGTACCAACAGATAAACAGCTATTGCAGACAGGGCAAGGGCTCTGTTTAGCAGCTGGGTGATTTCTGAGAGCAAAAACTGCTGGCAAGGTGTGGGGAGAAGCATAGGCTGAGAGGCTGTGGTGTTGCAAGGAAGAGGAGGACCAAGGGGAATGTCCCTGAGTCTTGGTGGGAGAGCTGACTGCAGCTACAGCTTCTTTTGTGCATGGGGGACCGACCTGCGTGGGGGTCAGGGAGAGGAGAGGACTTTGTCTCCATCCACGGACAGATGATCACAGGGATGGAGCCTGGTTTGCTGCTAGAGTTGGTCCCTGCCCTTGCTCAGGCTGTGGTTTACAATAAAATGTATTGTGAGACTCTGCTCGGACTATTCACCATCATCTACTTCTTGTCCAGGACTTGTTGACACCAAAAAACCCCGTCTCAGAGTGGTGCAATTAATCTTGGCTGGGCAGTCAAGGTACTTGCATCTCATCACTCTGAGCCTTGTGGGAATATGTGAATATTAACCCAAATGAAGGCTGTTAAAGGGCAAAATTTAAGTCCTAGAAGCATGGGTTTCACACATCACAAGCCAATAGCACCTATAGGAAAAGCTCTGCCTTTTTCATGTTTTTCTTTTTAATGAAAAAACATTTAATGATTTTTAGTAAGCTTTAGGACATGTAAGGTAATATCCTGGCCTCTGTGAGAATAATAAGAAATTCCCACTGGCTTGTTGGGGAATAGAATAGTTTTCACATGGAGTAATACTTTTGCAAGGAAGGATTTGCCATGCTGGACCGGAGCATCGCTGCACACAGACACCTGGCTCCTTCCTTCTGCCAATAGTCTACACCTCATAGAGATGATCTTCAAACCATTTACTGGTTTTGCAGGTCTGGACATCCTTCCTGGTTCCCTGCAAAAGAGATCAGAACTTGAAGCTTGAGATCTCATCACCTTTGTCTTACCACTTGTGGCTGCACAGTGTTTTCAGGGTCACTTCTTGTTGTGTTTTACTGAAACCCTGGTATGTCGTGTTCGGATCGCTGCCACTGCAGCACGGCAGATCCACTTTGGAGTGGGAATTTTGGTGCTTCTACAACAAGCAGTGCAAGAAGAAGAATGTTCTACTTTGATATTTATTAATTATGAGCATTACTGGTCACTTTTGGAGTTGATTTCATGCATGGTGCCCTTTAAGAACTGAAAATACATCTTCCCAACCTTTCAAATATTGTGAAATGCAGCATTTGGTGGGAAAGAAAAAGGCAAATGAGAAAAATAGGGTACTTTTTCATTCTCAGGAAGAAGTTACAGCTAGAAAAAATTTACTACGTGTGCAAATTTGAAGTGATTAGCTATCACTCTACCTTTGCATCTCTCTGTGTTGGCAAGCAGAGACTCCACATGATTTTTCAGCTCTTACACAGTGCTGTAGCCCATACTTTGCAGACATAGGACACTCTTATGGATATATCTTTTACAGTGTTTTGGGGTACTAAACAAAACCAAGTCAGAAAAGACCATGAGATCCCTACGTGCTTCCCTTTATTGTCTTTGGATTATGCTTTTGAAGGTGAGTCAGTGTTTATCGATATAAAAATATAAGAAACAATGCACTATCAGACTCCTATGTTTTCCCACATGTTCATTGTCCCTTAACTTGCTGTAAAATCCATGTGATGAGGAGGCAATGAGAGGACACCTGTTTTCTTGGCAGAACCTGTGTTTTATTTTTAAATTTTAAGCACTCTCTGAAAGTGATTGCAAAAGCATAAACCCAAACTTTGCCCTCGCAGGGAGATGTTTGCTGGGCAAAGGGTAGCCCCGGTGCTGCACAGCCTTGGTGTATCAATCATTCAGGGTAGCTGCGAGGCAGGACTGCCTGGTCTGCACTGAGCAGCTTCTCCTGAGGCTTGTCTGGTTTGCCCCTGTTTAGCAGCAACCCAGGCATGTGGATTTGGGATATGCCTCCCCTAAGAGCTGATACAAGGGAGTACTGATGTTTCATTAACCTGTAAGGCAGGAAATGTTGTACCATGACACTCAATGCAGTAGTTAAGTTTTGCACAAAACACCAATCTGCTTTGCAGGGCTTATTCTCCCCGTCTATTATTGATTTCCTCACTCATTAACTGCTCCAGTAGCCCAAGACACTGAAATCTTGCAGCCAGATTTCCTATTTGAGAAACTCTTTGTTGTTAATACAAGATCTCTGAGCAGATGTGCTTTGAGCAACTCCCTCCCTGTTCTCTGTTATTCCTCAGACCTTCTGGAAGCACATGCTCTATTTTGCAGGATTATGTTTACACTCAGCAAATACTTGGGGCTATGGTCTTTTGCAAGGCAGCATTGGCCAGAATCAGTAACAGCAACACCAAAAATAGCTGTAGGAGGGAGCAAGAGAGGAAGAGAAGTGGTGGAGTCTTTTGAAACTCCTTCAAAATTGTTCTGTCGAGCTGAGATGTCCTCTGGAAAATGGTCCTACCTCCAAAAGCAGCTATTGAGCTTGAGGAGAAGGGAGCCTCTACTCTCTGAACCATATAGAAAGTTGAGCTTGTGCCCACAGTGATCCCTCCTGAAGCTCAAAATTTATCAACAGGTGGGAAAAACAAACTCTCTGCCTGTATCTTGCTTTCTCCTTACCTTAGACGTCTGGCACACAGACAGGTAAATCAAGTTAAAAGAGGTAATTTGCAAGAGAATTGCAAAGCTAAAAGGTAACATTAGTACTGTTTTGGAGCAATTTTATATCACATGTAACCTGGAAATTTTATCACTTTGCTAGAGGTGAATAATCCATCAGGAGAGAAAAGGCAAAAGGCTGTAACACAATATCTGCCAGCCTTTGGTAAATGTAAGGTTCTTCATTTAATTCAGAATTACTTTCCAGTCCAAGGACTCTGGGCTGATCACACAACTTCTTTGGGGTGGTTTGGTTTTTTGTTTAGGCAGGCAATGGAGCCATGAAGCCTGAACATAGGCAGAGCATAACGCAAAAATTCCCCATGCTACGTACAGATGGATTTAACAGCCCTCCTCCTATTCACATGTAAGGGTTTATATGGAAGGGATCCAACTTTATGACAAATTTCAATAGTTTCTAGCCAAGAAGAGATCCTCTCCAGGGACATGAAATTTGGGGGTGAACAACTTTCATCAGATTTGCATAGCAGATCTGGAGGTAGAGGCGTAAATAACAACTTGCAGTATCAGAAAGGCTTCTCCAGAGAGCTGCTGAGGGTCTCCAAGCTGAGTTCACACTGGCTTCAATGGAGTTCTACGAAGGTCTACACGGGCCAAGAGGGTCTTCTGCTGCTGGTGACCATGGACTTCTGGTGAGGAGGAGACTGGTCTCGGCTCTATGGAAACCTGTGAGATATTTGGGTTCTTAGTACCTGCTGGGCTGGGGTCTCTGCTGGAGTCTACATACTTGACCTGGTTGGGAAGCAAGAGGCACCTGTGTGGTGGGAACACCCACACTGTCCCAGATGAATTCCTGTTGTGTGAGGGACTACAAAAAAAATACCCATTTCTTGCTGTATTTATAGCAAACATGACAGGTGCATGGTGTTTTCAGAGACACATTTTCCTCTCTTGGGTAGTTTGCCTTACTTTCTCATGCACAAAGGTGTCCTGGGTGCAGAGATAACCATGCATCGAGCTGCTTGTGCATGCTTTGTGGGAGCAGCATGGAAACGACTGCATGGCAGGAACACAGAGAGGCTTTTGCAACCATGAATGTCCACCAGTGGAAGCCTGCCCTCTGAACACTTGCTCATGGAATATTTCAGAAGAAAGTGTTTTTGCTTAGCTTTTACTTGCTTTTTCTCCTCGTGTACATGTGTTCAGGGGCTCATTTGTCTGCTGCACTGAATTTCAGATTTCATTTGCTCCAGCTGTTCATCTCCCACCTGAGACCACATCTCTATGACTGTGGCATCAGAGCTGGTTGCTATGGGTGATGTTACGATGCCCTGCAGCTACACAACAATTTCAGCTGGGGAGTGCACGGAAGCACCAGGTCTCATCTTAAACAATAATGAGCTTATTTTTGTAGAATTACCCTTAGTTTTAATAAAAAGCAGAAAATATGGGACCTACTGGTAGAATAATCTCAAAACAGAATGTCCTTCAAGTTTCCATCAAGTGTCAGCTGCTCTTCAATTAGTAACCAGAGGGACATTGAGGAAAGTTGCTAATTATGACCACACCATAAAAATGTAAACACCACATCTCAGTTTTATAATGGCACTACCTTACTGTGGATGCAAAAGTGAGCCTGGATTGGCTAATGAATGGAAAAATCATGGGATTTTTCTCAAACAGCTCATGAAGAGGCATCTGCAGTTATAAACTCAACCATTTCCTCTGGAAAAGGAATGAAAATATTTGACAAAAATACCTTCAAGGTTGAGTAGGTTTGTTTTGGTTTGTTTTGGGGTTTTTTTTAAATATCTCCCAGGAGTAATCAAGATCTGCAGTTTTTGAAAAAGAAATCATAAATCAAGATGGCTTTATTGAAATCCATCAGTACTTTCAGCATTTATTGATGCCTGAAATTGTCTTCATTCCAACTTCCTTTGTTTGCTGTTTCTGCCTTTTAAAGCTGCATTGAAAACCAGTCCCAAAGTGAGTGTAATCCACTATAAAATAATCGAAAAGGAAAAGAAAGTGTTGCTGAAACATGTTTTTGCTTTATTGTTAAAGCATATGAAAGGGTTGATGACTATTCATGGAATCGTGAGTGTGGCAAACCCTCCCAAATCCGGATGCAGCTACACAGAGGTGGCAGCTATTGCCAAGCAGGCAGCACTTGCTCTCAGCATGTCCTCACCACTCTCGTGCTGGACTGTGACAGCTGAATAAATTAGCCAAAAATGACTATTCCCACGTATTTTGCTCGCAGTGGCAGTCCCATCACAGTAGCACAGGGATTGCCAGCAAAGCCTCTGCTACAGCGAGGCTGAAACAGAGGAGTTAACAGGAGAGCACAGAGAGTGCTGCAAAGGCAAAACCAAATGAAGAGCTAATTCTGAATAAACGGGATTCCCCGGAGGTCAGGAGATGGCTTTGAACAGGTTGAGTCATTAAGTGGATGTAGGGTTGATTGATGAATTTGCATCACCCGCTGCAGTGAGATGAGTGCATTACGTTGGGAGTGTGGGTTGCAGTGGATCCGTTCGAGTATGACTGGCTGCCAAAACGACGAAGGAAGTTCATAAATTACCCCAGAGTTATGGAAACTGATCCTTTCTGCAGAGGGACCCGGGGAGCAGCAGCATCCCTGGGCAGCCCATCTGTATCCCATAAAGAATCGGATACCTGTAATTAGTGCCATGAGCTATCACAACTGCGCACAGCGGACGTACGTCTCCATCCGAGAGGATGGGGCTGTGCAAGTGGGAGCATTTAACATGGAAAGAACCAGGACAGCTGAAAGTACAGCTTCACTGGAAGCTTTCCAGTCAAGACGTTTCAGGCAAATGCTTGCTGTCGCCAGTATGGGAGAAATGTAAGATTCAGAGCTGATTGCATTTCCAAGAAACAAAGCAGGGAAACTTGGACACTGTTGTGGAGTAGGTGCACTGGAGTTCACACCATGCAGCCTCAAGGCTGGCCTTGCTCATGGGTCCTAGGTGCTCTCGTGAGGTGCCAAAGTGCCAGTTGGAAATCAGATATTTGGAGAAAATAGGATTTTGTTTGTATTCTTCAAAACCTCAAGGCTGGATGGGGGAATCTGGGATCCATTTTCCCTCCCTGTGCTCCCCGGTCTCACTCTTATTGAGACTTAAACAAAAGGGCAAGGAGGCCAGTGCAGAGTAAGTGAGGCCCTTAATTTACCATAAAAAGGAGACGACTGGCTGTTAAGGTTTTATCGGATTACAATAAAGGCTCTTTGCACTCAGGAGATTGTGGTTTGATTCCCGGCACTGCTGGCAGGGCTGGAAATCATAACCACAGATTATAGCAATAAGCTTCCAAATTTCCATATTCCAGCCAAGGGTGCTGCTCCCCGGTGTGGCTGCTGCCCCATGCCAGCGTGGTCAGGATCTGCACCATCCTCTTGGGGCAGGACCTTCATCCAGGCTCCAGGTCTCTGAGGGCATTGCTGGTCAAGGTGGGGGATCCAGCCTGGGACTACTGAGACATTTTCAACTGTGAGATGGGAATAGGAGCATGGTTGCACCATGTTATCTATTTAATTATCCAGCAAGAGTTTAAAAATAAGCTGCCTTCTCCAGTATGTCCTTATAGTGTAACTTTTCAGATGAGAACTCTCCTTCCTTCCTCCAGCAGCCACCATCACAGGATGAAGTAAACGAAGCAGATTATGGCAAACAAAACAAACCTTTTTTTTTCCAGGTTTAATTTTCATCAAGAAGATAATTTTATTAACACATCTTCTTTCAGTGTGAAATGTGGTGACGTTTTGTTTGTCAGCTAGCAGAGGGAGCAACAGGCAGCCCTGCATTACGAGGAGTGTGAAAGGATGGAGTTTAACCAATGCATTTGCTACCTGAAGACATGTCTGCATCTGAACCTGTAAAAGAGAAATGCCATTGCACCTTTTTTCTTCAACCCTTTGCTGCAGTCTGCACATAAAAAAGCTGTATACACCTGTTTGTGCACAGGAAACACAGAATTCATTTGTGTTTACAGGACATGGCTCACCATCAATTTTTTCCTATCTCTGTGGTCTCAGTCCTGTGGATTCACAGGAGGCTGTGGATTGCTGGCACCTCCAGGGACCATCTCATCCCGTGGTTCAGGATCACCTGAAAAAATCAGGTGATACCTGTTCAGGACTGTGTCAAGTTGGGTTTGAGTATCTCCAAGAATGGAGACCCCACAACCTCACTGGGCAACCTCTCTTCAATCAGCATGGCCAAAGTAGGCATTCAGACCTTAAAATAATAAGCAATAGGAAGCCAAGCGTAAAGAGATTAAGCTCTATCTCCTTGAAAAGTTGTTCAAATTATAATGGCCTCTTTAGTTGGATGTGCATTGCATGGATGCAGCCTTTGGAGGGAAATACCTTCTCCTGTATCACAAATGTCAAAATAACAGTATGGTAAAGTATCACATCCATAATGGGATGGAGACCAGCCCATAAACTCTCTTTATTCCTTCATCATTTGACATTGGTGCTGCTAAGTCTGGAGGAATCTGGTACGTGACAGGGAAGTAAAACCAGCACCTGACATTTTTAACCCAACCTGGATGTATGCTAGAAAATGTGTCTGCTGGGTCCTCCCACTGGATTAAGGAAAATATTGTGGCTGGTTTCTCTCCATTACATCCTCTAAGGCCAATACAGCCTTTCGTCCTTTGTTACAAACCAGAGACTGAGCAAAGCTCCACAGTCAAATTTTCCACAACAAGAATCCAGAATTTTTTCTCTGTAGATAAAACCAATTATTTTCATTATAGCTTTCTAACTTTTATTTCTATAATATAATATATTTAATATAGAAAAAATATTAGAGAAAATATAACAAAAACAAAAAATTCAAAACAAAAACCATTTCAAAAAGGAAACTCTAAACATTTTGTTCTGAAATAGTCAAAACAGAATATTTTGACATTGTCAGAATTTTTTCCCTCAGGTTCTCTTCCAAAACAAAATTCCAGAGGAAAAAAAAACATTTTGTTAAGCATTACTATTTAACTTCCACTTCAACCCTGCAGAATCCAACAGAATATGGGGGTTTTGGAGCAACGTCTGTAATCATCAATTCTACACACCAACATGCTCCTTGTACAGAACAAATGACCACGTATTTTGATTTGATAGATGCTTTTATGGTTTTGTGTGCAATTAAACAAGATATCAATTAATCAGATTAGAAACTTTGCTAGAGTCAGTCTGTAATTGATAATAAATCTTTAAAAAATTTTCATTTGGCTACTGCTGAAGCAGAACTGCTAAATAGGTTCAGTGGGTGATCAGATTAATATTAATGAGCATAATTATCTCTCTGTTCCAAGCCTGGCATCCTCGTAACACTAATTTTCTTGTTAAGTGATGAAGGTCACGAAACAGATTTACACCTGGGTGGGAATACAAAAGAATCCAAGAAAAAATAATTAAACAGTGTTCTTGAATTTCAACATGAAAAAATATATGTATATATATTTTTTCTTCCATGGGGACTCTTCCTTGAGATGTAGTTCAGCATTTAGCCTCCCTGAAGATAGCCCTTAAAAGACTTGCAAGATCTGCAAAACTTTTCCAGGAATGGCTCCATAAGCTGTCTTCTAGAATTGCACACATTAGGGTTGAAAACGGAGCTTCACCAGAGTCAGGCTCACAATATTGCAGAAAATTCCACCCAATGAGTGGCAGGCTAGAAGAAAAACAATATTGATGTATTTTCCTCTATTTGTGGTTTCTTTTGTCCACAGAGTGTTTTTTGTCTCTCAATGACGCCAAAGCAAAATTCTCCTTCGAAATGACAACTGGAAAATAACCCTGAGAATATATTTGGTTTCCTAACTAGTAATTAACTAACTTGAGCTTAATGGAATGTATTATATATTTTACCAAGCCTACAGAAGATTAGTAAAACAAAAGTAATATTTTCTTTTGTTTTGATCCCAAAGCTTGAGGCAAAGGCATCTGAATACTTCACAAGTGTTTTACATTCCCGAAGTATCTGTAGGTTCAAACATGTCACAGCATCCTCATCAGAGGTGGCAACATCTGCACTGAGTGTCACACACTCAACTCACTGCCCTTGGGATGTGTCAGGGCTTGGACAATAACAATGTCTGTGGTTAGGTGAGGTGTGTCTCATCCTTTAAAAGAGCAATTCACCTTCTTCTAGGTGAAATGGCCCTGTATTTCCTGACTCCCTCCATCACCCATGGAGACACTCTTGGCTGGTCATCTAACTTCAAGCTTCCCAAAAACAGGCAAGGGGAAAAGTGCTCCTAGAGATGATCAGCAAGAGCTGGGGGCCTTTGACAAGCCCTTTTACCACATTTAAGTATGAAGCTGTTGCAGTCTGCAGAACTCCATCACTAATTCAGA
Source organism: Aegotheles bennettii (assembly GCA_013398125.1). NCBI lineage: Eukaryota > Metazoa > Chordata > Aves > Caprimulgiformes > Aegothelidae > Aegotheles > Aegotheles bennettii. The sequence continues at coordinate 233,260 of VZRW01005550.1, forward strand.
TCACTTTATTCTTTTCTTCTTGGTTCTTCATGTCTGTAAAATGGGCACGTTCTCCAGTACAGTGTGTTATTATATGTTGTTGTTTATGGTTTTCTAAAGGGAAAAAGTCATCTGGTTTTCACAGAACTGTGTCTTTAAGCCTGCCTCACAGAAACCAAAATACAAATCTCAGCATATACTCCATTGTGTAATATTGGAAGGAGCAGGTTTTACTGAGATTGCCTAGGACGAGCTCAAACAACAATGAACAGTTTTCCTTCCTCTATAAAAGATTTTTTTCCTGACTTTACACTATTAGGTGCCATGCAGGAATGGTTCAGAGCTGAGTCTCAAACCCGAACTCTAAAAGCTTTGCCAAGGCTCTTTTTTGTGGTTTCAATCAGCTGTTGCTGACGATGCTCTGTCTTGCACAACATGCACCGGTCTGAAAGTGTAATCACATTACAGCACTGCTGATTAAGCTCACATGCAATAGGCACTTGGCATGGCCCCTTTCAGCCCCATGCATAAAGAGTGAGTAAAGAAACCCATTAGGGAGGTCAGTGCCTTTAAAAGTTTATTAATTGCAGAGTAATTTCAATGCCAGACATCCTTGCTTTGGCTGGATTGCTTACTTTAATTAGAGGTTGACAGCCATGGCTAAAGCAGTTTCCTCTCTTGGACTCTCTGACAATATGTTTTGGGGATCAGAAAAACACCCCACTCTTCTGCATTATTTGTACCTAGCTCCATAGCTCCTAGGGAACATCTGCTTGGAGCTATGGAGCAGAGTACCGATGTGGATTCGGTGGCCTAAAATGTCTTTCAGGTCTTATTTTGGGTATGACTTATTTCTTCTTCTTCCTCCTATTTGTCCACGTGTTCCCACAATCACTATGGGCAAAATTAACTTTCCATTACCTGTGCATCTTCCCAGCTCTAGTGAAAATGACCTTCCACTTCTATCCAGTGAAAGGAGACTCTATCATCATTTGCTCCGGGCTCCTCAAAACAAACTTTTAGTTTCTTGAAAAGATTTAGCTACCCAGGGAGATGTTTTTTTTCTGATGCATCGATGTGTTTTAATAAAATCCAATAAAGTGCAAATATGTCAGGGAAGATTTAATGTTGATGGTGGTGGTGTGCTTTGGAGATTCAGTGAATGAAAAAGACATGAACACATGAGTGAAAAGGGAACTTTTTTTAAAAAAATCAGCTTTAGCCAGCCAAAGTGGAAATCAGGTGAATAAATAAGAATATATTTTAGCCACAGCAGGGGCTATACATGTGTTCTGCAGTGCAGAGGGACCTTCCTGTCTAACAGACTAGTGTTTTGAGAGCCATGAAACAAGTGTTTTCTTGCTCATACATCAGCAAAAGCAGATGTTCAACCTGTCAGAAACAGCAGAGCCGACATTGTATCGGTGGAGGAGCAGACTGTTCAAATCAACAGGGTTTCTTCTCATGTGGAGTTTTTAACTGGAACAGCATGATCACAGTTGGTATGTTGGTGTGGGATGGTCCCATGGCTGCTCTCCTCCTGGGGCTTTCCAGACTCCTACCCACGCCCTGCTAAAAGCACTGATAAAATGGGATGTAAACAGCGAGCAGACCCTGAGCTGGCTTCTTCTGTTCCAGGAGACCCTCACCCAGGGGAATAGGTTATTTCACATTGCTCATTGGTCAGTCCTTACCTCCTATGTTTGACTGATCACGGGAATTTGGTCAAAATCCTGGGCTTTGTGGCAAATCCGTGCTCTAGGTGAGGGTTTTTGAGAGTGTCCTTGATCTCAGTAAGCATATCCAGGAACCTGGTGTCAGCTTTGCATTTATAAGAAGACCGGAAAGTGGGAAAACAGTTTGCAAAGCTCTGCTTAGCACTCTTCCCTAGGCAGCCACTGCCACGGACAGCTGAGGAGGTGATGCTAACTGAATCCAGAGTGAAGGAAACCAAGTTTTACAACCTATTCAGAAGAAGTCATTTATTTAATGGAAAGATTTGTCTACATTATTTTGGATGTTATGGTTTATACATCAAGTGCAAAATTACCCTTTCAAAGCTCTGGTATGAGGTGCAGTTTGAGTACTGTGTATTAAAAAAACAAAAAAGACCACCCTTCCCCTTCCTCCACGTCTGAGAAGCCATTATCCCTGGGGCAGAGAAATGAGTGTAAAAGGGATATTACAAGGCTGTATCCCCTGTTCACAGAGTGCTATGAGGGAAGCACCCTCTGCTTTCCCCACTGTATCATTGTTTTGGATAGCAAAGGTGATTTGCTCTGCAGAAATCACATCTTAGCAAACCACAGCCTGCATCCAGGTCTGGTTCAAATTAATTCATAGGCAGTCAATAATTGAGGAGTTCACTTGCTCTTGCGGATGGCAGGCAAAGTCAGGGAGGTTTTCTTTACCAATCAAGTGAAGGAAGTGTGCAATGAAATTAAAATTAATTTCTCTAAAGGGCCCCTTGGAGGGAGAAATTTTTGAAAGCTAAGTGATTAAAACATGGGTCAGGACCATGCCAGCCTGCCTGGTTACCCTCATTGTGCAGGTAGTCTAGAGATGGAAATGTTTCATACTATATAAAACAATATTGCGAGCACTGCTTGCTGCCTTTGTGTGACTGCATCTGGAAAAGGGAGGTCTCCTCTCCTCAAGTGTTGAGTGACATCTTACAACCTGTTTCTTTCCAGTCGACGTGGAAAATGTACACTCAGATTTCAAGGGAGAGGAAATATAAAGTATTCTCTCATCAAACTTAGCATTATCTCTTTAGCAGGCGGGCCTCTCTCCCACTGTACAGTATTTTTCCATTGTGTTAAAACAAACTTTATCTTCAATTCTGCTTCCCCATTCTAATAATAACAACGTGGCGTTCAAAGTTTGGCTTTTCAAGTGGTTCATTTCCTCAATACTGTAGGCAGCAAAAGTAGGCAGCAATTTGGCTTTTTAACAGATCAGAGATAACATTTCTTTTGCATCGGGATGAACTCATTATGGGCTTTAGGAACAGGACCTGATTATTTGCAGACACATAGCGCTACTTTTCTGATAGGAATGGAGAGATGAGGCAAAGTAATAGACTGGGTAAGAACTCATTAAATGTTGAGGCAGAACAATAGGCTCTTCCAGCCTTTAGCTCCTTAGATTCATCTGGATCTTTCAATCTCAGCATCCTTCAGCCACTGGAGACTGAAACAACAATGAACTGAGTGCAGAAAAAAAGCCAGGCAATTATTTCACTTCGGTAAGAAATTAATGGAATTCATAAAGTCAGAAGAAGGCAATGGTGCAAGGAGTAAATTGGGTTGCTGAGATTCTGACATAAGAAAAATAGGACAAAATGGCAGAGTATGAACTGGTAAATGCTACTCTTTTGAGGTTGGCAGTGATTTTATGAGGAGCCCTAAACAAAATCACCAAAAAACTTGGGATAGTCTATCCACTTTGGACCTACCTATAGATGCTCAGCTTCTCTGAGGGTTGGTGTACTTACGTTTTAGTACATCAATATGGACTCAGGCATGTGTCCGTGCCTTATATTCAGCTGGTACATGTTCTTTTAATGTATCTTGGATTGCTTTACATGCTTGACAGGCTGTGTTCTTTCTATTGGCTGTATGCTGCACTGCAAATGCAAAAAGCCTGCCTGCAATCGCCAACTCTTTTTCTTCTGAGGTTTACATTATCATCTTTGTCTCATTACTCCTGGATGGCTGCCCATCATTGCTTATATGGGTCTTTCTTCAAGAGATGAAAGGAGAATGGTGTGGGAAGGGAAGGGAAAGAAAGGGAAAGGAATCTTGCTTTTTCTTAAGAAAAAATAGCAAAAATAATTCATTGAACTGCATGGGTTTTATTATTTATGCAACATATTTTGGGATTCTAGCATGTGAATCAGCTGAGAACATATAGGAAGGAAAGTAATGATGTCTTTGCTGTCAAAGGAAAAAAAACCCACCCACCACCTCATTGCTCTCCCCCTACCTCTGACGTGGCTTAAGAAGAAGGCTGCCCAAAGGAATAGAGCCAAATTAACAGGCTGAGGGAATAGTAGCATTAGCTGTGCTTCTCGCTGTTGCTTGTGCCATGGATCCCCCAGTCATGTGGCACAGGCAGCAGTGGCACACATGGCCCCAGCTCCAAGGATGTGACACACAGCTCATCTTTGCACAGTGGGAGCTTCTGCACAGCAGAAACACCAGTTTTGTCTTTCAAGAGCTTTTTCCTGGTGTGACTCTCCAAATCTCTCTCCAACCAAACATTATAAGAGCTATTAACAAGTAACATTTCTGCTGGTGCAGAGTTTCAGATACCCTTTAATGAGACAGATAACCCGAGTTCCCCACATTCTCACCTGAATGCCACTGCCACCATTTCCATGTGGCAGAAGTCCATTTGCCCAGGCTGCCTTGCACCTCAGCCGTTGTATTTTGATGTCTGATATTACTCTGGACAAAAAGGCCAGTCAGGGCAACACAACAGCACTGGGACCCAAGGAAGCAACTCAAATTTTTACCTATTAACTTGACTACATTGAGTTTCCAAGGCTTTGGACACTCCTGTCTGAGCTTGATCTTTTCATCTTTTTGTTGTTGTTGTTCCTTTTTTTTTTTTTTTAATCCTTGCAATTAATAAGAATCTTTTAAATATTTATTTTATAATAATAAACAAATAACTTAGCTGAGCTCAGTTGAGTACAGTACGTGGACAGAAGAGCCAGCACTATGTGCTTTTGCACCCTGTGAAATTACACCCTGCATATCCATGCACTTAGTGCCCAGGCTATTTGGTGACTCTCCACTCACCCAAGATCACATGCAGATGCTGAAGATCTTCACCATACTGTGCAGACCTCCCAGCCTCAAATAATCAGTGTCTTAACGTAGAGTTGTCTCCTTTATAGAGAATGAATTCACAGCTGAATCCGAGCATCGGGAACCTTCAAGCCTAGGCAGAGATCTCAAGGAGATCCCACTTGTGGTGGAGGGGTGGCTTTGACCTGGGGATGACATCCACCCTTCCTGTCAGTGTCAAGGCCAAGCAGAGGTGATGATGCTCCAAAAGGCAGCGGCACATCCCCGTTCCCCACAGCCTCAGCTGCAGGTTGCACACACAGACTAGCAAAGAGGGGGGGATTTTGATGTTGTTGTTGTTGTTTCTCGCAGGTGAATTCCTAAGCCATATGCAGGAAATTTTCCCTTCGTGGCCAGGAACACATGGCCCAAGGGTTGGTGGAGGTGGGTATTTTAACTCCCTGGTCCCTGCCCCAGGCTGAACAAAGCCCTTGATTGAGAGATTGGCTCTGGACTTTGCAAGAAAAGAGAGCTTGGGGCTTTTGTGTGTGTGTGTCTGTATGTGTATTTTTCTTTTCTTTCCATCATACTAATGAAATTTGCAGACACAGAGAGGAAACTGAGAGTTATTTATAGGAGTGAGAGGAATGTGAGGCCTAATTGTGCTTAGTCTATTGCTAAGTATGTAATCTGTTTGCTATTAAACTTTACAGTCTTGCAGCAGTGTACATAGGGTCTATCGTGGGGGCTTTTTCTTTTAAGGGGAACATGTATATCTGATGAAGAAAAAATATCAGGCTAAGGTGCTTGCAAGCTTTAAGAACAAGTGGTGCAAGGCAGCGTTTTAAAGGAGGCAGGGGTATTTTTGGGGTTAACTAGGTTGGGTAATTTGGGATTTTTAAAGAATTTTTTTTCCTAATAATTGTAAATATAATTTATAATAATAATAATTTTCCTAATAATTGTAAAGTTTCTATGATGCACTGAGGTTCCCTGGAGCTGCTGGCTGTTTCCACAGGAGGTGGCAAGTCCTGGTGAGTGCCCAGGATGAGGGTTTAGGAGTGGTGGGTTTTGCCCTCACCTCCTGACTGGCCCTTGCTAGCCTGCTCCGACTCTCAGTGCAGGTATTTGCTTCCCTTACCACCCATTTCAGCCATGAGAGGCTGTTGATAACTGGGTGAAATGCTCTGTAGGCATGCAAAAGCAGGGAACCCTTGCACTTTTGCACACTCTCTTATGGAGAGCCCTCCCCAGCTATTCCATGAGCACTGGGGCACCCCTGGTGCATCCTTCCCACTGGTGTAAGGAGCAAAGCTGCTGCCCACAGGCATTTTGCTGTGTGTCTTTTGCTCTTCCCAGACACGGGTGAGAAGTTGAGGCAGTGGGAGTGGGGCCAGGGGTGCAGGGGCTCCTCTGTGGGGCAGCCACGACTGCTGTTATGGAGCTAGGACAAAGCTCAGCCTGGAGCTGGGGGTTAGCGTGGGGACCTGAGCTGCTGAGCTAAGCGTCATTCCTCATGGAAAAAGAGGAAAAGTCAGGCATGCAATCTGATACAACTGCTAATATCTACCAGGCAAAAGCCGAGCACTCAGACAGCTCTGGAGTTAACGGCTTTTTGTTGCTTATCACTGTCCACCCGTGCTGGAATATTCCAGTCCTATAATTTTTGAGAGGCTCTGAGGGATCCTGTCACCTCTCCTGGGTCTTGGTTTCTCACTTTTTCAGACAAACACTTTACTGGGATGTTTTGCAGAACGCCATAATGACTCACTCTTGTCACTCCTCTTTGCTGGGATAACAACACTAAAGGGAAAAACAAATTATATTTACTCCTGGTGCCCAAAATTGGCTTTGCCACTGCGAGCAAAATTTAGAAAGACGGAAACAGAGGAGTGATTATGAAGTGCATTGCAATTAAGAGACAGTCCTGTAAGAACCTCGTCCAGGGTTGGAGCTGAGACCAGAGGTGGGCTGGCTCCATCCAGGCTGACAGTCCCTGCAGGGGTGCAAAGCCACTAGCAGGCTGCGTGCCTGGGAGGGATGCAGCATGCTGCTTACTGCTGTGCTTAAAACCCCCAGCCTGTCCCCTCCCAAAGGGATTAAGGGACTGAGATAACCAGTGGCAGCAAATCAACGGCAGGGATCAAGAACTGCAAGGTAGTGCTTTGCTCTGTTCTTTCTCTGGTAAATCCACCAGCCTGCCAGCATGCATACAGGTGTGGGACAATATTGCCTGCTGTGGTCCTTATACAAGAAAAAAGAAGAAAAGAGGCTCAAGCTATGTGGTGGCAAGTGGCATTTAGGGCTGAATGACTGAGAGATGTCTGCTGTGCATCTCCATGGGAATTATCTAGCGCTTCTCCAGCTTGCTCACACTTTCAGACCCTGTTGCTAACTCTCAAATAAATTGACTTTATTCAGTGGGAAAATGAAGATCTGTCCTGGTTACCATGTTTCTGCCAGGCCACCAGGGAAATGCTGATTTAGCATGTGACATTTGGCATATTTGTAGGGTAAACAGGAGAAAATGCCAGGCAGGTTATCTGCAGCAAGGCACTCGAGCCCTCTTCCATTGAGAGTAAGACATGGGATGCCAGTTGGCCTCTGGCCAGTCATTTGGCCACTGACCAACTGGCTGAAATTCGTTTCTTCCATCCTTTACTCCTGGACCTGGTGGGAGAGGTGTTTTACAGCAGCAATTAGTTTATTCCTGGGGTAAACAGTAGAAATTGGAGGGTAATTGCAGCAAGAAGTTTGCTTCCTGTTCCAGTGTGAATAACCTGCTGGACGCCAACTGGATGTTAGCCCTCAACTCTGTAAGGCCAATTGGCAGCTGGTCTGCATTTGTCCCTCTTAGGATTTGCAGATGTATGTTGGAAAGTGTGGGAATGGGGATCCCATCAGTCCATCCATCACGGAGGTGAGCTGCAGCACCGGCTGCCGCGGTGAGGGGCTGCTCGAGGCAGGGTACACAGCAGTGAGGGCTGTGCTGTGCCTGGTGACCCAATCCCACCGCTTTCATCTCTTTCCCATCCTGAATAATGGACATTTTTCCTCCTCACAGTCCTGCTGGGCTCTCATGTACGTTAGTTGGTAATAAAACCCTGCATGATGCTGCTTTACCGCCTGTTTCATACCCAGATCTCCCACGCCTCACCTTATGCTCCTGCAATGGGACATGTACATTAGCACAGGCTCTTGACTGGGATGAGGCTGCTTGCTGGCCTCAGCATCCCCTCATATTTCCAGAGTAACTCTCTTAAAATGATTTAGCTTGCTGTGATTTGCTCCACTCAGTTTTGTCGCTGCACAAACAAGGCAGACATGTGTACCTCTGCTGACCTTTCTCCACAACCAAGCCTGACATGTTTCTGATCCTTTTTTCTGTTTGCTTTTCTCCTCTAGTTATCCTCCTCTTTGGCAGCAACCTCCCCTTATCATGCTGCCAGAATGGAACATAATACACTAGAGTATCTGCCTTAGATGATCCCTCAAACAACCCATCCCCTCTTCCATCACGTCTTATTATCTCATTTTTTTCATATTTCCATGGATCAGATGGATCCTTAGATCAATTTGCTGTCTATTGTTTTGAAGTTACAGTATATTCTTTCAAGGTCTCCTTTATTATTTTACTGTCTTCAGGCTCCTCTCAATTTTGCATCTTCACTTCTTGAAATTTCCTGAAGGCTGATGTCTCCAGGCCAAGGTATACTGCACTGTTTTCCAACTGGGAGGTAACAACAGCATACAATCCAAAGCAGGGATGGCTCTGCTAACATTTCATCCTCCTTCTTCTTGGATTTGAGTAGCAGGGGTGGTTCAGAGCTGGAGGGCCAGACCACGCTCTCTGTTGAGGTGGTGAAAACCCCTCAAATCCATCCAGTGATTTAACTGGAGTAACCCTGAGAAAACAGATCAGCTCAGCATGTCCAAGGACAGCTTATTCGTGTTGTTAACATTACTGACATCAGGAAATACTTATACATATTCGGACTTTTTCCATTTTCCCTGAGACCTCTGCCATGTGCCTGGGAAAGGAGCCTGCAGGGCAAAGGAGGAGGAGGGGAAAGAGCAGGGTCAGTGGGTGACCATGGTTGTGCCTACATTGCCAAGGGCATTGAGCAATGCCCATGTCACACCGTTGAAGAGGGGGGTGAAACAGAAATCTGCTGCTTACTAACACTTTAATTGAGCAGTGATGTTATAAAAGGATATGTGGTGAAGTAGATTCTATTCAAGCAGAATTTGGAATAAATCTCAAACAAGTCCTTTGGCTGAAGCATCCTTGAACTCAAGATAAAGAAATTTCTATCCCTTGGATATGTTCTGTCAACTGAATGCAGCTTTGTGAAATTTATTGGTTTTGCAGAAATCAAGACGACATATTTTAGGATAGTCCAGACATCTCTGGCTGCCTGAATTACCACAGTTTAAACTTGTTAGTTCCCCTCCCCCCAAAAGTAAAAAAAAAATTTAAGAACTTTCTTAACCTCTTTGTTGGGTACAATTTATAACAAACAAACAAGCAAACATCCCCCATCTGGAAAAAAAATCTGGCAAAGAAAATATAGTAAGGGGGAAAAAATAGTTTCTCTCACAGATATTAACCTTTACTCGGTGAGATGTGTTCGTCCTTCAGAAATGAGCAGCTGTGTAAATCGTTAGGAGGTTGCTAAGGATTAAGGCTAGCCAAAATATGTTCTTTTACTGTCTTAAATTTCCTCAACGTAAAATAAATGTAAGCTAAGCTTCCCTAACTGCAGATGCTGCCACTGTTCACACAGAATGCAGTTTTGCTATGGATGGATTACATCCTTTTTTAAATTGATTTGATACTTGCATGAGGCTTGAGAGTGTGAACACACGACATGGCCCATCTTCAAGGGGAAGCAGAGTCATGAGAAAGAGCTTGGAGTCCATGTGCTTCAATTAACAGCCAGGAAAGGCTGGTTCCCAGCATGCTTTTGTGCTGTAGCTATGGGACCATGGGATAATTACACTTAACATCAGTATAATTCCCCATGACTATTGCTCTATGCATTTTTGACGTTATCATGAAAAGACCCCTCTGAATGTGAGCATCTTTGGCCCAGGGATTGGGTTTTGGTTCTGTATCACAGAGTCCCAGGTACACAGAGTCTCTGACTCATAGGCACTGCCCTTTCACTATGATCACTAATAGTAAGAGGTGATTATACTTTCTTCTGACACCCAAGAAATTTATTTCATTCTGCTAATAATAAGTGTATGTATAGTCCTAGCTTTCCCTGCTGCAGCTCAGCAGCTCTGTGCTTCCTTCCACCTGAGCTGCAGATGGTCAATATTCTGCAAGATCAGCCCAAAAGGCAGCAACAAGGAGAGAAATGGTGATTTGAGTATGTGCTTGTGCCTTACAGCTGCACGAGTCTCTTCCCTTGCCTTCTCTAGCAGTTTATTTATTCTGAATGAAACTTTCATTCCTTTACTTCAAAAAACTTTCAGACTCTTGGTGGTATTTTTCTGTCCTTGATGGAATTTGATGTGCTCTCTATGTTATCAGCAGCCATCGATCCTCTCAACTTTGCCTCTCTAATTGTCAGGTAATAGATCTGAATGAAACAGGGCAATATTCAGCCCTGTAAAGAACTCTCTACTTACCCCCTGAACCTCTGCAATGCTTCCAGGGCATGCACGTGGCTTTTAAGTGGTTGTATTGCACTGAAATGAAACATGTTTGAGGGAAAAGGTCTAGAAGGAACCATCGGGAGCTGCCAGCTTGGCCTTGATCCATCTGGTTCCTTTCAGCACAGCTAAGAATTAGCTGGTGGGATATGGACCTGATCTTCAACGTGCTACACAAACCAAGCTCCAAGCAAGCACTGCTGTGTGTGCTATTCATCCAGAATATGACCCACTGTGCCAACCAGGCTGCTCTGCAGAGCAGCTCCAGGTTGCAAATATCCACAGAAAGAGTAAACAGCTGCAAGCAGCCACCTCAGGTTTGAGTCTCTCCCCCCTCCCACTGCTCCTTCCTTTTCTGGTGCCTCCTCCCACCATTCCCAACTCCCAGTTCCTTCTGATCCTGTATCTATGGGACAGGTGGAGCTGCAACCAACACAACCCAAAACTGACTAAAACCGTGCTGGTCCAGAAGCAAAAGCAATTTCCATTTCCCCAGCACTTGCTGTTTTGCCATCTCCTTTCTTTGGACCTTGCTTACAGGAGAAGGCATGGCAGTGAATCAGCAAGGTAAGAAAGTTGACAACAACTACAGCAGATAATTACAGCAACACCTTTACCTTGTAGAAACAACATCTTAAATTAGAGTCCAGTTGCACATGTCAAAAAGAGGACACGTCTAGAAATCAGAAATTCAGCTGGTGTCAGTGTGGACAATCTGCTTTGTGTCCTGTGCTGAATTGGCTCCGTTAAAAGGAACAGCTGGCAAGGGGCTTTTGTTTTATTTTTATGTTTTTTCAATAATAAATTGTAAATCAACTTCTTTCAGTGTCTTCTGCTGCTAACAAAGGCTCTCTGTTGTCAGGTTAGTGTGTTTGTGTCATTGTTTTCAGTATTGTTAGGATGTGTGCATGATGCCAAGTGGTGTAATTGGCCAACAGAAAGACTGGGCCAGGTGATGATTGTTCACAGATACATATGTGCAGGTTTTGAACTTCTAGTTGAAGACTCTTCTAGCACCCTTCCTATTAATTAGCCTTCAGGAATTAATAATTCAGTGGTCTTTCCTTCTGCTACAGGATTCTGACAGCAGTGAGTATAGCTGTTTTATTATGGGTAACAATAATAAAATATTCATAATAAAATATTCATAATTCAATATTCTTGATCTCTGCCATTCTTTTTATTACTGCAGAGGCTTATGGGATGGCATGGCTTTGCCATGTCCACACAAAAAGTCAGAAATTCCTCTCACACCCGAAGGATAGTGTGATATAGGAAGTTACCATAATTTCAATACAAGAAAAAAATCTCTTGTGAATCTGTCAGCTGATGACATCTGGGTGTAGTAATGCAACCACAGCACTAGGACTGAGGAATGACTGACTAGTCAGAGCATTTAGCTCCCCATACAGACCTGCCCAGCAGGGTGAATAAATCCCAGGGAGTATCAAGAAGAACTCACCCGGGATACAAAAGCAGCCTCTTTCCTTCCATGGCAACTAAAAATGCTGGGTTATGGCATGTGCATTAACCTCACCCTGAGAAATGCACAGCCTGTTCCAAAAAGTTCCACTAAAACAGCAACAACAACAAAAACCAACACTGCCAACTCGAAGCAGAGGTCAGGAGAGTCCAGCTGAGACGATGCTTTGCTGTCCCTGCCTCTGCTCTCTGAAGAAGAGCTTCTTTGCTCTCCCCGTTGCTTTGGGTCCTGCCTCGTCCCCTTTGGCTGGCTGGTGAGAAATGTTATGTTTCCATGTGTTACTCTGTCCACAGTGGACGTCAGCTATTAATATTCATAATATATTGGCAGCATAGAAAGAAAAAAAGATTTTCTTTGGTTAGAGAACAAGCAACAAAATCAATGGCATCTCTTTGTTAAAGATGATACCTCAAGTATAATCAACAAGTTCACTTCTCTCAAGTCAGAAACCATTAATCATCCTGTAAAATCAGATCAAATTCAAGATTAGTTTCTCATGGTATTGCTAAGGAATTACAGATATTTCCATTAGGAAAAGAGTTATTTCTTTAACCCTCCCAAGTTTGTTCAGTACTAATTTTTTCGTGTATAATGAAGGTTGCCTAATTTAAGGAATGTCAAGATCTAATTACAGGTGCCAGAACCCAAATAATTCTAAATCACTTTACAAATCAGTTGTTCATATGGTTTGGGGAAATTTGGCTTAGAAATGTGTGTATGTTGCTTTGGTCTTATACCTGCTATTACTGAAAAGCCATACAAGAAAGCTGGGTCTAAGAGGACTTAATCTGGGATTACAGATTTGAGACACTGTTCCCCTGTCCTGGCTCTCGTTTGCCATATGGCCACAGACTCAACTGCATGACTCTGAAAAGCTATTCTCACACGCTATTGAGCCACTGGGTTCCCATGCTGCTCAGATATGGATGATGATCCTCGCTCAGTCTCAAGGTTCACCCATTCTGACTTTTCACACCTTTGGGCAGGAACCATCTCTTACTTCATACTCCCATGCTGCCCAGCAGAGCAGCACCCTGTCCCTATTTTAGTCTTCTTGGGACTGTGGACTCCCCAGTTCTCAACTGGTGACACGATCATAAAATCAGACACAGTGAGACAAGATACAGCTTGAAGAAGTCAGGATTTTTTTTTCTGAATAAACTCTGAGAAATGCTGGGTTTATTTTTGTCATTGAATTTATGAGTAGCTTTTATCCTTTCCTTCTCTTAAGGTGCTAATAGCTGGTGAGTGCTCCAATAATACAATGAATTTGTATGTAATTCATTTTTCCACTTACTTAGTCCAGCTTTGGAGGACTCCCTCACTACCCAACAGTTGCAGAAGTGTCTGTTTCTTCTCCAGCTAACATTGATTTATTAATAACACCAGGCAGTGACTACCTTTTATGAATAAGTCTCCTATAAGCTGCTGCTGATTCTATATAAGCTTGAGGCAACAAAATGCCAGCTCTTGACCTGACTGTACCTTGGCAGATGGAGCATCAGCAAAGACAAGCACCTCCCAAGGCCTCCAGCATGCCCACAGTCAACAGCCTCGTGGGGGAGAGAAATCTATGTGCAGCACTCATCCCTCTTGGCAGCAGCCACTGTGGAGTGGCACATGGCCTGAGATCATCATCCGCTTTCTGCTGGTGTCAGCAGGGAATGGCAAGAGCATCCAGAGGGTGATTCACCCACCCAGCTCTGGATGGGGTGAATCACCCTCCAAAAGCAGTCATCTCCCACCACCAGACAATTGGCTTTAAATAGATGCCTAACTTTAGATCAGGAAACCTGGGTGAAATTAATCCCATCCTATGGGATTTTCTATCTCAGGTCAGTTAACCTTGTCCCATTACTACTTTATTTTGGAATATCCTTCTAGTCATGACATATATTCAGGCAAAATCTTGCCTACTACTTGGATGACAGTGAGAATTTTCTGAAGTGTATCTTTTTTTCTGTTGTTAATTGAAGCCTTTAGCCAATCCCATTGAATCAGTGGTGCTGAGCAGTAGCAGAAAGTGAAGCTACAAACTCAAAGTAGAAACTTTGAGGCAGAGGGTGAATAATATTTCAAAGTGAAAAGTATCATGCTATTTTCACCTCCTGCTTTTCAAAGGAGTAGAGGGAGAGAGAGAGAAGGTGCTCATTGAAAATCCTGAGTTAGATTTTTAATAATGTAGATTTCTCCCCCACTTTTCCCCCCTCCTTTTACTTCACATAGTGAGAAACTTCCCAAGGTTGCCAATGGCACTAAAACAGTCAGTCCACTTTCAGAATTTCAGTCACCTCTTAAACACTTAGAGGCTGAATTGAGTGAAAACCCGTTTTCAGAAGAGTTTCCAAGGAAGTAGAAAGTTTCCACACCCTGAATCTTGCACTTAAAGAGATGGAAACTGGATCATTGCTGCCAACATTCTGAACTGCCATATCACAAGCTGCTGAATGTTATATTCTGTAGTAAAAACTGCAAACATGCTTGGTGCTATATTAAAACACACAAATACACTTTGAGAAGTTTAGCTGAATGACATATGACTTGTTATTTGTTTTTTGCTTGCATTTTCTAGTCATAACGTTGCTTTTTAGCTGCCTGATAACAAACTCTAATGGAATCTCACAACTTGTGTTTCATGAAAGTTCAAGCATTGCAATCACAATGACTCCTCCATAAAAAGTTAGGGAGGAATGTGCCTCATATCAAAGACACTTGGATAAGAAAATCTGTAGACCAAACCGTTTGTGAACGACTAATCAGGTAGGGTTTGTGCCATGTGATCTCTTACTGATCCTACCTATTTATGGTTGTAAGTGTATAGCCTGGACTTTATACAGTGCTTCAAGGAAAAAGAAATGTTCCACAGGACAACAAATTAAGACCCTATCCTGGAGATCGCATGTATTTGGAGACTCCTACTTTGAAGCATAAGTGAAGCTTAAATTTGTGGCATTTGGAGGTGCTGAACCTTTCTGCTGTCCAGTGAGAAGGGCAGGACTTGTGTCCATTTATTATTTTTGTTTCTTTCCTTCCCATGGTAGCACCCAACTGGGGCATCAGCAGTGTACCATTTGGAGGGTTAACTTCACAACTGACCAAGCTGTTTAGCCCCAGACAGGTTTTATTGCAGATTGGCTCCTTCACTAGCTTGCAGCTCAGATGGGGCAGAGTACTGAACATTGGCAAATGGGATTTATGCTGCTGAGCTTCTTGATGAAAAGGTCACTGAAGAGCTCAGATGGAAAAGTCTTATCAGAAATGGATTCAACTTTCTACCAATTCCATAAGACTTGACCATACCAGAAGAAACTTTTTAAGAAGCAAAAGTTTGAGTTTAAAAAACTTTGCTTTCTGTTCACCTTTTTTACTTTGTGTGAGAAGATTTATTGCTCACAATATTCCATTTAGTGACTAATGTAAGGGAAAGTGTAGTAACGTAAAAGACAATATTGCATTTTAAAATTCATCCTCATTCAGTGCTTGAAGTCCATGGAAAAACTCTTTCTGGACTTAGAGGCTTTAGGTGGGGCATTAACAGATTCCCACTGTTTGACCCTGCTTGGTGATACTGCATTTATAGAGTCACATACAACTGATGATCCATTCAGTCACCTGATGTCGATGGCTCTGTCTGAATCACATATCAGAGGAGAGTATGAATAATAACAAAGCTGTGTTGGGCTTGGTAATGAAGTTACTTAGGAGTGTTGGTTGAGAAACTGCAGAAAGTGTTCAATCATATTTTGGGATTCCTCGGTGCGAAAAACTGGTATTTGCTGCCAGTGTCAGGCTTAGCCTTGCTATCATTTTGATACAGCCCAGTAAGGGTGAATTAAATGATTGTAATTAAATTGTTGTTATGTAAAAGCTGATAGCTTAGCATTGCTTTCCATATTATACAATAGAGAGCAGTTATTATATAAAGCAACCAACCAATCAAACAAAACAAAAACCCTTTCCAGAAAATCCTGCTTGCTTAAAGTGTGATCAAATACTAAAAGCCTTTGTAATGAGCAAATGAAGTTTGTGAACAAGATTTGTTTCTCTACAAACTAACTTACTTTGCATTCCAGTCCAAAAAAATAAATCATCACCTTTTCCTGTTGATAAATTTCGGGATCAAAATGCCAAGTCATGGGTGGGTTAGGAAAATCTTTTTTATAATCAAAGGCTTGGCGATCTTCCTACATTTTTTACATTTTAATTATACACTACATTGGAATCCTGCTATAAAGACATTACTTTCTGGAAACTCCCAAGTATTTACATGACTAAGACCTAATTGAATCAAGGATTCTTGCTCTTTCTTCTCCTTTTTTTTTCCTTTTTTTAAAAAAATAAAGAACTGTTATGATCATTCCTTGCTGCAGAAAATATTCCTTTGCTCCCATTGGATGTTAAAAGCAAACACAAACAAGACTTTTGTCCTCACACAGCATTTCAGATACAGGGTCAAATGAATTAGGATCTATATCTTTTGAGGAACTGGTAATTACTGCTACCAAATCCGATTAACAGTTCCTATAAAATCAATCTAGGTGTCCACATTTTGTGGTTTTCTGCTGACTGAAAGCATGTAGATATGGCTTTGGTGCCTACTTAGGAGCATTAATGTCCACTAATCCCAAGTGTCTGAACTGGGGCTTACTATAGTTCGGCTAATTAATTGGAAAAAAGTTAGCTCAAATTACCTTTCCCAAGTAGCCACGGGGAAGGAGAAGAAAACTGGATATAACTTAGGTCCATGAGTTGTACTGAGTGAAGCCCATCAAGGCAAAAGTTGTCCGAGAGCATCCAATCAGCAGCAAAGCTGGAACCAGAATGCTGGATGCTCATTTCTCTACTCTAGTAAAACCTCAGCACCACGTCTCCAAAAGATGGATGGCCTGCAGGACCTCTGCCCTGTGTTCACCACACAGGACCAGCGATATCTTCACTGTGAAGTCTCACCTGCTCAGCATGCACAATGAATATAATTTAATTCTTCTTAAGAAGGAAAAAAAAGACAAAAGTATTTGTAAGGTGCAATTTTTCCAAGCATTAAAAATGAAGATGACAACACTTACTTGTCTAACCAAATTGTAGGGAAAATTATATGTCTGCATAAAAAAATATTACATGCACCATTATCTTCTCCTCATTACAAGACAAATTCTAATCCCGGTAATTACAGTCATGCCTCCCTTTTTTTAGCTGTTTCAATAGGTTCAACACACTTCACTTCTTGTTACAGTTTCTTGCACTGAGAAACTCAAAATGAAAGGTACTGTTCAATTGGAAAATATTAATATTACAGTAATAGTCATAAGGAATTGGATTTGTACAAAACTATAAAGCAAAACACACTGAGATGATTCATTATGCATCACATGGAGAAAGACGTAATGTTGTTAATATGGGAGAACAGATGTGTCTATGTATTTTAAGTATCTCTTTTTCTTTTCTCTGATAAAAAGTTGTGGGTTATTTTCTGAAAAAAATAAAAATAAAAAAAAAAGGAAAAAAACCCAACCTGATCTTGATTACTGGTGCTATTGAGAAAGTTCATTGGGAAATGAAAGCAGTCACTGCTGTTGTCATTAATCTCATTTTATGTTAGTTTGGCTTTTACTGCAGAAAGTAAAAACTCTTGGGTTTTCTTTCATACCCAGTCCCATATGTGAGTTAAAGCAAAGTTGACAAGCAAGTCCTTGACGTAACCTCACGCATGCTGTGGTTAGACGCTGTATAGCAGCAACAGCCCAGATGTGATTTCCTCACTGTATTCAAATTAATTGGGCTTTAATTAAAAACGCAACACCGTTTTTTTTTGTTTTAAAGAGACATGGCTAAGGGTGATCATTTGATAGTTATCTATATTTTTTATGGTAAAGCTGTTTAGATGTGTGTGAGAAGGGAAGTTAATCTTTTTTCCATTCTGTCATACCTCAAGCACTTTGTGCAGGGACCAAAAGCATGCTTGTGAGTTAAAGAGGTCTATGGAACAATACCTGTGATTTTAAACATGACAGCACTCCCACCTTGCCTATGAGTGAGGCCCATTTGTCACTGCCTAATGGCTAAAATACTCTGTCCTGAGGGACTGAACTCCGTCTCCAGTGGCTCCATACTGCTGACAATTCATATGTTTAAATCCTTTATGGCACAGACCAGTGGAAGACAGATCTATAGAATTTATTAGATGATCCCTCTGGATTTTAAAATTATATGATGTATTTATACAGTGGAGGTGCTCCTTATGAATCCTGGAGGACTTGTTTGAAATGCACAGAACTCTTTCTGTCTGTATTATACAAGGAACTGCCTCCTCTATTTTCCGTGCTGAGAATAAGCAGTAGATGTAGTCTCTTGCCTATCTGCTTCTAAGATCTGAGTAAGTTAAAGACAAAACTTCAGTAAGTCTCGGACAATGCAGAGCAGAAAATGAACGAGGAAGTCATTTGGGTAGGAGGGATTTAGTTCCAGAAATCATTTAAGGGAGCAAAAGCGATTGCAGAGTCTGACCTTCCAAAGGAAATGCTTTGAAAAACATCCTCTTCACAAAACATCTTGTCCTCTGGAGGAGCAGCCGTGCCCTGTGCCCGCTGCCCATGGCAGCTCCTTGCTAGCAGGAAAGAGAAAAGTCAGAGGCTCCATGTCAGAGCAGAGGTTTTCTTGCTGATTATTTATGGAGGCAGGTGGAGAGCAGCAGCAGCAGGGCCAGGTCCACCTGCAGCAATGCCCACCTTACCCAGACTCTGTGTTAACGTGGCTGCACCCACCGTGGATGTGGCCAAGGGCAGCTCTGCCAGCTCCTGGTGTTGAGAATCCTCTCGTGCCGCTGCTCAGTAACCCTCATGAGCACCATCATTAGTTAGGCACTGTTTTATAAGCACCCGAAGACTTGCTAGGTCTTAGCCACTGTTGGAAGTGATGACTTCTTAATGGCAACCAGCACGCTCGAAAAATTCCCCAAGATTGAACAATATTCTGGCGACAGACATTGCCCTGGGGAGCCAGCTGCCTGCCCTCTCATTGCTCAGATACTGAGGTTAATTGGGGAGCGGAGAGCTTTGAATTACCACTACAGTATAAAGACATCTACGTGCTTGCTTTTAATGTTTGGTTTCAGATCCTTGTAAAAATACCGATGCAAGTTTTAGCTATTACTAATCACATTAAGCCAGTGGACACATTTTATTATTTGGCAGTAAGTTTATCCTGTGTGCTGTAACTGAGCCCGTAACAAGATTCCCACTTCGTTTTGTTTGCTTACTTGGTAGTGCAGATAGAAATTGGAGGATGCTGCAAATGAAAACTCTATCTAGGCCACATAATCTCCTTCATTAAGTCTGAGAGATGCTGGCTGAGGTTCACTTGGGGACCTATTAATGGAAACACATCTGCTGTCTTCGTAATAATAAAAGACTGGCTATAAAGTGATTAATTGCTGTTAACAGAAGCAGGGCCTGCTTCAGGAAGGCAAATATGTGGCACGTTTGGATGCTTAAAGCACTCCAGGCATGGGAAGGCATTGCACAGCCACCCAGTTCAGTTTGTAGCACTGCAAGGACAGCTCGAAGGGTTGTCCATGCAGGGATGGGTCATGTCGGGCCACCTTGCCTTTGACTGACAAGCTCACCTCCTCCAGACTTTTCCAAGGTAAGAGCTAACTGGAAAAGAAGCATCACTGCCTTTTTCTCATTCAAATGCATTTTATTAGCAGTATTTGTATTACAGTAGTCACAAGAGACCCTAATCAAACTGGGGCCCTCTTGTGTTAGACACTGTCCAGATGCATAATATAAAACAGATCTTCCTTTTAAGAACTTAAAGGCTTGCAGATAAGCCAGAGCATGGGAAGGGAAAGCCAGACACGAAGTGGGGAAATGCCGTGACCTGCCTGAAGTTTCAGAAGACAACTGAGATCCTGTAGGCCTCAGTTTAGAAATATTGGATCTTACCTTCTTTATGATGGAAAATAACGTATGAGATCCTCAGCAGTGAGATATCAGCATATGGGCTTCAGCAGAGCCACACTGCCTTGTGTCTGCAGAGGATCTGGAGGAGTCCTGGTTCTGGCAGAGGGGAACTAAGCAGCTAGGCAAGAGAGAAAACACTTGTATTGGAAGATGCTCAGGATGCCTCAACAGAGAGCTCAGAAACATTCCCATCTTACAGGGGCTTTATAAGAAGACATGTCACACCCTTTCAAATGGACAGAAGGAATGAGCCAGAATGGCAGGCAAATAGGGCTCATTTCCAGGCAGTATGCTAGCACGTTGATTAGAGTCCAGATGAAGATAAAAAGGCTAGAGATCCAATGCACAGGGCTGGAATCACATGTTTCTGTAGAAGATCTAATGTATTCATGCTGTCAGGTCGCATACATTAGACCTAGAAACCTGATGTTTTCTTTCTTCTTTTTTCTCCCTTTTTGGAAACACTTTGAGCAAATATATTGAATGAGACATTTGCAAGCATGGAGCCCATTAATAACACCGGGAGAATGCAATGCTGCAGTCTCATTCATACTGCTCTTGGGAGCCAAGGAAATTAAAATCCTATACGTTTCTTTTCTGCACTGGGGAAATCAAAGCCAAACCATGAGATGGGGCTGATTAGAGACAGGTGAAATGTCTGTTTGTTTTTAAAGCATTACAGCTCTCATTTTGATAGTCCCTAGATTTTCCAAGTGCATTCTGCAGATATCAGAGGAGAGATGGCTGCGAGAGAAGAAAACAAGTCTGAAGATGATCTGAGAACCAGGACCTTTTCAGATGTCAAAGAACAAAAGACACTACAGTAAACACTCCCTGGCAACAGCTGGTGGAGACACCCATCTTGTACTGTACTGTATTCCCCACACTGTGGATTTGTAAGACTGTGAACCTGTAGTCCAATTTGGTTTAAAATAACAACAAAAATTAAAACCTTCCATGAATCTATTAGAATGAGGATGCAGTAAAACTGAAAATAATTATGAAATTCTGCATATGCATATATTGTGTACATAAGATTAACTCATCTATATATGGATATGTTGTTCCTGTGTATAACACACATCTTATTCAAGGTGCACAGAGCCATGTTTGTGCACATATATAGTCCTTGGTACTGATCCTTCTCCAGGCAACCACTGTAAATCAGGATGCAGATGTCCATTAGTTGAGTATTAAGTGGGCAGACAGACATCAAAATGATTTTGTCACGAATCTGATGTTCTCATCTAAATAGATAAAAACGGTCTTGTTTTATAATTGCTGCCTCCAGTCAACCTCATATGATTTCCTAGAGTTGCTAACGTCCTTTTTATTGCTGCCATCTGATTGTATAACTCTCCACTGATAGCAGATCTTCATATTGCATCGATTATAAAGAGAACAGGAAAGTGAACAAAATGTACTCTTTCTGTTTATAGTTTGAGCTATAATTTTGTGGCCCTCCTTGGACGCCTCAACAGAAGAATCAGATGCACTTTTCTCCATGTTTGGCAACATGCACATAATTTGGCTGGGAGCTGTGTCCAAGTTTACTCAGCTCTTCTGCTCGCCTGCTTTCACGAATGGCTTTTTTTAGGACATGGGAGATGGACAGGACTCCCAGTGCAACTGTTGAGACACAGCAGGAACTTCTATCAAATAGAGAATTTCTGAAGAAGAAAGGTTGTTTATGAACCCTTGATCATCATCCACTGATGTGTGATAGGGGTATGAAGGTTCAGACATGATATATGAGGGAGGTGGATGATTATGTACTTGGCAGAGGTTGTATTTACCCCCTTAGTTAGGGGCATAGGGTTATTACTATTCATCAAGGTAAGTGGGGGTCACAGCCTGCTTTTATTGGCAAAACCTTACTCCCTTCCTCATCTCAGCATGCTGCAAGCCTTGTCTTTTCTTCATCTGGAGGCCTGAGATGGACAGTTGACTCCTATTCAGCTGTGAAAAAAACTATTTTCTTGCTTTGCTGTACTTTGGTCATTTCAGTGGTGAACGACTCAAGATTACAGCAACTCGATTAAATTAGAAGTTTAAGGTAGAGTGAATCTGATATTTTTAGAAGCTGAAAGAAAAAAAAAGGAATTTATTTATTTGTCTCTCCTTCCATGAGAAGAATTCTTATGTAAATTGAACACATTTTTATAAAATCACTTATTTGCTTTAAGGCCAAGTGGTAAAAATCTCTTCTGTATAGCAAAGAAAACCTTTTGACCTATGTATTAGCTATTTTAAAAGCTAGCAAAGTGGAGTAGAATAGGGTTTTTTATTTGGTTCAGAGCCAAGTCAAAAGATTGCCTGAGGCCAATCTGAAAACAAGAGACTGTCCTGGGTCATCTTCGTGCCTTACTGCTGGAAAGTGTGCACTGAAGTTTTTTGTGGGAATGTGGGTTTTTCCTCTATCATGATCAAATTTCTCTGTACATGGCTATGTAAAAGGGCTAATTAGAGGAAAGGAAAACTGAGCCCAGTTTCCTCAGTTTCCCTGTTTGCTGAACAGCAGTGTTTGAACCAGTGTCACTAATCCTAGTTTTGTTTTGTTTTGTTGCCATAGTCTTTGTTGACTGAGGTTTCTCTCAAAGAGATTACATGGCATTTTTTCCCAGACCAAAAAATGTCACCACTCTTGCAGTGGTCCATTAGCCATTATCAGCCCAATGATGGGCTTTAACTGCAGGGAGGGAGATAAGGCTAGACAACGAGAGAAAACCTCAACCCAGTAATAAACTGCTGCAATAATAAGGGTAGTGTAGCACTAGAAAGCTGCAGGATGTCACTGTGGATGTGCTAACTGGTGGCAGCCCAACTCCCATCAGTATGAATGAACCTGCCTTTGGTCAAGTAACTGGCTACAGAGTTTCACAAGATTTCGTCCAGTCCTGTTTCCTAAAACAGAGAAAAAATTTGTCATTGGCAAAATAAAGATTGAATAAAGCATGAGTAATGTGTATGTAGATCTGGAAGATATCTTGGCACTGAGATTAATTTCCTGCTCTGACGGATTTAGAATTGCTCAGGTTCCTGCTGCGACTGGAAAGTTGTTTCAGAACATCTTTCCTGTAATGCACAGAAACCTTCTTCATGTTTCCACCCTCTATTTACTCACAACCAGTTTGATTTGGGGCCAACATTGTCCTTTAGCTTAAATAACTATCTCCTTCCCCTGGGGGTTTACCCAGATTATTTATAGAAAGCAAGCCTTTTCCTAGCCTTTCCCTTCTTTTCCTAGCCTAAACAAAGCTATTTTAGTTTCCTCTCCACCAACCTGGTTGCCCACATTTTCCTTTACACCTGCTCCATTGCCAGATCCTGGCTGGTCCCAGTGCCCCGCATAAGGACCTTCCTTCTCCCTCGCGATCACACCAGCTTTGTATCCACCTCCCTCTTCAGCTCTCATTCCACCCATGGTCCATTTATCCTGTGATCTTTAATGCAGCCACATCTTTCCTTTCCTTTTCCATGTGTAATTTTTTGAGCCCTGTTTATTGCAGTACTCTCTGTCATTTGTGCCTCACATCATTTCTATGCCATCTTTGTCAGCAGGAGATATGTGGATGGACAGTGGTACAGAGACACTATTTTGAGATTTCTATTTATATGACAATATACATTTCCTGATTTATTATTGGAATGCTATAAATAGGCCATTGACACCTCAGCCTGGGCTCATTATCTGTGGTCCCTTTATAGGCCATGAGAAGGTGCAGGTCCATCACATCCTCAGACCTGTGCCTACAGGTGGAGAGAGAGAAATTTTGGAGGTGCCAGTTTTCCTTCAGGGAATATAAAAGGACACCAGGGCAGGAGGCCAGGATTAGTCATCTAACTTTTTGACACCCTGAAATCAGATAAGATTAATTTCACTTCTAAGTATCCACATGAACAAGGTAGTAGATGACTTCTGGGTATCAGAAGATCAGGAACTGCCTGACAACTAAATGTCTTTTCCAAAGATGACATTCAGTTCCATTTGTTCTGGGCACGTGCATATGAAAATAGAATGAGAATTTCACACCTCCCTAATATTATTCAAAATCTGCTCTTTCTAAAGTCTGGTATTGACTATGAGGAAGTGATGTAACGCTTCTGAAAATGCCTCTTATTGTGTCTGAGAACAACTAGTGAGTTTGAGGTTGGTCACAGTTAGCCCTGGGCTAGACACGTCCTTGCTCTACTCTTACAACAGATCCACCAGACCAAGGGCTGAAGAAACACCGGTTTCTCAGGATCCCATCCAGGCACCTCTGCTCTGATTTCCCTCTGCTACAACCACCAAGGAGGGCTGAACTCCTTCACTCTTGTCTTCTTAAAACCTGTACATCAGGCAGTCATCACAAGGTAAGCAAGAGGCACGTAAATCCTTGGGCTGTTTGTTGTGATGGAATCCGGGCAAGAAAAAGGACTTGGAGTTCATAATGGAAAATATTTTTGACAGCAGTTACACTGGGGCAGCAACTTTGCTCAGTAAGCATAGGAATTATTTTGGTATACAATAAATCTTTGTAGTTCCACAGCCTCACTTGTCAGCTCTCCCAGCGAGCATCCTCCCCAGCCCAGATCCTGACAGGTTTAGCTTTGGTACAATGCCTAGCTGGGCTGTTATGGATTTGTTACATTTTTCTCTTTTCCCCTGTTACATGCATAAGCCTTCCATGCTCTGTAAACTGAAAATGCATAAACTGAAAACATTTCTTTTTGTTTATAGGGAGAGAGAGATTGTTCTGCATACGCCTGGGAATGGCTTCATCCCAGACATCTTGTTTACCAACTCTGAAACCTCCTGCTATGAATTTTGAGCCCTTGCTCTCAATATCTGCCTAGGCATATATATGCCTGCAGAAAACTCCTCCCTCTTGGAAGTGTTATGGCAGGGGCAAACTGATGACTCAGGAAAAGAAAAACCAGCATCTCCATTTTAAAGCTTGCTAACAAGTGTGACCCTGCTGGCAGAGGACTGGTTTCATTTGGCTTTTGAGGCAGTCACTCACTTAAGGCCAGTGGTGAGTTAAGAGCTGCTGAGATGTCTTCGGATAACTTCAGCTAGAGTCTGCTGGCACATTTCAGTACAGTGAAAACAACACAGAAATATTTCAGGGTAGATTATTAGCAGAATGGAAAAAAACCTACAGATGTGTAGTAATTAATCTTGTCTCTTGAAATTTGCTTATGCTATTTCTTTCCTTCTTTAACCTTTGTTTAAAATCTTCAGCAGGGGTGAAGAGCTGGGAGGACATTTGAAATACTTGTCTCAGTCCTGAACACATCTCTGAAACAAAAGAAAATAAAAACAAAGTGTTTTGAGCCAAATACTAATAGTTCTGTAGCTAAATATCCAGTTTCCCTAATTTACCTAATCTTCAGTTTATGCTTTAGTTTAACACAACAAAAGATTATTTAGAAATAAATGTTTTCATTGGATGCATAGGATTTTATTTCAAGTGGAGAAACAGCAGATATGTTTGCTTCAAAAAACAATTATTAGTAGCAAGATGGCAGTTATTCTCCTGCAGAAACTGCTCTTTAGCCTTCATGGAAAACACCAAAAAGTTTTTGGAAAAAGTGCAGCATATTTATTTGAAACCATCATAGCGATTTTTCCCACTCAGCTTTGTCAGGAGTGTCTTTAAATAGGAAGTATTGCTTTCTATAGACGGACTGAGTTCATAATTTCCCCTTACACACACACTGGGAGACACGTTCAGTTGGACGTTTGGAGAAGCGGCTCGGCACGATGAGAATGGAAAGCTACCGGGCTGGGAAGGGGAGCAGAGCCTGCAGACACAAACCGCAGGACTGTGCCTGGCCTAGGAAGGAAGCAAAAGGATGTTTCCGAAACCCATAGCATATAATAATTCACTTTAATCTTCCGTTGTTGTCTTGCCTTTATGGCAGGGAAATAAAAATGAAAAAACTCCAGTTGAGATTTACTAGAGCAAACTGTCTCCTGGCTCTCTGGCTGTCAGCTGGAGGAGCAGGGTTCTCCAAGAGCAATTCTTGTAGATAAAGAGCTACCTCGAGGACAGTGTTGGACGATCTGTGCTGGACCACACAAATCTTTGCTTTGTCCTTTGGAAAAGGGTTGGGGCACAGGATTTCAACAGGCCAGTGTCGGATCATCCATAAAGAAAAACGGCGTTCCTGCTCCCAGGGCTGGGGACCTCTTGTCTTTCAATACCCTTAAAGGGAAAAATCCTCCCACCAAAATAATTTTTGAACAAATAAAGACCTCATTCCATGCAGTGGAGGAGAGACCATGTTCCTAGCAGGGATACAGGATTATTAGCTTTAGTGAACAATTTTTCAGCCCCTAACAGGTAGCACATCACTAAATGCTTCTGAAATTCCTCCCCTTCTTTTGTACATCAAATTACACTGAGCTGTAGATGCCTGACAGAAATCTTCTGGGAGCAAAACAACAAACAAAAGACATTTCTTGGTTGCCATTTCCATAGCCTGGAAATGCAGTGAGTGTTACCAGTCCGGAGAACGCCCTTTGCCAAGAGGCAAAAAGCAAATCGCTATTTAAGACATCGTCAAACTCCCATGAGGCCTCATCACCTCTGACAGATTTGTGAGTCACGAAGAGGAAGTATTTTACTGCTATCCTGTTTGGTCAGCAGGTGGAAGGGAAATAGCTCTCAAAAACCTTGGAAAAAATGAATTTAACAAGACTTAAATTTCAGCATAGTCTTAGTGCTTTCAGCCTCAGCCTAGCTTCATGCAATGCCAACAATTTTCTGGATATTTTACAGAAAAGACAACAAGACAAGATCTTTAGCATAAAGAAATTCATTTTACCTTAAATAGTTTTTGTGCTACTTCCCAACTTTTCATCCAATAATATCTCCCTAACAAATCTGAAGAGCCCTTCTCTCTTGCTATTTTTTCCTTAAATGTCTCAGAATTCTTACTCCTGCTCTCCAAGAAATTTTGCTGCAAGAGGAAAACTACTACTACATTTTCTTAAAAATACAAGGTGGAATTAAAAAAGGACTTGGGTAGTTCATAAACTTTGCAAAAGGCATGAAATTCACTCCTAAAGAAAAAAGAAATTGCAGGCATCTCTCTTTTGCATAACGCTAAGAAAATAGGAAAATGAACATTGCTGAAGAAATTATTTCCCAATAGGATTTTAGGAAATTAAAAAAAAATAATTTCCATTTCTACCGAGAACATTTTCTAGCTGGAATGTCACCCAGATAAAGTGCTAGTGGACAAATTATAATATCCCTCTCTTCATGAGACTTTTAAGAAAATTAACTCTTCTGCTGTAGTGCTAACTTGTTTCTCAAAGAAGTTGAGGAGTAAAGTGAGGAGTGTCAACCTTGCCAGTCATGGTGATTGTACACAGCATCCCAACTGGGACACCTTGCTGGCACTCTGGTTTCCCTTAGCTTCATCACAACATTGAAGGAACACAAGAACTGAGGGCTTTGGTGCTGCCATCTCTGCTTTCCCATATGACAGATAAGCCGTGGGTGAACCGGTCTATGGGTGAGGTTCCCTCCTTGCTCATGAGGAAGACCTCAAGTGTGCACAGAAAGCATTCAAGAGGCGAAGGCTGTGTGCTTTTGAGAGAACCCTGTAGTAGACATCAAGCCCTGAATATCCACCAAGCATTCAGAAGGCACTAATAACATTTAGACTTGACTTACATGTGTCTCTTGCAATACCATTGTTGGTCTTCTATCTTCCTTATTATCGTCCTCTAAAAGGTAAGATTAGAATAACCCAGCTCCTTAACCAAGCCTTGAATATAAATTAGCTTTAAAGACCTTTTAGAGCCAATTTTTCCCACTGTTTATACATTTCTGGTTCAGTAGATATCCATCTCAGAACAACAATGAAGAAATGGGTCCATTGTTCAGTAAAGTACATAAAAGCTCTAAAGTTTCCTTAAAGATGTTCCAAAGTGATACATGATCTTGGATGCTCAAATCGGAGATATATAAGAAACGTTTTCAAGTATTCTTAAATAAAGTAAGTCTTTGGGTCAATTCCAGCCAAGTTGATGAGAGAACAAAGTATAATACAGAGAACATCACTCTGACCCTCATCATGTGCTTGTTTCTCTAGCTACATCCAAGGACAGGATTTTGGCAAGTCCTGCAATGTTTTGACACACACACATTGAATTTTCAAGTTCCACCTGGGACTTGTAGTAGCCACACAGCAAGGAGAGCAACTGTTTTTGTGGTTTCTTTCTGGCTCAGGCCACAGGCTGATGCACCACAAGTCTTACGAGAAATTCTGCTCTGTTGGGATTTCCTGCATGATTCTGCACACAAAAGCAGCCCAAGCGATTCAGCTGACACAGTTATTGGAACCTGCAGATGATGTTCCCAACACAGTTTGATCTGAGAACCTCTGCTTTTCACCCACTACTCTTTGTTACATCCTACGTACTTCCTGCATAATTTGGACATATTTTTTAATGAAACATCCCGAAGTGTTATGAAGCACCATTGTATTCTGCTAAAGCACTGCCAGTCCAGGGAGAGCTGCATTTCTATTGCCAGGAAGAGATTTAACAAGTTACCGAGATTTAACAAGTTACCATGCATCAGCTGAGCTGTAGGAAATCTCCATATGGGCCTTTTTTTTGTTGTTGTTGTTATTTTCTGCATCTGTGGCAAATGTAAAACAAGACATCTTGTTTTAAGGCTGTCTCACGGTGTTCTGAACAAAGTTACCTTGCAGTTACCACAGACCATGCTTACACCCATGTAGAGCTAGCGGGTAGTAACTCATTAACCAAGGGAACACGGGGCTGAGCAACTTATGCCTGGAGCCCCCAGTCCACCTGGCGTTTGGACTGGGAGGTTTGCCAAACAAAACTGTTTCGCTCACTAATGGATGTGCGCAGGGCATATTCATGCTGCTGCTCAGACCAATGCTCTCCATGTGGTCTTTACTTTCCTCGGCATCACCCACAGCCTTCGTTTCCACTGTTGGAGCAAATCTCCACATCAGATAGGGGCAGGGGGAAACAAAATGAAGGAAAAAAATACACTGGTAAAGCAAAGTTAGGACAAGTTCACCAGTGGGAAAATATTCAGCTTGCATAAGCAAAAAAAACCCCTCTTGATCACAAAAAATTGGCCCCTCCCCCCAAAAAACAACCTTGAATCAGCAAAAGTCATACAAAGAAAGAGAAATGCTAAAGTGCTGTGATTACAGTGAGTAAATGAGAATAATTTTGGGATCAAGAACGCATTAATGTACTTGGCAAATGAAAAGGAAAGAGATTTCACTCTCTCACCAGCCTCATTTTATTTCCAGATTGAAGAGACCCAAGCTGACCAGCTGGAATTCTGGGACTACACTGAAAGTACCTTGCATTTTTCCTGATGAATGTCAGTTTTAGACAGTAAGGCTGATGTATCTCTCCATAAAACCTAATGGGAGAAATGTTGCAGTGGGCTGGTACCTGACAGAGCACTTGGGAAAACTCCATCACTGAGGAGCAAGGAGGGGAGATCTTGTCTTGGGGGAGAGGGAAGGAATGGGTTCCTCCTCAAAAATGTATTTCAGTCCTTATTTTAAGAGTTTTATAGAGCTTTGGTATGGTGGTTGGCACTGAAAGATTTTTTCCCGCAAATAAAGAGTTGAAATTGAAAAAAGCCAGCTGGACTAATACCTTGGTTTAATTGCAGTAAGATATGGAACTGAACAAGTTAAATCTGAATTACTGCAATATTACTCCTAAAAGGTTTACTGTATGGCACTGTATGGCATGAGTCACAGTGTGGTTTGGTCTTTTGTCTATGCAGACTTTACAATATTTTCTTTTAAGGGGGGGCGGGGGAGTTGTAGAAGCAGAAGATTCATCAAAGCAAGTGAGATCAATGGCTTTATCATGCTCATGAAGGCAAGCCTGGCAGTTCCAGGTGCCTATCAATCCCATAGGAGGTGAGAAAGCCCTGTGAAAGCACCTCCCCATTTGGCCAGTAATATCCTTTCGAGGAAAATTCTTTCCTGGTCCTTGCTTTAAAGAAGTGATTTGAGATTAATGTAAAGACCATTTGTCATTTGGATTATAAGAAATGCTAATGGCTTCACCAACTTTTTGCATTTTCTACAAATTAAGCTTGTATTGTGAACTGTTAAGTACAAAACAGTAAAGAAATAGTCTCCTCTAAATGGCAAAGACCAAACCTAGTCACTCATCAATTCACTGCTAATTGTCAAATGTGTTTATTGCACAGGAGAATTGATAACCTGTAATGAGACGTGATGGATTTAGCCAGCTGGGTTTCTAAAATTTCAGGCTGGTGTATGTCCAACAGAAACCAAGAGAGTTACAGAAGTGCAAATAAAAAAAGAAAAAAGAAAAAAAAAAGAACAAAAAGGGGGAAAAAGTACAGTGGTGTTGATTCAGCACTGATGTATTTTCTTTTTCTGATTATTTCTGTAATAAAAAGTGTCTGGTAAGTGGGTTAAAGACTGACTGAAGGAGATGGGATTGGAAAAGAATTGCCATTATGTTTGTTGATATTCCTCCAGTTAATTTGAAATGTAAGCAAGTCATGGAATAATTTAGGCTGGCAACATATTTCATGAGTCTTTCCTTCTCAGGCTAAAAAAAAAGAGAACACACTGTCTGTATCAGTAAGCACGCAATGTATTTAGATAAGTAAATGGAGTCAGAAGGAATACTGCCTGCAGGAGAAATAAATGGAGACAGAACCAGCAGCAGAAAAAGTGTCTACTTCTGCAGATATTTTGCATCTTTCATCACATTGAAGCAGCCCAGTGTAAAATTCATCTGTTGCCAGAACCTGGCTGCATATTCCTGCACTTGCCCATCTCTCCCATGATGCTCTTTCCTTTTCAGATGAAGCTGGAGGTGTCTCACAGCCCTCTGCCTTTGGGACATGGACTATGCCCTGCTGCTGAGCCCTCTGTGGCACCAACCTGGCCCTGGCACGTGAGCACAGCCAAGGGATATGGCTGGAAGAAGCCAGCCCAGAAGTTCAGCTACCAAAACCAGAGAAGCCCCTATGGGGGACAGTTTCAGCCCCTGATGTATCGAGGTCTGAAGGCAGTGTGGTGGCACCCTCATCTGGTGATCTTCTCTTTATTTTTCCTCTTTTGTTAGCAAATTTTCTCCTACCCAAAATCCTGCCAAAAAAGTTAGCCACCCCAAATACTGGGAACACTCACATGATATTTGCAGCTGACCACATCCTCCCCAATCTGTCTTCATCTTGGCATATATAGCTTATGAGCTTGCAAAGAACAATTCACCCCTTGCCCAATGGGTCTTGTATTCAACCACCATTCCCAAGCACCCCGGTTAAAATTGGGCATGATCTGTGGAAACCTAGTATGGTCTTAAAAAAACCAAAGATGATATGATGTTGCCTGACTAATGAATATGTGGTGGCCAAAACCAGCTAATGAGACATGACCATGTTAGTCCTACAGAAATAGTGATTAATCATACAACCAGATGAGCCTACGTAAATGATAGAAGGCAATGGATGTCTTCACAGAAGGCTCGGATGTCTTCCTGGAGGTTAATTCGTATGGGATGCAAGATTACCAAGCTTCAGGCACTGAACTTCATTAAGGCCTTTGATCTGTCCCACATGGGGTTAGATTAGAAAAGGCATGAAATGTATACAGCCTCTTCAAATTGCAGGAAAAGTTTTCCTTGATCACAAAAGAAGATATGGATCAAGAAGATTTCCTGAAGGAAAATCTCAGGGTTTTGACAGTGCTCTCAAATACAATTAGGATGTGGTGAACCTTGGTTTGCTCTTGAATTCACCTGTGTGAACTGAAGTTGGAAATAAAAACTCTACAGCAGCTTCCTGCACATATTTTCAGCCTGGATTTCATTAATATCTTCCCCAAGCTGGGATTATTTTGCTCATGTACAGCATTCAAATCTGTTCAGGCTTTGTTTGGAAGCAGAAAAACACTCCTAATGGAGGCATCCTGTATAAACTAATAGAAAATGATAGTGTTCAGCAGCATTTTTTTTTAAAACAACTATTAAAATTTAATACAGAATCATATCCCACTAAGGAATTCTACAAGTGTTAAAAATAACCGAACAGGAAGCATAAAAGCCCTTATTAAATTCTACAAGTATTTTCAGTAATTTCTGCATATGACTCTATTAAATTTCCATGGCACGCTCAGTCCCATTTCTACTAAATTCCACATAATTTTTCCAAAACGATCAGCTCTCTCTTTCTAGTTTCAATGAACAAAGAAACCAAGCAGCCTGCTTCGTATCCTAGATCTGATTAGATCAACACCGGTGGCTAAAAAACACAGCACCAGATTCCCAGCTGGTGAAATTCAGCATAAATCTGTTGCCTTCAAATCTGGGCTTGGAGACTCCAGGTCCTCCTCTGTCTACCGCTCACCTCAATATAATTCCATGTGTCTCCTGCTTTTGGCTTCCATTCACCAGTCAGTCAACTTGCAAAGCCATTGTTTGGAACTTTGGTATATTTTAGTAGCTGTAAAATTAGCTGTGTTAGTTCATAAATTCTGGGAGAGGTTCCTGAGATGTTATTCCCTCTAACGTTTGCTGCTGGAGATGGATGGGACGGCCAAGGATTGAGGTCATTGGTGCTTTGTGTTTAGCAGGAGAGGGGGAATTTGTGGCGCTTTCCAGCAGACCGCCTCCCAGTGCCTGTCAGGGTTATGCAACTGGATGTCTCCATGGTGCCCTGGAAAGCTACAGCTCAGCTCTACTAGAGGTGCTCTTTCCAAAATAGACTCTGTGTTTCAAAGATTGACACTTTCTGACTTCCCAGACACAAAGGCACAATTGTTTCCATTCTAGGGCTTGTCTCATCACCCCAGGTTGTGCTGGCCCCGAGGAGCTGCTGTCTAGAGACCGCGCAACCGGGCTGCGAGGATGGGTCATGCTCTGTACAGTTGGTTGCCAAAAATACTTCTGGGAACAAAGATGCTCCTTGATTTTTCTGTGACTGAAGTAAATCTTAGACAAAAAACCCAGAGGGAGCTGTTGGCACACATCAGGCAGCCATCAGACAGGAATCCTGCTCACAAATCAGCCAGCTTCTTGACAGGCAGGAGTTTAGAAACCGTTTAGCACATGAAAGCTGGTAAATATGTGTGTGTGTATATATATGTATATGAGAGACTTATGTAAAGGAAAGTGAGCTAGGCGTATGATTTTCCAAAGTTGAAAATGTTTCACTCAGCCATAATTACTAAACGGAGAGCAATCAAAATGATTGCTTTAAAGACTGTGATAGGGAGTTCAATGAAGGCTCTTAGAGACACTTATATCCACAGTTGTGGTTTTAATAAGGTGGTTCTGGCTACTGGCTGAGTAGATGAGACTGCACAAGCGGTGAATGACAGTATATTCCTTTGAAAACTTCACTCAGTAACATACTGTCTTTGCAGACTGCAAACTTCCAAATAGATGAGAGTGCCTTTTGGATACTGAAATGTAAACAGATGCTCCCCTGCAATTAAGTCTGGAGGGGCTGCACATTTGCATTGATTTTGCACTTGCTAGTAGAGTTCCTCCAAATTACTCCCAGATAGTAAGTTTGTTGTTTTGAGAGCACAGAGCTGAAGCAGGAAATGTTTTCAGCACAGTTGCTTGTTATTTTGCAAATGTCCTTGGGACAGGCTGCTTGCCCACACCGACTTTGTGAACCACCAGCAGGAGCAATGCCACTTGCATACCGCTTAGCCAAGAAATAAACTTCCTAAGCTAAACACAGACCGGGGATCAAAGGCATTTTGGGGATCTGCTGTCATCATTTGTGTATCTTCAGCAACTGCTCAGCTCTTCCTGGTGAATGATGGGTGTCTGTGTGACGGCAGCTGCTGTAGGAAGGGATGGGTGTTCAGGGAATGGGGGCAGAACGATTACAAGGCAGCTTTGACTTTCAGTGTTGTATTGACTTGCCCATTACACGCTTGATGGACTCTGGTTTGCTCAGATGAGTTTTCTGCTTGGCACTTCCTCTTACCTCTAAGCTACAATGTGTGTTATACAATTTTGCTTGGCTTGCATCTAGCCCTGGCTTCACCACAGGAAAAGCTTCGTATCGACAGGCCAGGTACATAATAAGGTGTGCTCTGCTCGAGTTATTTATGAACTAAGAACACATCCCTTGGCAGGGCAGCAATACCTCATCTCAGGCTTAATTCCTTAAAAAGCAGCTTCCTTATTTTCCAGACGCGACTTGTGTTTCTGAAAATTGGATTTCTGCTCCCCAGTGCCTGGTTCTCTCAGACCGCAGAGGATGGAGGTAGGCACGGGACAGCAAATCCCCCTCGGTGCCCAGTTGTGTTTGGAAAGGAATCGCATGTCCTCTGCCTCCCTGTGACACCTCTCCCACCACCCCCATGATGCAGCTTATGCATATTCCCCCCCTCCCCACATCTGTTATTGTTTTGCCTGTTTCTGAAGGAGATTTCATGGCAGCACCGTCCTCTGTGAGCTGCAGGTGCCCACACGCTGGCTTGCACCTGAGGACACTGGCAGCACACCTTCCTCCTCCTCCTCCCAGGAGAGAGAGGTCATTGTCACACAGGGGGTGTTGACAGGGACATCTGCCACCTTGAGAGATACGAATCCGGCATCACTTCAGGGAATGAGGTTGGACAGGGGACACAAGCACCACGATGGGCTTTGTCCCTTGTTTTTCAGGACATTTGGAGCAGGCGTGTCACCTCCTCACAGCACTCCATCTCCATCTCATGAATCCTTCTTTTGCCATCATTTTACCATCCCACACACTACAACAGGCTGCAAACCCCTCAGAGAATGCTCCCACCAACGCACGGGAAGAGCTGTGTAACAAATGCAAGTGATAGCTTGTGTTTTGATTTTATATGCTCCATAAAAGTCCTTTCCATCTTGGAAGGAGAAACAAAGAAGTGGGGAATCCAACTGCATCTCTTGGAAACAGCCCAGCTGACTCCAGAGGAAGATCAAATCTCCATAATGCAATAAAGCAGACAAATGCAAAAAGATTCTGTAATCGAGGTGAAGTGCAAATTTCCTCCATGTCAATGGGAAAAGTCACTGGCCTCTATTCAAAAGTATGTTCTGTGCTGACCAAATAAGTAGTGCACAGGATCAGGAGCTGAGCGGTTTTGGAAAGATTGTACAGTGGGAGAATAAAGGGCTAAACTGATAATCCTATCAGGAAAATACAACTTAATCTGGAGCTACATATGCAAGATTGAATCCAAATCATAGCAAATTCACCAAATTTGTCTCTGTCTGCTTCTCGTGCTGACAGAGGAATTGGCTGCCCAATGTTTTGTGTCTAATTACCTGCATTACAAGCAAAGTTCACAGCTTTACTTAGAAGAGAACATATTTTTTTACCTGAAAGTTTAATCCTCATAAGAGGATTCTCATCCTGTCCTTGGCAGAGTCAGAAATCAGGCTTTTCACACTGCCCTTAAC
Source organism: Aegotheles bennettii (assembly GCA_013398125.1). Classification (NCBI taxonomy): domain Eukaryota; kingdom Metazoa; phylum Chordata; class Aves; order Caprimulgiformes; family Aegothelidae; genus Aegotheles; species Aegotheles bennettii. The sequence goes on from VZRW01005550.1 coordinate 268,591, forward strand.
AGAAAAAACTTCTACAGGATTCGCATTGGCATGTTGGTGCTTATCAGGAGCTCCTGGCACAAAGATCCTTGGGCTTAGGAGGGAACTAAGCCAAGATTTGCTCCAGTTTCGTGTCCTTTCTTTTCACTTTCTTCCACTTCTTCGATTTTGTTTCTGTTTCTCCCAGGGACTCCTCATGACCTGTTAATGGCACATGCATGGGAATTAAGGGTGCTGAATTCAAATATGCTCCATTAGCTGCCCCTGAGCTGCAAGGATCTCACCCAGGCCTGGGGCCAGTCCAGCAGCCACACACAAGCTGAAGCAGCCTGGCAGCATCTTGTCCTATGGCACTGAGCTGAGGGATGTCCAAATAACATGGTTTACTTTAGTGGATTAGAAAAGAGCAAATTCAGGTTGCCTGTGTCCTGGAAGGAGCAGTTCCATTAAGCTTGGCTTAAAGTTTTATTGTATCTGTGAGGAATATAACTGAAAACTGAGATGCTTATCTGAGCAAGCTCACAGGCACACACAGCAAATGAAAACCCCTTCCTTCACTCACCTTTGCTGTCTCTGAAGGAAGCTCCCCAACCAGCTGCAGCAAACAGAGATGTTTTACAGGGGCGAGGATGTCAGCACTGGATTAATTCCTTCTTTTGCCAAGGATGCACATTGCTGTTCTGTGCGATTCCCTCTGGCTGTCCCAGGCTGGGAGCTGCAGCCTGGATATCAGAGCCAAGAAGCATTTGAAGGATAGGAAAGGATGCATGGGGAGCTCACTAGAGAGAGCAGCACAGGACACTGAGAAACTGATAATCCTGTGTGCATTCTCCCCCTCACAGCCTCCTCACCTCTCCTGTCCAAGCCCAGGTGTTGGTCCATCCCTGGGCAGAGCCACCCTTGGCCACAGCAGCACAGTGACCACCTCCCGTGCGCACACATCGCGCTGGGGTCACTCACGGGGCTGTGTGGAACTGTGCCCTGGGTCTCCCTGCCTCCAGGCACACACAAATCGATGGGACAAAGCTATTGGATCCATTAGTGCCTCGAGCTGCCACAGCAGAAAGCAACACGCTAATAAGATGATGGTGAGCCTATGCTAATCAGTGGGGTTCATTAAGCCACCGACCCGCTGATGTAAAGTGCCATATAATAACAAATAAAACTTGTCAGTGCCTCTGCTCTGAAGTCATCAGGCAGCAAGTAACTGGGGGGGGGAGTAAAATAGCCATTCACTGTTGGGTGGATTTTATTTTTGCTTGTTTTAAAGAGATTCCTTTCTTTAAAGGGGCTCTCTATGACCTCTTCACAGGAGGAGCATGGCTTCGACTCACCCCAAATGAGCTGGGAGCCCCATTTCCAGCAAGTGTGAGGGTCAGAGAGGAAACAGTGAACATTGATATGACTGGAGGATGGCTATGGGGCCAATTCCTAAAGCACAAATGGGAACAAGCTGGCCCTGAGCTGCTCATCTCCCATTGACACTGACAACTCGCTTTCCCATTCGCCAGTAAGAGTTATAAACAACTTGTACTGGGGGAAACAATGAGTTTAAAGACAAAGCCTAGCAAAAGATAAAAGCTAGAGACTTATGCCCGTTATGATGGTACATGATGTTCTGTAGTCCTGACTGTCCTCTGCAGCTTTCAAACTCTTTTGTGGCACCTGTTTGGCCTTTAAAGCTGTTTACAAAACATCTGCCTCCCTTACAGTGCTGTAAGTATCAAGGAAAGACCAATACAAAACAAGCTGGAGCCACTGTGAGGTTTGCAGCCACTGAGCAAGAATAAGCTGAAGCACCACTCAGCTCTCCATGCCAGAAAAGCAGTTCTTGGAAATGAATGAAGGACAATAAAGTACATGTTCATTTGTGTGGTACATAGCAGAGAGGCTTTTTGAGAGGAAAGCATTTAAATTCCAGGCTTTGTAATGGCAGCTATGAAGTTGCTTCCTTGCTCCAAAGCTTTATACATCTGTAGGATATTGTCTCACCCTGTGACCCTAGGAAGAGTCATCGATGGGCTGCAGGGCCATGCTACCTGTGACACAGGACACAGGGTGGCTTTAAAGCAAGGCAAGCAGTGCAGCTGCTAGAGAGCACCCAGACACCAGGTCCCCAAGAGCTGTGTCAGCACTGTGCTTTAACCAAAATGCACTCCAAAAAGGGGTCCTCTCACACCAAATGCTCTCCCTGAGAGAAACATCTCCTGGTGATGCTGCCAGAGGCTGGTGGTTTGTTGTGTAGGACAGGATAGTGCTCTGAGCAGACAGAGCAGAGCAAACTGCCCAAATTGCCCCAAGTGCCTGCAAATTGCTTACCTTTCAGGAGGGAGCAGCACAGCATCCCAGCCAGTCCTCCAGTCAAGGGCATGCAAACACACCAGCCCTTAGAACAGAAGAGTTTCATAAGGGCAATATCTATTCAAACTACTTTTATCATTCCATCACTGGGCTGCTAAATCTCTCCAAACTCCTGAGCTAACCTGGCCTTCTTCAAACTACTTCAAGTCCAAATGACAAGTGCAACAAGCACAGAATAAACCTTTTCCACTGAAGAAGTCCTCGCTCTTTTCTGCTCTTATACAAGTGACTGTGGTACTTCAAAACACTGTGAGGAGCTCCCTGCATGCTGGAACCACGGGGTATCTTGCTTAGCACATATGTAATTTGTTAATGGGGTAATGTAAGCATGATTGGCTGCAGATGTCACAGCAGATTTAAAGCACTGGGTCTGCATCAGAATTCCTTTAAGGTTGCTAATATAGTAAACTGATTGATTAATTAACTTGCAAGCCATCTGACTTCCCGCTTTTGTGCAGTATCTGTTGGGATATCAAGTCACTTGACAGGGAGTAGAGAAAGAAATATGTGAGATGCCATGCATACCAAAGGCAGCAGATTCCTTTTTTGACAAAATAAACATTTCAGGTCTGACCAAAAAATATCTTGTTTGGAGATATTTGGACACAGTATAATTAAATGCAGGGAAAGCAAAAGACACAACTACCACCTCCTCGCTCCACCACTCCCAACAACAGTTTGGGGCTTGGGGAGGACAAGCCAGGCAGGGCCAGGTTTTGGAAAAATTTGGCAGGTCTGAGGTCAAGTGTGCAGTACCAGAAACTGGAACCAGATTCTCAGTCATGCTCAGCTTCCTTCTCTTGCTTACTTGTGGAAAAAAAAGATCAATCCTTCAAATACTTGTGCAGCAGAGGAGCTTTGCACCGGTGCAGTGGGAGAGCTGGGAAGAGGCTCTGCCCACCTCCTGCCTTCTGTGAAATGGCATTTACTGGTGGGCTTGTGCCTGCAGGGCAAGGCAGCAGCTTGTTTAAATAAAGATATTTGCTCAGAGGAAGCTTATTAATTCTCACTCAGTGTCAGGAGCAGCAGAGAAACAGCATGACAAAGAAGTTCAAACGCTGGGGAAATGCAGTCAACCTATAAACAGGAAGCTAAAAAAAAAAAGAAATCCTAAATCCCAAGAATCCCAAGGCATGTCCTGCCCTTAACCACCACACGCTCAGCTGCCACCGCACCGCTGTGTTTTCCTTAGTGGAGGCATCTGAGGTTTTAGTTCCTTGTCTTTAGCTGAGCCCCTGGTAGCAGGTGGACTCTCAGGTACCTGCATCAACACCAGCATCTCTGCTGGCAGAACAGTTTTAACCTCCAGCTCAGTGCCATGTAAAACTTGCTTTGGTGCTATCACACTTCAGAGACGTTCAGCATCTTTGTGGTGATTGCACGCTGGGCTGTGCAAGTGCACAGAGGAAAGCACAGGGCATAATGCCTGAAGGAGCCAGCATTTGCTCCCTGTGCCACCGTGGGGGTGAGGGACCCCATCCTGCAGTCGTTTTTTGCCCCCCAAAAAAGCTTTTTTGGCTTTGGGTGTTGCAGTGCATGGCAGTGACTGCTCATGCCCTCTGCTGGTTGGATTCCTATGAGTTGGAGGGATTTTTGTGCACTGATCTTTTTAGAAACAAATGCATTTAATTCAACCCTGCTCAAGGGCTGGGGTTTTAGAAAAGCTGGGTGAATGTCTGAAGAAAAGATGCAAGCCAAGCTTACAGGATTTCTAGCAGATTTGTGCACACGTTGCTTTTTTCTGAAGATTCCCCACACCAACTGTGCTCAATCAAACAGGTTTGATCCCCGAACCAGGGAAACAGAAGAGGACAGGGGCAGGACTCCAACTGGGGACAGCTGTGGACCAGCACAGCGGGACAGTGTGTGGGAGATGGGATCGTGTGGTGGTAATGCCCAAGTGCCAAACTCAGAGCAGGAGAGTGGGATTGAATGAACAGAGCTCGTGCTACATTTTCTGAACCTACTGTGCAAAAACGAGGAGCTTGATCCCATGGGATGCTGCAGCTCCAGACCTTGAGTGTGGAAAACTGTGCTAGCTCTGTGTATTGCAGGAAAAGCTTAGACCCAGGGAAAACAAACCTCTATGAAGGCATCTTATGCTCATTGTGGAAAAACCCCAAACTGCTTGAGCACCTCCCACCAATCCCGTTAGGGAGGACAGGCAGGGTCAGCCCATCATGCAGACTCAAACCTTCATGTTTGTATACATATAACTCCCTCCACGCAAATCATGACCTGAAATAAGCAGGCACCAGCTATTCTTGTAGCTTCTGAGATAGAGTTGAGAGTTGTGGTTTGCCCAAGATCTTCAGAGATGGCTGTCAGACTGTGACTTGGTCCCGTAGCCCCCGCCTGGGACCTTCCACCAGGTTGGGCATCACGTCTCTTCCGAGCATTTTGCTTTGACCAAACCCTGGCGAGTGTAGCTGGAACAAAACTCACGGGCAGGGTTTTGAGCAGTTCAGCTGCATCTGCTGAGCGGGCAGGCAGCTCCCCATGGGGCTGCGGGAAGACGTGGGGTGGCAGCAGCAGGAGCCAAGGGGCTGACTCACGGGCGCTGAGCCCCTGCCAGCACCGCCGGCTCCGCTGACTTCAGCGCTGAGAGAGTTCTTGGTGTTTCTCCCTCTTCCCTTTCGGCACAGGAATCGTTACTCATTCCGTACACAATGCCAGGTACGTTTTATTGTGGAACGGGCAATGACATGGAGCGGCTGGGCATGGGAATGCAATTGATTGGAACTCTGGGTTTCCTATATGACTTCAAATTATAACAATCCCAGATATTAAGATTTTGGCACTGGGACCAGTTTGGAGGATAATTATGTACTATGATCTAATTTTTGAGATCTGCACTTAGTGCCAAATCTCTACGGCTTTCCTGTCTCCCTCGAGAGCAGTTCAAGCAGCAGGTTCCTTAACTCTCTCGTCCCCCAGCTTGTTCTGACTTTTTATATTTTTTTGCATATTTCTCTTGAGTCTTTTGGCAAAGCCTCTATCCAAACCTGAAAGAAGTCAGGCTATTCTTCTAAGGTCCTTATCACCGTAGTACGCAGGGAGAAAAAGAAATTAAAGTGGGACAGGGTTGGCATCTTTTGAATTTCATGCATCATTTGATTCCAAAAGTTGATGCTCCTGCAGATTTAATAACTTTTGCCAGTGTCAGGGGTTCATGGCTGTACACACACAAAAACCACCTACAACTTTATCACTAATAATTGAAGAGCCATTTTCCTAAGTCCCTTCAAGAAAAGAACAAATGTGCAGGTCAGAAGAATTGCAACATCCTAAGCTAAGGTGAATGAAACCCTTGTAAAATGTCTTTAGACACATGGAGAAGTGGGGTCTTCAGAGAGGACAATGATGCTTCACTGTTTTTCTGCACACTGTTTTGGACTCCTCCTCCTTTCCATCTCAAGCTGAGGCCAGTTCAGCTTCAATGAGGTCCCTAACAGTGGCCACTGCCTTTGCACTCCTTTTGCTCTGCATAAATAACTCAGCAAATACAAAGCATGTACACAAAGTGCACAGGGGAAATATTCCTTGCCTCTCCCTGTTACGTAGAGCACACACTCTCTCTTTCAGGCTGTGCTCACAGCCAGCATTTTATGCTCTTTCAGCTAAAATTGCTCTGGATATTATCTCTGCTGTGATTCACTCCTTTGCACCAAAGAAGTCAATTCTGAAAGGCTGTTTTGCTTTCTGTGACTAATTTGAGGCTTTGTGTTTGCCCACACTGGTGACTCTCAGCAGCAGCTGAGTGACAAGAGTGGAGGACTCGCAGTTTGAGGTTGTGTGTGATGTCTTTAGGAGCAGTCAGTAACGATGGGGCAGCACCCCCGAGCCTGAAGGAAAATAAAACTGGGATACAGCTTGGATTCATGGGTTTCCTCTGGATATTCAGAACAGACTGGCATTGCTGTAATGCCCTCACACTTCAGTATTCAGCTTATCATGTATAGGGTGACCACATTTCAGGGATCAATGAAGTTGGTTATGTTGGAACTAATGACTGTTAATGTCTTCAGGAATCAGAAATTATTTGTAAACCATCCATCAGCAAAGAAGAGTTCTAAGGGCATGGAGGTCTCTATGCAGTCCATGAGCCAGTCACTAGAAGCTGAGTTTCAAATACACAGAGCAAATGGCTCTGCCTTATTTCTCCAAAAAGGCAGGTGTCCTGTAATTTTAAAAATGTGGATTTTGATTTTAGGCATCTCAGACTGGGGAGGCTTTGTGTCATTTTGCCTAAAAACATCCAGTTTCTAGGAGCAATAGCTCCTTTCCAAGTCCCTCCATCCCTGCATGGTTGAGCAGAATGCTTCCCCAGAGCAGCAGCTTTGCCCTGGTTCCCTCGGTAGCCTCAGACCTTGCTCTGGTACCCACAGCCAAAATGCAACAGCATTGAGACAGCACCTGCCTGAACGGCCCAAACTTGCTCGAGTAAATTTATTCTCTTTTCCTGGTAAAACAAACCATCCCCCTCAGGCTTGATTCTAGGAAAAAGAAAAAAAAAAAAGAAAGAAAAAAAAGAAATCAATCAAACACTAAAAACATGTTAAAATAAACAACACACCCTGAAAATCTGTTTTCCCTTGTTTTCCTTAGTAGGAAGTCAGCAGCCTTGACAGGGCTTTGATGTGGGGATACACATGTGATGTCAGTGTTGCTGACAGACAGGACTCTGAAGGCTCTGGAGCAGGGTGGGAGTTCACACAAACACTCCCACGTTCACATTCTTCTCTGCAAGGGCGTCCGAGTGCTCCCGATTGCCTGAGTCTGCAAAACCCAGACCCCACACTCCCGTGGGGATCGGTTCCTGCAGGCACCTGCTTGAGCTGCTGCCACGACAACCCACATGCAAGGATCAGTTGTTTTTATTTTTTGTTCCTGTTCTGGCTGGAGATTAAAATATAAAGTGTCAAAAACTGAACAGAAGCCCCCCTCCCTTCCAAGGAAGATGCTCGGGGAAAGGTTTGATTTTACAGGGGTTTGATCTGAATCTTTGTGAAGTCTCAGGTGAGTGTAAAAGCCCAGGAGCCTACATGGGCTTTTTCCAACTTGTGATCTCCTGAGCAGAGCTGCAGCCACTCCCAGGAAGTGTCACTCAGTCGTCTACAGCCATGCTCAAAGCATTCAGAACAAAGCTCTGCCTTTTCTCTGTACTCAATGCTTGAGGCTGGACAGACTCCGGGGTTTGCTAATCAGGGTGGTTAATGAGGAGCCACACTCCCCTCAGCTCTGCAGACAATCCTTTCCTTACAGTCACCATCCATCTACAGCTACTCGAGTCAGGACTTTTTCTTCTCCTGGAGTTGCAGGAGGCCCTTGGCACAGCCTTGTATTGCCGCTCTCCCCACCACTGCCCCACGCTGACCACCACATGCTCAAAACTCCATGAAAACACAAAAAAGAAGTTAAGACTTCTTAATCTCAGATAAGCAAGACTCTTCACATTTGGGTGACACAATGTTTACAAATATGTAAAGGGTGAGGGTCAGGACGATGGAGCCAAGCTTTTTACAGTGCTGACCAATGATAGGACAAGGGGCAATGGATGCAAACTGGAGCACAGGAGGTTCCATGTGAATATCAGGAAAAACTTTCCTGTGAGAGTGCCAGAGCACTGGACCAGGCTGCCCAGAGAGGTTGTGGAGTCTCCTTGGCCGGAGACATTCAAACCCCGCCTGGATGCGTTCCTGTGTGATGGACTCTAGGTGACCCTGCTCTGGCAGGGGGGTTGGACTGGATGATCCTTCAAGGTCCCTTCCAACCCTAGAATTCTGTGATTCTGTGATTCTGTAATTCTTATTAAAAGTGAAGCTTTTGTGCCCGGGCTGGAACCAACCAACCTTGCAGTGCCGGGACCTTTCAAACAACATCCACTTGTACCAAGATGTTGCTTGACCATAGTGATGGTTTCTGTTTACACCAGATGGTTTTCATATAACTCACTATTTTTCTTCTAAAATAATAACATTGCCAATTGTGAATGTATTAAATTGTCTCAACCCTCACTTTGCCAGCAATTATAGTGAATTATGAACAACTCTCAAATAAGAGAATCTCACTCATAGTTATTGGTGCTACAAGATATATTTGCCTTGTGGTCAGATCTATATTATTTCACTGATTTATAGTTCCATAACTTACGGAATTAGAGGTGATCTTTTTTTCAGAGCTTTAACTCAAAGTGGTTTCTTTTTTCTTTGAAATCATGTGGAAAATTAAGATGATAGATTTTCCCTCCATATATTTTCAGCCCTCTCATAACAAGTTGACTCTCACTTGCAGCTCTCTAGCCTTCACCCTCACCCTACATTAACTCAGGAACTCGCCATTCCAAACACATGCCATCTAAATTGAAAAGGACTTTAAATTTTCTAAAATATTGATCAACCTTTACCCCTGCAGAGAGCCAGCATGAGGCTCAGGAACCTCTTAGTAAATTTAGGCATATGGTGACTTTTTTCCATTGAAAGCCAAACCCTCAGAAGCAGATTTTATAGGAAGAATAGTTTGTGAGAGTGTTATCAGCAGAAATCATCTTGCAATGAATGTTGCATTGCTGTTGCAATTTCTGGTCAAATTTATTTGGGACACAGAAAAATACCTACAATATTTATTCCTCTTTGAATAGTACTGACACAAGCATTAAAGGCAGTATGGTGTAAGTGATGGAAAGTGTTAAGACTATTCTTGTGTTAGGACCTTGCTGTGTCTGACCTGAAGTGAAAATGTAGGAGTCAGGATGCCTCCTCCTACGAAGGCGCAGGTTTCTCATCAGTCCTATTGAAATTTATGTGGTCTCCAGGGTTGAGTTGAGTTTGAGGATTAATTTAGCAAGACAAAGATGCCAACCCTCCTACACTTACCTGAACCTAGGGCAGACACTCAGATTTCTCTAGAACAAATCTCTACTTGGAATAGTTGACGAGATTAAAAAGGAAAAGTATCCTTGTACTTCAGAAGTTATTCTGAGATTCAGAGATTTTAAAAATGTTTGCTAAAGAAAACAGTTCCTTTGGCTTCCTCTTCTAAAAGCTGCTGATCTGCTGGAGTAGATGGCAATGTGAAATTTTGCTGCTGTTGGGCTGGAGTTCAGTCAGCTTATTATTATTATTAAGTTATTTTTTCTGATAACATTGAATAAAACTAAAACCTGACAGTAAAGATACCTGTGCCTGGCCCACCTGCAAACGATGTCATGGAATTTCTCCATTCCCTACGTGCCAGCCAGCCAAATGTCTCGTTAGAAAAGGAGGAAGGGAAGTATTTGTTGTGAAATAACAAAAAAAGAATATTTGATAGGTCAGGCTTGCAGAAACGCCTGCAGACAAGCTGAGCCAGTTAGGGTCAGTTCAGTCCCTCAGGGCACGAGGCACAAGTGGTATTTTCCATAGGCTAAGTACAAGAGAAATCTGGCTCTGAGTGGTCTTTCAATACCTGTGCTGCCTGCAAGGATTTTTTTAAATCCTGGGATAAAAGAGCATTTGCTCCTGGAGAACTTCAAAATGGGTTGCATTCAAAATCAGTGGCATTTTGTCTCTATTCTCCCTTTGATTCCATTCTCTGGATCCCATCTTCCTTGGCCCAAAAGTTACCTCTTTGCTCAGACCTCCTCTTGCTCTAACGGGTGTCCCATCAACTGATGCCCACTCTTAGCACTGCATTGCCACCCTTTGAAGGCATCCAGCACCATCTACATGAAGCTCAGCATGTGCTGGTGAGCCCTGTAGTACCCAGACCTTGCAGCTCTCCAAACATCCTGAGGGGATGGGACAGGCTTTGCTCCTCAGGAAGCTCTGGCTCTCGTGCTCACCTACCAGCTGGGATCCCAGCTGTACCTGGGCTGCAAGCATGGAGTCAAGTCCATTCTTGGCTCTCTGATATGTATGGAGAGCAAAGAGATGCACTTCCAGAGGATCCAGCCAACCTCAACCACCATTGGGATGGGTGGCAATACCCTCTGCAGGTGCCCACCTCTCTGCATGGACCACAGAGTGGTGGAAGGGAAAGGAGACCCACCACACTGCCTAATGCAGACACTGGGCACTGATGCTTCTGCTGAGCATCGCCCCACCCACATCCCACCAATGGTTGGTTGACAGCACCAGCACCCTGCACCATCACTGCTTTCACACAGGGAGGGAAAGGTGCAGGCAGGAGAGACATGGGTGGGAGTTCTAAGCCCATCTAAAATGGCACAGGCATCTCTAATGCTACACAGTAATAACAGGGTCCTGGAGCCCATGATGACATCTGGACAGATGCCACCCAGCCACTTTAGGTTTCTTAGGCTCACATTCTCCTGTCATCTGCAGATGATTATTGCAAAGCTCAAAGTCCACTGGCTCCTGAACAGCACTGTCCAGTTATCCCAGTAGGCTAATTCGACTCAGTGTGTGCTGGGGATGAAGGGGGAGCGCTGTTATTATTCATCTCATGAACGAGAGGTGCTCAACTCTGGTTTATTTTAATGGTGCAGTAACCACAGGCTAATGTTATTAACTGGTCCTCAGCAGCATGCCAAAAATCCAGTCCTGTTGTGAGAGGAAAAAAGGAATAAAGCACTTGAGAATCCAATATCTTTGGTGCTAATTTTAGGCATGTATGCTGGCACAGGGAGCTTGTTTCATCCCCTCAAAACTGGTGCTGTGCCACAGAGTCAGATTTACAGACTATTAGTGTCTCAAATAGCACTTTATGTGCACAAAGCAAGGGGAAAAACACTGGGTCCCTCAACTCTGTGGGGTTTGAGCTGAGTTATGCAAACAGAGTTACTTTTAACTGTGGAGTTATTTACACGTTGGCTCATAAAAGTCTTAGTGACAGATTTAAATTAATTAATTTTTCTGACTTTCATTTGCTGTCTTTCCCCTTCTTCCCCCTCTAGCTATTACATGTAATTACAGGAAATCTTAGTATATCACATCTTCAAAAAGACACAATGAAAAGCAATAGCAAAGATATTCATTTCTTCCTTCTTTAATATTTTTCTTGGATGGGAAGAAAGGGTGTGGCAGAGTTTTTCCTTGCAGCACCTCTGAGCTCTGCTCAGATCACCCAGCACAGACACCCCGAGCACTCCTCTCCTCTCGCTCACTACAGACAAGATCTGGCAACCCTGTAACAATTACTTAGGCCTTTCTTGGCCTTTGAAACTGCTTTTAATGATTATGTGAGACACTCGCAGTAAGCAGTCTAAATATGGTCTGTGTTGGGGTTTCCTTAAGCATTAAAGAAGGGATGCAAAAGAGGTTTTTTTAAACCTGTGCATTTGCTTGGAACCCATGGAGCAAAAGAGTTGTTGACCATCATGCTTACACCTAAGTGGTAAAGCTCAGAAGCAGAAGATTCATTTTGAAACCATCATTAATTCAGGAGAAGGAAATACATGGTCATACCTGCAAACAACTCCTAAAAAACATGCGTGAGCCCAGAGCTTTGGTGCACAATGAAGGGAGAAAAAGAAAACTGCTGGAATTCACCGTGATCAACTTCAAATATCACAAACACATCTTCGTCCCAACTGGAGCATCTCTGCTCCCTCTCTGAAGCCATCCACCAGCCCTGACTCCAGTGGGTCTGTCACGTTCCCCTTATATCAGAACCCACTGCACTTTCTGCAGCTACTTTGGCTTTAACAACATTTTTCAGCATGTAAGAAGAGTAACTAAATGTCACTTAAGCAAAAGAATATTTCTCCAAAAGCACAGCTGATACAGAGCTACTGTACTGTCTCCAAAAGCATATATATTAACTGATTATTGGAAGAAGATACAGAACTAGATTAAGAGAGAAAGGGAATTAAGTGACAAAGATGGTGGGCATGATTGGATAAAAAGATAGAGAAAAAAAACCAAAACACTGCTAGTTTAGTTGCCTTCAAAGAAAGAAAATTGCTTTTTAAATGGAAAAAAAGTTTCCACTGGAACCTGGGCAGAAAGTCAGAATCAAATAGATATAATTTGAGGCACAGACCCAAATGAGGGCTTACATTACTGATCCTTTTCTTACCCTAAATGATCCTTCTTTTAATTTTATGTACTGTCAGGAAAACCTCTTAAATACATAAATACTGTTGGAAGTTAAATTGGTATTAAAAATATTTTTTTTCTCTTTTACCAAGCAAGGTAATGGTTTGATCTTTGAAAGAAACACAATGGGGTTTACCTATGAAGGAGGTGTTACCACTTACAGTGAGTGTGAACAACTTGCAGACTACATTGAATTTCAAGGCTCTGGTGTAGATATGTGTAAAGAGAACTTGATTTCAATCAAAACTGGGACCAATTCCTCACCCCTGTTAGTGCCTTTGGGGCTGTGGATGTGTGCAGGGAGGATCATTTGTGGACATGATTCAAAAGGACCCAACGCCTCCACTCATCACCCCATCATGCTGACACCTTCCTTGCAGCTTCAGGTATTTTTGTCACCATATGATTTGCATTGAAGCCCAGTGATATCACTGTTTCAAAATCCCCTTAATCCATAAAGCAGGTACAACCACAGGGTTTTAAACACTTCTGTTAAGCCCTTATAGAAAATAATAAATCATTTGTTTGATGAAACTTTATCTTTTAGACATCGACACAGACATGCCTGTGACATGAAACACCAGAAGTGATCCAAGGGTTAAGCACAGGAATTCAGACTAAAAATTTGACTCAATTAAATCACAGATTTAGTCGTTTTTCTGATATGCAGATGAAGGCTGAATTACTGGAGAGTGATGCAAGTTGTATCTTGCTGATCGACACAACTTTCAGGTATCCCAGAACAAGATTCCGAGCCCAGCTGAGCCGTTTGGCTGATCCCCAGCGGAGGTGGTTTTTCAGGACTCTGATTTCCCTGGTGGGTGCATGGTCATGAACTTCAGCAACTCTAACATGAGTTCCAGAAAATGGTGCCCCTCTCCTGAGAAAATACCTGGGCTATGGAAAAAAAATGAACTTTTATCCCATATCACCAGAACAAAGGGACCTAAAAAGTCCTCAAAAGACTGCAGCAATCAGAAGACATTAATCTCCTTGTACCTTACAGACACAGGCTTATCCATGCTGGTGGCTGCAACAGCTTTGCTGAAAGCTACTGCTAGTCCAGAAAAGTCCTTAGGGATTTAAAAATCACATCCACTTGGAGAACTGACTCTTATCTATCTCAATGTCCCTCCTTGCCTGCTTGAGGGACATCACCATGAGGAGATGGAGAAGGACTGCAACTTGGGGCACATCCACTGCATGTTTTATTTTTTCTCTTCTCAGTTGTTCCTTTCTGGTTGCCAAATCTAAACAGATTTTCCTTAAATTGGGCCATTATGGTAATAATTCAAAGTTTATTTAGTCTCATATTCTAAGAATTTACAAACCACAACAGCAACACAAACAACAGCTTTAATAACAACTCTGTGCATCGCTGAAAAGGGATCAGCACAGGAGTAGATTGGGACAAAGCTTTGGCGCAGGAAAGTTGGCTTTTCCCATGGGAAACTGCAGGGGGAATTTCAGGTGATGAACTGTAATCACGCATGTAGGACTCTGCCCAACAGATATGGATGTAGAAGTCCTTTGTGTCCTATAAGTTTGATTTTACAGCAGTATTTTCTTAGAAAATGAGGCTGAAGAGGCCACGGGTAAAGACTGTGCACAGCCCTGCACTTGTACTGCACTTTCTAGGCACCTGAACTTCTCACTGTGATGCTGAAGCTCAATGAGACTTACTATCTTCAGTGAGATCACTGGAAATGTAGAAATGCTGGTCCAAATCCAAATGGAAATCTTAGATTAAATAGATAATATAGCAGTGGTTTAGGTGTTTTGGAAGCGTGGACACGCAGCAGTGAAATGTTATCTCCCCGTGGATGCTAACCATGCTGGGGCTTGTTTGTTCTGCAACACCTTCCCAGCCCTGTATGGTTACAATTTCGCTTGCATTTTTTTAACCTAAAAAAGGGCAAAGTGAGAAAACAGAAGGAAAAAAAAAAAAGGTAAGTGATTTTTAAATCAACTGTCATTTCTGGCAAGGCTGAGGGTCCCAGCAAGGTATTCGTTTATTATCAGGTATTTCCTCAGGATCAAATCCAGAGGAGAGAAGTCTGGTACTAGTTAAAGTCTGTTCAAAATCCTCCTTGAAAAGAGATTTATGCGAGGAAATTACCTAACCTCAGGACAGAGGCTTAGTCAGCGCAGCGCAGCTCTGCCGCGCACATTGTTGGTTGCCACACAGGGTTTTTTTTAGCCCCGTTGAAGTCGCACAGTGAGAACAGCAGTGGGTTTTTGCTCACAGAACAGAATCAAAGCTCCCAATTGTTTCGAAGGAAATGACCCAGCAGGAGGAGTGTGTCGCACCTCAGCTTTTGCTCCCAGACTCAAGGAGTGCTGGGCAGCTGCTTGCTGTGAGCTGAGGCATGGGGGTACCTGAATTTGGGTGAGGGGTCCATGGGCTTCTCACCATGACAGCCCCACCACTGCAGCACACTCAAATCCTTAGTTGGTGGAACAGCATTTCCTAAATACGATCTCTTCCCATCCCGCCTGCTTGTGAGCTGGGGCTATGCGAAGTTTCCCACCTTACTGGGGTGTTTTCCCAGTCCTTGGCCACTTTTTGCATCTGCTGTAGGAGAAGGGGACATGCAACCTGCTGGGCTTGCACTGACCATATGCGGCATGGTGGTGGCACACTGCTTGGCGGGACAGCAGGAGGGCAGCCCTGGCTGCTGTCACACCCCAGCAGATCACCACTGAGGCGCTGGTGGATGCCCTGAGGAAGTGGCTGCATCCAGCAGCAGTGGGGGTATGTGCAACGACCCATTCAGGCAGTAGATTTAAAGCACAAAGGATGGAAAAGACCTATGAGTTCATCCCTGCCACTTCCCTGCCAACAGCAAGTCGGATGCATTTAATTGTCTCATGATGGGACTTCCAGTGTTTCTTTGGGAAAACAAATTTCCCATACATAGCTCACCTCAAGGACACTTCAACCCATGGTCAGGGCAAGCAGCTACAAAGCACATGACCAGGGTTGAAATGAGGTTTTGGAGGCAAAACACCGACTGAGCAGGTTGTCATATTATTTTTTCAAGGTCACCACTAAAATATCTGGCAGGCTTATCTTACGGCTGGGAAATTTTACTGTACTTGCAGAAAACAACCAATATTTTTTATTCCTGTGCCCAGCTCCTTGCTGTTTGTGTTGGTTTAACTTCACTGACCCTAAAACACAAAACTAGAGTAAGGCGGCGTTCGACTGGATACCGATATGGATAAGAATTATGTGTGTAATACAGTAAATTATTGTGAAACAAACATTCAGCAAGCATCCTGTATGGAAACTCTTTCTTCTTTCCTCTCCATTGATCATTGAGGTCTCTGCTGACAGAACGTGGTTATGCCGGCAGCCTATGATCACTTCGAAATGTCTCAGAAATCTGTCTCCATGCAGTTAAGGTTTTCCGCTGCTAAGAAATATCTTCATGCTAAAGGTTTGTTTACAAGGGGTGGCTGTTTCCACTTGCTGGAGCATTTAAAAAGTTGTTTTTTCCAACCACTAAGTAGATCTAAACATTAAGTGTTTCTTAAGTTGGGTTTCCAGCTCCTAGGCTGCTATAAACATTAACTTTCGTTGGTTTATAGCAAAATAAAACAAAAATTTCGCTGCTTTCACTTAACCTCTCAGAAGGTAGAAAAAAAAAAAAAAGAAGAGCATTTTTAAAGATGTTTCATTTTTAAAAGGCTCGTTGTACAATCCCTACACCGGCCTTGGTGCAGGGGGGTGGATTTTGGTCCCATCTCCCCCTGCCCTCGGGGACAAGAAGCTGATAAATGCCAACTCTCCTTCTACTGACTTCAGCCAGTGGAAGTGGGATTCACGGTGCCTCCCCAGAGGGGAATTACCTACAGGGAAGCTGGTGTTGGGTGCTTTTGGGTCTGCAATGATGCAGGGCTGGAGCTCTGTTCCTAGGGGACTCGTCCCTTTGCCTGCAATTGTTCTTAGTGTTTCCAACAACTGTCACTGCAATAAAAACCCTTTCCTAAGCCAAACATCAGGGTCATTAGGGGGCTAAAGCCAAGGAGAAGTTGGTGTTCGCCTCCTGCCACGTGCTCCAGAGCATCTCTAAGTGTCTGAACACCACCCACATCAGGCTGGATTTTAAGAAACTGCTATGATGGTCATTACCATGGTCACCTCATTTGCAAGGGTGGGCGATCAGCACTCTGGAAACAGCTGACTCCTCTGCATACTTTTACAACAGTTGTCTGAAAACTGGTGACCAAAATTACTGATTTCTGTTTGAAAACACAGGCTGCTATATCATTACACATTTCCAATTAGATCACTGGAAATGCATGAGCAATAGTAAAATAACTGCTGTTTTGGAGTGGAAAACATGGGGTGTGGAAAACACTACTGTAACATAAAAACATAGCTTCAATAAGCTGTAAGTAACGCCACAAACTGCTCCAGCAGCCCAACACTCTACAAAAGGGACTCTTAGTCATACCCAGGTTTTATTTACTACAATATTTTCCAGTCTCTGTAAAATTAAGGAAGTTCTGGTGTTGGTGGGAATTAATTTGTTACTTGAACATCTTGAACTTCTAATGAACTCTGCCTAGGCTGGAACTCATTGTGGCTTCAACCTTAATGATTAAATCTGAGGCAGGTCAGACCGGCTGCGATGTGTCAGGAGTTGCCTGTCCTCACCCACAAAGAGAGAGCCACTTTCTGATGGCTTCACCTGGGGCTTGGGTTACCATAAATCCTCTGTGAGAATTCACAGCAGTAGATCAAAGCTCATGACGTTCTGCATCACCCGCCCAGTGCTCGCTCTCCTGTGTTGGTTCTGTGCCTGATCTGTCCCCATCAGTGCCACTGGCATTGCCTGACACCTCCCGAGGCTGCCCTTGAGTTGATATGACACCTCAAGCGTGAGCTGGCTAATGCCACAGAAAGCAGTTATGAGTTCAGACTTCACGCAGCTTGCATCTGTTCTGCTGCATGGTCGAGTGGTGCTCGGATGCCACGTTAGCAATTCTCCACCTAGATCGTGAAAACGCCAGATTTTTTCCTACCTGGTGTATCTTCCCCTTATGGGAAAGTCTGGGAGCTGGCAGGTCTCAATGAACTGACCTGAAGTCATAAAACTTGTTTAAACAAGACTGAGGTAGAGCGCACATTCAAATTCAAATGTCACTTCAATAATTTTTTTGCTCTAAACATCTTATTCTTATTAAGAATGCCATGACTCAGAGAATCAGGAAGGTCCTGGATATTTGGGGCTCACTCAGAAGCGGAATCTCATTGCTACTCTCTCTGATATCCTCTGTGCAGAGGAAGGAGAGATGGTCACAGGCTGCCAATCCCATAGTGTGGTTGAAATTAAGTGCTCTTTAACAGAAGTTCTGAAAGAAAAAAACAAATTTTGCTTCTCAGTTGTTATTTTATGAGACAATTTTATTAAAAAAAATTGCACACACCTTCGCTTGATGAAAAGGAAAGCTACATGTATAGCCAAGACATCTCAAGTGGAAGTTGTAGATACACTCTCACATTAGCCAAAAATGTAAAAGCACTTAACTACGATTAAGCAATAAGGATCTGCCATTCTCTGCAGTCACTTCTCTGTTTTCTTTATTATGTTGCTCATTTAAATGCAACCACAACATCCAAGTTTCCTATCATCAGAGTTTATTCTGGTCTTTCTCACTTCCTTCTCTCACCATGAAGTGATCTTCATTCACTCCATAACTTAGACTGCTCAGGACGGCTGTAGGAAACACCACACACCCAGAGCATCCACGTGGGAAAGGGACAGCAAGAAGAAGTCAGCAGTGTCAAAACAGCCCCTTCCTTTAATATTTTTTCCTGATACAAGGCAGCCCAAAACGCTGCAGTCGGCACAGTCTTAATCCCTCATCTGAGCAGGACGAGCACACCAGCGCGGTCTCTGCAGCTTGTTTGGGAGCAGCACAATGCACGGAAGCTAGCGAAAGTTTATCACCAGCCCCCCAAGCAGGGATGGCTGCGAGGAGACAACGCACGTTCCCGCATCGAGCAGAATATACAGAGCCTTCTGAATGGCACATTTTAGAAATAGGAACAGGATATGTTTTTCCCATGGTTTGGGAACAATGTGAATACTTTCTCACACACTGTTGGTGAAGTATTTTGGCACACCTGTGCCTTTGGAGAGCTCTATTATACTCCAAGGTCTCCTAGTCAGCTGTTCAGGACTCTTTTCCTCTCTAAGAACATGGATTGATTACGTGGAAATATGATTTGGTTTTGTATTTGTGCTGGATCACAGATCAGGAGGAAGTTGCAGTATGTGCTGGCTCCTGAGTGGAGCTCTCTGCTCTGCAGCTCAGGAGTGCAAGACAAGCAAGGGCAACTCAGAGATGTTTACACAGCTCTCTTTTTATTTTTGACCATACTGAATAGGGAAAAATTGTTTACATACTACAGAGGATGTTTTACCACTGTTACTTCCTACAGAAATGTCCTCAAGCTTCAAGTGCTGGCAGAGACAAACTGCTCCTTGTATCTTTGATTAGTTTCTCCTGGAAAAGAGCACAGATAGTGCTCCTCTGTGGGACCATCAATCCTGTAATCAGCTCTGCCAGGTCTAAACAAATCACCTCAGGGCATCTGCATTTTATTATTCTAGATAACATCCTTGTGGGCTGCCTGTGCATCTTTGTGCAGTAACAGGAGCTCTCGGACCCCAGGCGATGGGATAAGCATTGCCCCAGGTGCCTCCATCCCACGCTCGCCCTGGCTGTGGGCTCCTGGTGGGAACCATGCCTCCCTTGGCTTTTTGTAATATACACTCCAACGTATTTAGAGCCAAATCTTCTATTTGGTTAAGGCCATTTGGCAGGACTTTTTTGCAGAGCAGTCACATAGGATCAGGGGGTGGGGACAGCACAGAGCTGCTGCTCTAAGAGGTGACTCCAACATCTCCTGTTCTGAGGAGAAGCACGGAGGATTCAGTTGGTTTTTCCTTGTGTCCAGGTGAACCCTCAGCTGTCTCAGTGCCAGGCAATGTCTCACTCACCACTGTTAAAAGTGAAGAGAACTTGAGAGTGTAAATTTAGAGTCCATCATATATAAGCAACATTATCTGGGCCAAATTTTCAGATGCACTGAGTTCCAGCAGCTCTGGACATATTAGTGCAGTTATATGTCACATAGGTATGATAGCAAAGCCCTGAAAGAGGTGTTTTTCTAAGCTGTAAAAGAGGGTGGCTGCAGTAAATAGAAAGTTTACCAGTTTCCATCCTCACGAAAAGTTAAACAGGGCACAGAAAGCCAGAGAATTGCAAAATTTTCCCCATAAATGTTCATTTAAAATGTTTTCAGTGATCATTTGGCACAGGAATATAATTTCCATCAAAACCTCTTGAGGGACAAGAATGGTTTTCCTCCTTTCCCTCCACAACCAGGAAGAATAATTTATCCCTGCAAAAACTATAAGAAATCTTCCACGTTAGAAACCAAGCTAAAACCAATAGCTGAACCCACATGTGCCAGCAGCCTCACAGGCTGCTGGAGCTCTGCTCCCCTTTGTGAGTGGAGCTGCTCCTGCAAAGTGCAGCCCATGCCATCCTACAGCCTTTAAAGGGAGTCAGGAGAAGTAAAATGAAAAAACACATGAGGCAGCATCACGCACAGTGGCCGGAGCTACCTGTATTTTATAACATCCACTCTGTTTCCAATTTCATCAGCTTGGCAAACGCTCTCCTGGTGGAAATAATTGAGGCCTGAAAGTCAAAAGCAATGGAGGAAATATCTAAGCTATGAAATGTCAGGTTGCTTTCCAAAAGGGTTCCAATCTCCAACCACATCAAGAGGGGTGTCTGAAAAGACAATCAAGACTTTGGTCAATTAAAAGTCTTTTTTCACTTTTCCTTTTGCTTAGGAATGCTGCACCGGAGGAATGCCCAGCATGGCGGGGTGGTTATCCTCTGCAACCCTGCAGACCTTGTTTTTCAGCTGCAGGTTCTGTTTTTTCCTCCTGAGGTATTTGTATTTTATATAAAGCTCCATTCAGCTTATTCTAAGTGGGCAACTTAGAATCTTGTTTTCACTTTATTCTTGCATCAGGAAGGTGAAACCTTCAACCCTTACAAACTGAAGCCAAAGAAGAAAACCTGAGTAAATACTCATTCTCCAATTAACCCTGACTGAAAACACATTTCTATCTGAGAGCATAGAGCCTCCTGCACAGGGCAATTAATTTCATATAAATATCTACTGCCCAGCAAATCACAGAATCACAGAATCACAGAATTCTAGGGGTTGGAAGGGACCTCGAAGGATCATCTAGTCCAACCCCCCTGCCAGAGCAGGGTCACCTAGAGTCCATCACACAGGAACGCATCCAGGCGGGTTTTGAATGTCTCCAGTGAAGGAGACTCCACAGCCTCTCTGGGCAGCCTGGTCCAGTGCTCTGGCACTCGCACAGTGAAAAAGTTTCTCCTTATATTCACATGGAACCTCCTATGCTCCAGTTTGCAACCATTGCCCCTTGTCCTATCGTTGGTCATTACATTTATTACAGTTGCAAAGAAAACCTTGAAAGCCTGAAACAATATTGTCTCTCAATTCTGTCACAACTGGCTCTTTTACCAAAATGTAACAACAAAACTAAAATAAACATCTTTAAATACAGTGGCTTAGAGTCAAAAAGCCATTCCTGAACATGGACCATGAGGCATCGTGTGAAGATGCCTTACACCTGGGCACCAAAGGTCCCGACCACTCGCTCTTACCTGTGACAACTGTTTCTCCCTGCAGAGGCAGGAATTGAGTAGCGAGTCCTTCTGGGTGCTTTGAAGCCTTTTAAACTTCACAACAGGGGAAAGAAGGATGAATCTATTCTTAAATGAAAAAAAAATAATTAATCAGCTTTATTTTCCCAGAGGAATTTAACTATATTAGTTTACATCCTGTGGTATGAACAAATAAACAGTCCCTAACGAATTTCAGACTTGCTGCTGTTGTGGCTGGCAGAACCTTTGCTTAGAAAGGTTCGGCTAATGCTGTGCTGCTGAGCTCCCATTTTCTCCTTTCATTCACTTCCATGCCTCCGAGCCTCCCTCCCTCCCACTCGCCCTCCTTGCTGATCACTTTCCTTTTGTGCTTCCCATTTTCCCTAATGCATTTCTTTTAGGAGACGCAGTCTTTTTCACACCGATATTTTTCTCCCCCCAATAATTCTCAGTTGCCAAATTGTCCCTTGTTCCACTCCACCGAGGAGGTGGTCTCCATAAAATCCATATTTATGGACTAGGGATAAATAACACATGAACTAGGGATAAATAACACATTGAAAATAAGCCCTCTGAGTCTTGTAAGATGTCTTGAGGCTCAAGTCCTTGCGATCTCTGCTGTCACTGAATCTTGGTGACTTCTTCCCTGTGCATCTTCTCTCCACTACTCTGCAGTCCCTGGCCATGCCCTTGTGCTGTGGCCACAGTTCAGACCTCACATCATGAACAAGATGCTTCACGCAAAAGAGGGACCGGGCTGCTCTTGCTGTGGGTGGCAAAAGGCTCCTCTGCACAAGATTCCTGCAGTGCTCTAAGTTTCTACAGCTTGGAAAAGCCAGCAGAAAAGGAGGTACTAAAATAACCACCTGCAAGGTGATTAAATGCTTAAGTATATGTAAGGAACTTTGAATAACAATAGGTGTGTCTCCTAATGTAAAAATCACATATTTTCATGCTGAAATCAAATAGGCCCAGGGGAGTGTGGCACATCTCTGTGTGCCAGAGTGGACTGATCATATGGTAACAGCTGGAATTTATATGGGCTTATTTTACAAAATATTAGATCTGCCCGTCTGCCACCTCCTTCCTCCAGCAACACAGAGATATTAAAGGGAGGGTTTCCAAGAGTCCTGGCTATGGTGAAGACAAAGAGATTTAGCACAGCCACAGACTGGGAAGAGTCCTCAGGATATCCTGGGATAAAACACCAGATCCAAAGAACATGGCTGACCTGGGGACAAGCTCACGGGAGGAAAGGTGTGCTAATCATGCCTGGTTAGAAATGGGAAGAATGGTCATTTTACTTGTTGAGGAAGCAGGGATGTAAAGGGGAAAGGTGAAGGCAACTGCTAGCTGAGTTGTGCTTTCTCTCATGACACCTGCTCATGCTGGGCTTTTAATTCCAGTGCTTTGAGCCTCCTCTTCAGGTACCTACTTTGCTGAGCTGTTTAGAGAACCTAAGGAGTTGAAGCTCTTAATGCATGTGTCTAATTTTAATTTCTATGTCTAATTTAGAACATGGTGTTAGACCTGCTTCGATGTGGTGGCTGCTTCTTCCAGCCCTCTGTGATGCAGCATCAGGCAGCTCTCTGAACATCACCATTTCCTTGCGACTAGGCTGTGCTGGGATGAATCGCTCTGGACATCAGTAGGGAAGGGCCATAATGGTTCCTCACTGGTCCTGAGCTCATTCCCACCAACAACATAGCTCTGAGTATGCCTTTGGCCATGGCTGTGGTGCAGAAGAGGATGCTGCACTCCCGATCATACGAGGTGCCTTGACTGTTTGTGGGTGTTGGGGCTGAAGATCCCAGGGGAGCCTCTGGGGACATCATCCTTCATTTCACTAGACTCCTGGCTTTGCTTTCTACTGTCTCCTTCCAGCCTCCAGGACAACAGGACACTTTGGGACAGACTCTAGATACCTCTACAAAACCCCGTGCTGAACCTGCACCCTGACAGGTGTGGAGTGCATCGGTACTTGATTTCTCTGCTCAAATAAATCTAGAAGGAAAGAAAGCCATCCTGGAGACTAAGCTCGGGTGGAAAATGCTGTTTATCCCCTTGAACTCCCTGCAAAGGACACAATAGAACAATGGGCTGGAGGCAATGGAGAGGCAAAGCCCTGAGGTCACCTTCACCGCCTCCCAGCTGGTGCAGCATTGTTCCCTGATGGGAATTTCTGCGCCCGGCTCAGCTCTGTGACCATGTGTTTCCTATGACTGTTACCCAGCTTCTCCCTCCCCCAGTCCTTCCGCCTCTTTGTTACTCCCACAGAGACCTCTGATTATTAATTAAACTTACACACCAGCCTGAGGTAGGTAGGTATTAGGAACCTTTATCTTACAGATAGGGAAACTGATACAAACAGCATGAGAATGACCTTGTGAAAGCCAAAATAAGAAGCAAATTCAGCACCAGCCCTTGGGTGCAAGATTGCTTGTGGTCTCTGAGCTCAGCAGGGCAGAGACCCAAGAGCAAGCCCTGGCAGTAGTGTGTCTATTGGCATTCCGGTATGCCTGAGCTAATGAGATGTGCTAAGAGGCAAAGTTTACTCCAATGACACCTATATGGCTATCAACCCTTTGGGATGTGAGCTAGGTTGTCCACGAAGCTGAATGCACAGATATGCTCCATCACTGCTTGCTGGGCATCACCGAATTATGCTCCACCAGAGGATGTAGGACAGGTACCCTCAGGAGATGTGGAGCTTGCTGTGATGTGTAATGCAAGCTGCTCTGCTCCCAACATCTGACCTCCTGTTGATTTTACACGACATCTTTTGCATGGGTGGCTAAATCCTCTGTCATTACAAATCTAAAAGAAAACTTTTTGATTATTTTTTTTTTCAAATTCCCTGCAAGAACTCACCACAGGATTGAAAAATCCACAGCAAAAGGCTACAAGAAATAATGTCCAAAATATATTGCATGGTTAGCAGGGGACTTGGGGGACTCTGTCCTCTCCATTAGCACTCGCAGGCACAGCTGCATGTTCTTCCTGTTCCACTCAGGACTGTTTCTGTATCTTCATCAACATGATTTATTTCAGTAAAGAAATCAGTCTCTCTGGGTAAGAGCCCAACGGGAAGGAAGTGGCAGCAGGACTCCAGTACCTCCTCAGGAGGCACGTGTGTCCGTTAAACGAAGGACCTTCTGTTAGTAGTAGGAATCCAGTACAGGAGTGACACCAGGATCTCAGGGAAGAACTTGTTATCATTTATTAAATATCTGACACCCCTCTCTTAATATATATATATATATTCACATATATAATACACTATAATGGCTTTTGCAGGATCCAGAAAATGATGTTGTTCCAGTTGTCTGAGCTGGCGGCTTCCAGTTTGTGGCCATATGGTTGGCTGCGAACTTGACTAATAAAAGTGGAGTCAACTTTTTTCTTTTTTTTTTTTCATTCTTCCTGACCCTACTCAGTGCCATAAATACTTGTATGCAGTAAAGAGTTTATAAATAGCACAGTAGCATCCACTGACACCAGACTGGTGCTAAGTCTGACTGGCAGGCGCTGGATTGCAGTAATGTGGACCTGGAGCAGTCTGGGAGAGGAATATGTGGCCAATAAAGATTTGTGAAGCTAAAGTCATTGAGAAAGCTCAACACTAGGCAAAACTGGGCAAAAAAATACCAATCTGCCATGGGAGAAGGTTCTGAAATGGAAACACCATAAGCCAATATTGCCCCTTTGAGATAGCACTGAAATTCCATATAAATTTATGGTGTAGCTGACAGCATGCTTAACCAACTCGGTGTGTCTGGACGTCTGGTCCAGTCCAATAATAACATGAAAGAGAATTTTACACATATCCTTTGCTGATCCTGAGACTTTGGATTTGGTTTTTGGAATTTTTTTGTTTGACAGTTGTCTACATATTGTCAGATTCTCAAATGAATTTGTTATTCAAAGTTATTCATTAATTTTCTCAGCAATAGCTTTTGGTATGCGAGACCTTTTCAATTTAACTACTGCTCAATAGTTATTCAGTTCATGCAGTAATATTCTGGTTCCCTTACTGGGTAGTCTCTGCTACCGTCTGTCTGAAGCATTCGGAAGTCATGAGTCAATGCCCAAAACTCCCGGGGCTGGCTTAAAAAACATTATTATTTTTAGTAAAAACATATCAATATTGATGCTTTTCATTTGCTTTCTTGCTTCTGAGTCTGTAGGGGGCACACATCCAATCTGCTGGAAACCAACCTCCAAAATAAAGCAAACTGCAGTTCCCACATAAATTCAACCCTTTGAAAGTTAGAAATTAAAGTTTTTCCCGAGAAGCCTGGTTTTTGATAGATTTTTAGCCCATTGGATTCTTTGATGTCTAATACAAGTGTGAGTGCCAGCTGACACTTTTCCCGTTGTTGGGAGTTTCCTAATGTTTCCCCTTGGTGCCCATTCCCTGAGGTTTCTGGCTGGTTGAACTCACCTTGCAGAGCATCCTTCAGCAGAGACAGTGATAGCATCTCGCTCTGCTCCTGCCTGCCTATCTCCACACAACTCTTGCAAAAATACTCCGAGATCGGCTTATGAAGAGCTTATATCTGCAGTAGTCAGAGTGATGGCAGCCATGCACAAACCCTCCACCTACTCTCTTGTTTTGCTTCAAACCCACCTCCTCTGAATAGGATCCTTTTTTTTTCTTCCCTAAACATTTTAGTGGAAAATTTTGAGTACATTTTTCAACTAAGATGTCCAAAATCTCTGTATTTTATTTCTCTTGTCTACTCTTCTCCTTCCTTCTTCCTCTCCCACCTTTCCAATCCTTCTCCCACTCTTTTTTAGATTATTTTTCCATTGATAGAGGAACAAGAGAACTGGAATGATTACCACAATTTTCACAATCAGTCTCAAATCTCATGTAATTTTCTTTTTTGCTTTGATTTACAATGAGAAAGTTTTCTAACTTTTTGAGTAAGTTTTATCTCACAGAAAAAAACGGCCCTGCATGTACCCATAGGCATTCACAAGTCACACCAGATGCAGCAGTACACATCTGAAGAACCGCCCCTTTTTTTATTCTCAAAGCAATTTCCACTTTACTTCATGCATTAAAGCAGATGGGAAATCATTTGAGCCTTCTGTGTATGTCAAGTCTCTCCAGTAAGGTAAATGTTTTTCCTACAAATAATGCCTTACATGTTTGATCAACTTTGTAACCACAATATCTATAAGCACCTCAAATGTTAAACAACGCATGAGCCAGATATATTTACCAGCCAGGAGATTTAAAAGCCATTCTTGACGTCAAGCTGTGAAGATCAAATATTCTGACTTGATGGCTGCCAATACAGCTCCCAGCCATTGTCTAGATCCAAAACCCATTGTACTTGTTTTTGGTTTTGTTTTTGGCATCTGAAATAAGTCTTTTACTCTGACCACTTATATTCTTAAATAAATAAGTTTCTGGGTCAACTTGCTGATGGATGTTAATATAGCTATAATTTAAATCTAATGCTGATATCAGCTTGTAATAAGGTATAAATTAGAGTTGTACGGTACAGTGAGAAGTTATTGACTTTTCCATCAAGTAAGTCTTTTCTGTTCCTAGTGCAATGATCCAAATTCAGAGATTCAGCTTTCTTTTCCTTCTTGGTCTCTTTTTCTTTGGGACCAGTTACACTGCAACCCGCACAGATACCTCGAGAGGAAGCATTAATTCAAGTAATATTCCTCTCTCTTTCTTCCATATTTGATACATCTTCCCTCAGAAAGATAAGACAAAAGCTTGTCTAACCACATCACCTCTGATGTCTGCCCTGGGATCAGTGAAGGCCATCAAGGACCATGTTGCTCGAAGCTGCCACCTGAGCTGAGTTGCTCTGGTCACTGTGCGAACATGTAGTGAACAACCTGGGCTTCTGAACAGCTTTTAAATAAGCAGGGTTAGATTTGTACTGAGGATTTCTCTACACAGACTACAGAGTAACTGCAGAAGTAAAGGGCCACATTCTGATATCGTTACTCAGCCCTAATGATAATGACATCACTAAGTGATGATGCTTGTGGAATAAACAGCTATTAAACCAGAACAAGCATGCTACACTGTGCCTCTCCACCCATTACAATCGACAAGTACATAAAAATCTGGATCTGACATCTCTGGGACAAATACTCCAGCCTTTCTCTATGCTGATAAGCACTTATGACCTTCGCAGAATTACAACAGGCAGCAATTATTGTTCATAATGTATATAGACTGCTGAATCAGACCTAGACATAATCTGAAATGCCATTATGTTGTTAAAAAGGCAATAAAATTCATTTGCATTTACTCATCTCTGACGGAATTTATGGATGAGGACAACACAAGGTTTTTCTGCTTTTTTTCTTTCTCTTCAGCTTTGTTTTCAGAACAAACTTTTTCCCACCTGGATGCAGGAGAGACCACATGTTCTAGGTTGGGAGAGCAGGGAGGTGAGGTTCAGCTGGTAAGTGTTACAGATGTCCTCAGCATCATTTGTCAGTCACTCAAGGAGCTGATGGGATGCTCCAGGCTATGTCCCCTTCTGCCCTCAGCATCCTGGACATAACGGTACCATGTCCAGCAATGTACATAAGTGGTTAGTAATCCCATATGGAATAATTACAATGTATTCTAAATTTTATTTGAACAATGTAGAACAGGGAGAAAGGTTGAAAGAATAAACGCTGGCACCCATGGTGCTGTTTGGGATGAATAGTGAGAGAAAAAAAGCACCTGGCTTAGTCATCCTCTGGGTAATGAAGACACCACAGTGCTCTGGAGTGTCTGCCTTTACCCAAATTTAGTTCCTCAGTCTAGTGCTGCTCAGTCTTTACACCCCAGCTCAAGTCTGAGCCAGATGCCCATGATTTAGTACTTGCTGTGTGTCCAGGAACACAAAATGTGTTGCAAGGTACAGAGGCACAGCCTGCAGCAGCATCCTCGCCTCTAGCCCCTGAAATACAAATTAGCCAGTCTGGTATTTGATCATGGGCTGTTCTTAAAGCAGTTTTTTATTCTGTACTTTTATTTTCCATGGCTGTTGCCAACACGGAGTACTCTCCAGGACCCCCTCCCATCCCATCTCAGCCAATCGCCTGGTTCTTCATCCTTGCTTTTCCCTTTTTATTTTCCAGATCAAACCTTGGCTCCTTCTACCCCTCCTCTTCCACATTGGCTTTTGTGGCCTGCTTGTGAACTTGCTTGTGTATTTTATGCGTGCCCATGAAATCTCTCCTCACTGGCACTGCACCATTCTAGTGTTCTCAGCAGTTACTGGGTTTGTGTTTTTCTAATATCAAGCTGCTCTGCCTCACTCCTGGGTATGGAACTGCAATGAAAAAGACTGTAAATTAATGAAATATCTATTTCAGCTGACTTTAAATGGTCCTAAAAAAAGTAAAAGTTTAAGTCCTACTAGTTCTGATTAGCTCATTTACCTGCCTGTACAGGCTGCTTCTTTATATTTCCTAATTCTTTGCCCAATCTATTATTAAATGTCTGAAGGAATTGCCTTCCTCTGCTTTCATTGAGGAAATAATTCCAGTGCCTAATAGCTCTCCCTGGCAGGAAAACTCTTCTCAAAATCTTCTTTTTGCACCTCCTCCCTTCACCCGGACAGCACTAAGCAATTCCCGTCTGTCCTTGAGGAATATGCGTCTTCACATATTCATAGATAATTATTATTTTTCCACTTTCACAAGTATTTGGCCACAAAGTGGTTACACTTAAAAGATCCCTGTCTCAGATACTTTGGGAACATTGCCTCATTATCTGCAGACTTACCAGCAGAGGTAAGACATCCACCTTCTCATCTTAGCTCCTAAAGCTGGCATCAAACCCAGCTAAGAGGCACTTTGGGCTCTGCTCTTGACATTAGGAGAAGTTTTGGACTGTCAGGTTTTAGGAAATGACACCCAATCATGGCAACATTTACTCTTCCCTCTTTACTGGGTAGGAGCGATTGGTTACACAGCCTCAGCCATAATCCAGCCAGTCACAACATCCTCACTTGGAAATAAGACATAATTAGCTGCATCTGCTCCAGGAGACACTGTTTTCTTCTGAGGGAGCTCACCACCAGCTTGTGGTCAGCCCTTGGGGACTGAGAATGGATTACTTGATTTTACAGAGGTCCTTGGTTTGTAGGGAGTATCCCCCACCAGCAAAACATCCATCCCATAAAATGTTTTACTGCAGAAATGGGTTGTAACAATGCAATAACTGCACTGATGGTCTTATGACATCTCAAGCATGATGGAAGCATCCAGTTAATTTTTGTCATCAAGACATACTTGGCAAAATGAAATAGAAATGTTAAATGGAGGTGAAGTCTGAGGGAGAGTGACACAAAGCCCTGACACCACTGGGGGCTGGGGAAAATGGGAATCACTGGTTCAAAGAATTAGGTCCCCGTGCTGCAAACATATCTATTACATTATTATAGTAGTTATTGTCAATGTATGCCCAAGGTCAAGGTTCTCATACTTTAGAGTGTTTCACGGTTTACAGGTTCTGACAGAAAGCCTCTTAGTGTTAATATTTAGGCAATAGCTTTAGTCCCGTTCCTAAGGACTTTGACCAGGGGCTGAGCACGGGACCTGCCTGCACATCCCCTCCGCACCACACAGCTGGATGCGGGGACTGGAGCTGTGATGGGTGAGAGAACAACCATCTGATGCTGCTTTAGGGCTTATGACATGACTCATGCTTTATAATGGCATTTTAAAGAACTTTAATCTCACAGAGAAATAAATATGCTTAATTACTACTTACACGGTGCTTTTCACATCACTTTTTCTAACAATCAGCTATTGTTGTTGCCACTTTGGGGATGTAAGGCTGCTGTGATACAAAAGCAATGCACAGCTCCTGTCAGATCAGGTGAACTGATGGAGATGATCTCATCAAACACCCTTGATTACAAACATTATTTGTAAAACAGTCTGGGCTCTGCTGCCTCAACCAGTCTTTCATGTGAGCTGATCAGATACAGGACTCAGTTATTATTTCATAAAGTGCTCCGTAACTAAAATGATTTAAGATGTTCCTGGGGGCTGGGTGGGATGGCTGAGCATCCAGGAGTGCCAGACTTCAGACTGATGGGAATTTAAATGGCTTAGTTTTAAAGTCCCAGAAAATAAAATAAAACGGTTAATGCTCTGAATGGAAATTATTCTCTGCCACAATGGCATCAGCAGAAATGCCAAGCTTATCTATTTATAGCGTTATCTGTGTCTAAATACCCATAAATAGCTATGTAAAACACTGCAGTTATATGTATGTGTGTGTGTATGTCTTTTCCAGCCACTGAAATGTTAAATCAATTTTATAACAAGTTGCTTTTCCAGTCACTGAGTGGCTGTAAATGTTAAGTGTTTTTACAGGCGATTTTTTCCCCAGCTGCTAAGCAGCTTTAAATGTTATCAAAAAAAGTTGCTTTTCCAGCTGTTCAACCACTCTGAGCTTTTTTAATGGATTTTTTTTTAACTTGCTAAAACCTATTTATATTTTACTCACAAAGCAAGTGCAAAATTGTCCTGGCTCTGTCTAGGTCTTGTTTTTATTGTATTTTTTTTTCTTTTTTTGAAACCTGTGAATAAAAATTCTTTCTCTGTCTGAGGAAATTTTTGTTTGGGAAAAGAAGGGGCTTTGGTTTAATGAGTCCAAGATGGACATTATGAGTTCATCTCAGCATTTAGATACCTCAAAAGCACCGTCCTTGTGGTATGTTCAATGGAAACACTGTTCTTGTGGTATGTTCAATGGAAATACTGTACTTGTGGTATTTTCAATGGAAAAAATATTATTGTGGATTTTCCAATTCAGGAAATGCTGGTCGGTCTTTAAACCAGGGGAAAAAGAGGGAGTGGAGAGTGAGAGAGCTAAATTGAGGTGACAGCGAAATGGAAGAATTATTTTATTGTAACGAGGTGGGGAGAGATATACGAAGAGTTTAGGGCAGGAAAACGGAAAATTCTTGTGGCCCTTGAGGATTCATAACAGTGGGAGAAGGAAAAAGATCTGGGGTAGCATTAAGGAAAGGTGTAGGACAAAGTTAGGAGGCAGAAAATAATAGTTTGAAGGAAAAAAGGAGAAAAATAAAGAAACAATGTAGGGATGTGTTAGAAGAAAAGGGAATAAAGAAGAGAAATCCCTTGCTAAATGCAACAATTAAGAATGCACCTCACTTGAAAAGACACAAAAAGTCCCTTTATGTTTGGGTCCCAAGGTCAAGTATCCATAGGAAAGTATTGCCACACGTTTGGAGAAGTGTAAAGATTTTGCCTCTGACTTAACCAGAGAGTGAAATCCTCACTGCCAAGCCCACCCTGCAACTGCATCAGCCTTCCTGTGGCCACACCGAAAGAAGACTTGTAGCAATTTGGATCCTGTTAACCAAGGCTAGGGATCACCCAGGAGAGGTGATCATCAGGTGGCCCTTCCTACTGTCATTGGAGCTGCTGCAGGTTGCCTGGCTCTACGACAGTAATTGTGATGATGAGGTGGCTGCTGGAGGAAAGTCTGGTGGGACTCCCTCCAGACAAGAGAGTCTGGCTGTGGGCAAAAAAATAAATACATCATTTACGAGTAGGTGAGAAATCACATTTTTGGTTCTAAAAGCAGTAAGGTTTTGGCACAATACTTTAATAATAATAATAATAATAATAATAAACCCAAACAAACCAAACAAACAGGGAGAAAATTGAAATTAATTTTGATATCTTTGGGAAAAAAGTAGGATTTGGTTTAGATGGGAGATAATGAAGAAGTTATTTCCAACTTAATACTCCTAATTGTGATGATTTTTATTGATGTTTATAGGCATGCATAGGAGAGCAGTTTAGTTCACCTGTGCTTGTGGTGGGATTCAGATGTCCTCTGGACTAACATAACATCCAGCAGAAGATACCAAAAAGACACGTAAACATAAACACCACATTTTTGTGCTCATCTATTAAAATTATATATTCTATATTTCCATGCATACAACAGTGACATGGTCCTAGTTGATTTGCTTTTAACTTAAAAACCTGACATTTCCATGTGCTCTACTACCAGTTCAAGAATTGTTCATCTTCCCAAGTCTTCACAAAAGATTGTGCAGATTTAATGTGTGCTTTAACTGATATTAGATTCATTCGAATTTGCAATAAAGTCACTTTGGCCACGTTCACATCTCTTTGTCTTTGCTTTCTAAGAACTTTTGAGTTACCAAGTTTTACTGGCCAAAAACATAGCGGAGAGCAAATTTCAGAATCACACACAAAAGTATTTACAGAAACTGACATTTCGGCTTCTACCAGGAAATATTTGCACCAGATGTGCTCACACATGCCTCCACTCAGGACTGGAAATGCCACCACGTGATTCGTCTGACCAGTCAGAGTGAAGTAACTCGGAGCAAATTTTGAGGACTCATAATGAGTCCCTGGAGCAAAGCATTTAGAAATATGATTTTTATGTAATAAATTTAGATGGTCTGATTAAATGCAAGGACCAAGCAAAGTCAGTGGGCAGATTTCTTGTCTCTTCAGAAACTTCAGGTTGATACCATCATGAATGGACTTTTTTTAAAAACCCCTAGAATTTGCTTTTAGATGACCCATGAAGAAAAGGGGAAAAGACAGCAAGTGGATTAATATCCCAAATTACTGATCTTGCTAGCAAATTGTTATGGCTGTAAATCCTGCTGTGTCTTTTCTGCCTCATGTCATCTGCCATTGGTGCACACACCCAGTCATCAACTTAGATCATCTGATACTGTTATCCACACTGACAATAAGTTTATTAGCCCATTACTTCAACACATGCTTATTTAAACCTTTTATATTCTCTCCTGAACATTGGACCATCTGATATGAGGCACTTAAATTATTTTTCCCAGAGTGACACTGCAAATCTGCAGTTCCTGCTGACTGCTCTGTCTCTCATGGGTCTCACTGATGGTGCTGAATCTGAACACACCTGTAAGGGTGTTAGGGCATAATATCTTTCTCTTTGGCCTCAGCTGTGTCAAACTGATTTCTGTATTCTTTTGGATGGTTGGAAAACAACGTATCTTTCCAGTTTTCTTCATGCACTCTCCCAGGCCACTCCATGTGGATGAAGAAGGCTCTCAGACCCCCAGGGTACAATAAAGCAATTCAAATATATATGTATTTACTTCTCATTTTCCTGGTTTAAATTGCTCTGTCTTTCTGAGATGGGAGGCTGCTGGCAGGTCCTCCTTTCTTGCATTGCACAGATTTTCTCTTCAGCGGGTTACAGAGTCAGAGTTCATCCCTGTGAGCTGAACACAGTGAGTGAATTCGCCTTTAGACACACGTGTCTCTGATATCCTTGCTCTCTGGGCAGGGATTTTTTCGTGATCCATGAAATCGAAGGAGGTGGTGTTGGATACGTTGACTTAGCCTCCTCAGTTCACCCCCTTTGCTAGGGCAAGTTTGTTTAAGACTTATTTTTAGTCCCTTGTCCAATCTAAAGGCAAACTGCTCAAACAGTGGAGCTTCTCCCACATCCTTTGGAATAAATTTCCACTGTCTAATAAGATTTCAGCACTTGGAAGTTTATCCTGTTATTCAGCTTAAACTTTCCTCTACTTAGCATTATGCTTTCAGTCCTTATACCCTTTTCACCATCCTAAACAATTCATCTTCTTCTCAGTGTTTACAATCCACAAGACTTCCTTCTTCCTTCCAAGAAGAAGTTTCCAATCAGTATTTATAAAATGGAAAAATAAATGACAAACAGAAGGTTCAGTAGAAAAGAACCTCCTGTGCTACAACAGTCAGATGTTTGAGTAACAACTGTGCATACTTCAAAACAGACACTATTTCTGTAGCCTGCTGGTATCCAACTACACCACCAAAGGTGCTAGACATCTCTTCAGTCCAAACAAACTTTGGGAACTAGAGAGCCGCATACCTTGAACTTCCAAAGTAATGCTTTATGTAAAAAAAAAATGAAAAATTAAAGGCAAACAAAACCAGGGTTTCTTCTTTTCTTCTTATTTTGCTATGGTTATTTTTGACTGAGCATGAAATGATTGAGTTTTGATGGTCAAGGGCTTGTCTCTGGAAGAGACTTGTATGATAGTAATTGGGCATCATGTCCATATAAACAGTTAACCTCCCAGGATGCAGGATCTTTGTTGTGTCTGATGAAGGCAGACTTTCATTAGGCCTTTTACCACCAGCTCTTGGAACTTTTCCACTTCATGCAAGTAAAAAAACCACAAATATTCCTCTACTTATATCAGTACCAGAAGCTGGAAGCATGGAATGCTTCAGAATGCTTTGAACCCCGTAATTGTCTCTTGTAATAATACATTTTTTACATTCAAACTCGTGAGTTATCAAGGAGAAAGAATGCAGCAACTTGGTCAAAATCAAGAATTAAATTATGGTCATGGAAAAAAAAAAGGTACTTTCCACTGTTCTCAAAAAAGTGTCTTTGGGAAAGAATGAATCAGAACAGATCTCTGTCCTCCTCTGTATGACTTCGTATTGTATTTCATGGACAGATGGATAGTAGGAAGCTCGTGGTTACATAGATCTGAGATAAAGGTCTTGAAAATATCTTATATATCACCTTCTGAGAAATAGAAAAATAATGTTATTAAAAGTAGGTTTTATATAATATATCAGGCTATATGAGAGAACAGTTAAATGTTACCCTTAGGTGTTATGCCCCAGCCATGGAGCTGTTCTGCACCTTATCTAAATCAATGTAACAGGTGCAGCTCAGGTCCTTGGCCATATTCTTTTCTGGCCCATCTCCTCCCTGCCCTGCCCAACCTCAGTTCTGTTCCGCACAGCACTAAAATCACTTTTTGCCTTAATTTTGCATCTTATTTCTGTAGGGTTCTTAGATCTATATTTGTACCCAGTAGAGCTTTTACAGGAAAATACCCAGTGTTACTCAGTTTGGTTGTTTCGACTGATTGTAGATGTGAACACTATGCTCTGAGTAACTGCTTAGTACTTGTTATTTTCTTCTGGGACATTGTCTTCCTACAGATTCTATATGAGGTGTACCATCATTTCATCACCATGATCTGCCCAAAATACATTGAAAAGTTCAGCTTGAGGCATCTTCTGATATTTATACCAAGGTGCGTCAGGAAAGAGTTTGGCCATGGGAATCTTAAAGGTTCCACTATACACTATGGCAAAATGTGTTGCTCTCCTGAGAAAGCCCATGATGAGGCAGTCAGAGAGAAAAAACAGTGGTTCAAGGAAGGGGAAAAAAACGGCTTCTTTTAAGAGCTAGTTCAAGTCATTGGTAGCACCCTCTCATTCGTTTGGACCCCAAATCCACAAGGAACAGAAGTGAGCTATATTGTGATCAGGAGTCTCTTGTCAGCACTTTAATATTTACTTATAATTTTGAGAAGTTTATTAAAGAACCTGGAACTTATTACTAGTTCAATCCCATTAAAACTTAATGAGAACTTTGCTTCTTTGTTGTTTCACCCTCGAGCAATGCTCAGCAGCCTTTGGGAAAAGCGTCCCTTGTTTGACCAAGGGAAATCCAGGCACTGCCCCTCCGCTATCATTTGGGATGTGCCCAAGGGAATGCCAGCCGCTGTGGTCTGGGACAGCCATTCCTCAAGGCTGGATTATCAGTGTCTCCTGTCACCTCATGGCAGAGGATCAGAGCAGACAGAACTCTTTGATGGAAGGGTGAATTGCTTGATACTTCTCACTATGGATTAACGGAGAACAAAATCTTTTGTTAGCAGGCCGCCTTTGCTATCAAGAGCAGAGTCAGATAAGGGAAAAAAGACCACTTCTGTAACTGTTTTATGTTGAATCTGTCCATTTTGGCTTTGCAGTCTCACATGGTAACAACTCACTGCCACATGTTATTGACCCTAATCAGCCTCGGACAGAGCCACATGCAGCGAACACTGAGCGCAGGAACAAAGTGTGCCAGACTTTGTGAGAGGAAAAAGAGTTTTCTCTCTCAGAAGCCCAATGAAAACAAAACCAAACCAGTCCCCAAATCTAGGGAGAGCATAAAAAAACCTCTTGGAGATAACTTCACCTCCTCCCCCCCCCCCCCAAAATCACAGAAGCCGGCTTTCAGCTGATGCTTTTGTCTGCACTTGCAGGGTGGAAGCTCTCCCAGTGGATACAGGGAGATCTGGGCACCACGGGATGCAACTCCATCGGGCCACAGTGCATTTCACTCCCCTTTAATAATTTATTTTCACTAATCACTCACAGTGGAGCTAAGAAAAAGCATGGGGAATAGAGAAATACAAAGGCCAGTTGCAGCCGTATTTCTCCATAAGGATCTTCTCCCTGTGGGAACCTCCAGTGCTGGTTCCTGCTAATACATGACTTCAGCAACTATAGATAGTGGAAGTTTTCTGTGCTTTACTGCCACAACAATGGGTTGGGGAACTCATACAACCTTTCATTTCCGTCCTTTTATTTGTAAATTACTTTTCTTTAAGAATACTGCCATTTAGTAGATCGGTTATGATGTCAAACTCTTTAATAAGATCTATGCTTTTTCCTCTGCAGTTATGTTTTTATTCTAAACATGATTTTTTTTTTTGCCTAAACAGATACAATTTTAAGGAAAAAAAAGTCAAACATGACCAGAAAAGACCTTATTTGTTATGGAAAAATTATAACAAAGATTTTCTGTGGTTTTTTTTCCCCTTTGCTCTTCCTGTTGCTGGTAATAAAAGAATTTTTATTGTTCTTTGGTGGTAATCCTAGCTTTATGTTGAAAATCAGAAAGGATTTTTTCCTTCCTTTTTCTTTTTTTTCCCCCTCTGTTTTTGGTTTGGTTCGCTGGTTTGTAGCCTGAATGGAACTAAACCAAGCATCGAAAAAGCTTGCCACACACGGTCAGAAATGGCCCTGCTCCGTCTGAGCCAGCCAGGCAGCATCCACGCAGACACTGCTCTGCAAAACCTTAGTTCACATCCAATGACTAAGAGGGCACGAGGAACATCTGTGCATATTCCATGGTAAAATCTGATCTGGGTTATACAGCCCTAAGTAAAGAGTAAAATCACAGAATTTGGAAGATTTAAGCCAGGTTTGCCCCACACTAAATAAGACCATGAGCAATGAATCACACACAGCTGTCTGGGAGATGCCACATGGTACGGACACTAAGGATGGCTGAAATTTCTGCACTGACATTTTCCCCCAGACAGAAATAGTCTTTGTGGAAATTTATTTTGGGAAATTAGGCTGTATTTAATTCTATTTTTCTCCTTTTTCTTCCCTCCTGGTGGTGGTGGTGGTGGTGGTGGAAAGCAACAAATGGTTGGAATTTTTGTTTCTGCAAAACTGGAAAATTAAATTTTATTTTCAATATGGAAAATACCAGCAGCTGAAATGTTATAATTTTTAGACTAATTTAACTGACACACCACCTAAATAAAATCATGTGCTAATCATGATAACCTTTGTTTTCCTTCTCCCATATAAGTTATACTGCCAATACTTATGCAAAAGAAGGTCTAAGCTTGGATCCTGGCCTCTTTTATAAATAAATAAATAAATTTCATCCTTAATTAATACAAACACTGCACTAAAATAAACCAACAGCAAAACAAAGAGAAGCATAACAAGAAAAGGCACTCCCCCCTCCCTCCTGTTAAGAATGACAATAATTCAGTGGCAGTACAGGACAGTGAAGACTCGTGCCCAATACTGGTGGTGGGACATGACCATGCTGTGCTCCTGCTGCCTCCTTGTGCAGGTACAGGACTGCTCTGCTCCGTGCCATGGAGATCCCTGGGGGCATTTCCATGCAGCCCAAGCTCCTACACAGCGCTCAAACACCGCCCTGCTCAGTCCATCATTAGCAGCTCAGAATATGAACTGAGAGCTTGAGGCAGATGGATCAGAGCACTGAAAAGTGCTTTGCAACTTGCCATTACCCTTACAGGATAATGCAGAGAGGAAGCAATTACAAATAACCTCTCTTTTATTATAACTAAGTCTACAGCTTTTCAACATGATGGCTCTGGCAAGACTTGGAGAGGCATCAGACTAATAAAACATCCTTAAATATCAGTTTTGCAAGTTAATTCATTTGGAGCCATACTTTTTTGCCAGAAAGCGAACTTTTTTCCTGCAAATGTTTGTCGATTTTTCAGACGAGTGAAATAACACAGCAGTC
The DNA here is from genome assembly GCA_013398125.1 of Aegotheles bennettii. Taxonomy (NCBI): domain Eukaryota; kingdom Metazoa; phylum Chordata; class Aves; order Caprimulgiformes; family Aegothelidae; genus Aegotheles; species Aegotheles bennettii. The sequence continues at coordinate 306,844 of VZRW01005550.1, forward strand.
CCAAAAATTCTTCTGGAAGTTATCAATATCCAATTTGCCACTTGAGCCTTCTCACTCACCCTGCAAATGAGCTATGCAAATACATCCTTTGCGGTGGGAGAACGGCAGAGCCGAGTGCATTGTCTGAGCTCTCTGGGAAACAGGGCTGAAAGGCTCAGCCTCAGATGTTTCTCTCCTCCTGCCTTCTTCCCAAGGAAAACCAGACCTTGGAAATCACAGGGGCTTTGCTGCCTCTTTCAACCAACAACAGCACTGAAAGTAGTGCAAATAATGTTTCCATTGCTCACTATTTCAGATTGAGAGCATATTTTTCTTGGAGCATTCTTAACCTTTGGGATCTTTTCATGTTCTTTAGCCATTGTGTTTGCTTCTTCCTTGTTTTCTTACAGGGAAAGCTGAAATTACTTACAATTAAAATCTCTTTTTAACAGCTTTCTCCTGTTGCTTTGGCAAAACAAATTTTGAACAGTTGGAATGACACAGTGCCATTTACTCCTTCCTCAAATAGTTTTCCCCTTCTACCAAGAAATCCTGTTCAATTGCATCTGATCATCTGCTTGTGTAAAGAGGAATACCTCTAGGGCCTGAAACAAAACTAGAGAGATCTTCAGCAGATGAAAATGTTCATTGCTAAGCAAGGGATAAATTTATTTATTTCTGCTAGGCAAGGTTCTTTTAGCACTACTTGCTTGTTTGTTTTTAAACTTTGCAGGGTCAACTGATGATTCACAGTGGTACAACTGAGAACAGAGGTGTGGTTAACTGAAGGTACTGATGACCAGTGACTCTGTAACCGGAGGTAAGCTAAAGCCACAAATTGCTAATGCTACCCACACTGCAAAATATAGGAGGATTTGGGATTTAGGAGTCTGGTTTTACCTCTCCTGGAAACAGAACATGACCATGACACTCCCAGGCGAAGGCAGGAGTGCTTCGCTGTCGCCTCAGCTCACCGTTCTACTTTCAGATCACCTGCAAGAGCTGGAGGTTTTCCAGTTCAAAACTTGGACTCTTAACCCACCTCGACTTGACCCCTTTGAGAATTCAGCTCTAAGAGCACCGTGCCCTCAGCAGCACTATCTCCCCTGACCCACTCTCACCCAAAAACTTAATTTTTACAGTGCTTGATGGTTTTCCTCAATGAGTATGTTTACTGAGGACAGACACATAAATCACACCAGCTGAAACCCAAGCAAGCATACGAAAAATACGGTATTTTTAAAGGTTAGTTGTTGTTCTTTTTAATGAAAGAAAAGCAAGAGGATGGGGTTGGACTTTTATGATGTGCAAAAGAGGTTGTAACCACAGAAAAATCTGCCTCCAAAAGCCAAATATTATTCATTTTGGTGGAATGCACTGTTAAAATAGTTCAGCCTTTCAGGAAGAAGCACACTTATGTAAACCATCTAGTTTACTTTCTTTTGAACAGACAATTTATAAAAAATCTAATCTGTATGTACATGTGGTGTCCTCCTCATATATCTGTACATAGACTTATACATGTCCACGTGGTCAGTCATGGTCTTCAGCAGACTCATACAGAGGATTTAAGAGAAGAGGTAAAGCAGTGTCGCAAGCCATGACAACTTACTGGTGCCATCAACTAGGATCAACAAATCCCAGTGCTTTAACAGGAGTTAATAATTCACTCATGAACCTCGCTGGTCCACCACTTTTCACTGAACATGTAAAAGGGGCTGAAACGTCATTGCCGGTCCTCTGTCAGAGCTTGGAAACACCTGCCATGAACAGTGTCTATCAAAAAGGATGATCAAAATACTGACATATCTTCAACTTCTGAAAGCACTTCTTTAATCTACACTTAACTCTCTGAAATTTCACAATGAAGGTCAACAGATAGGACACTGAAGAGCTCAATACTGTGGGTATTTATATTGATCTCTTCAGCTTTCTAGGGATCCTTAACTGGATTAAAGATGGGCTTGCATACATTCACCTCAGTGACAGATTTATCTCACATCGGTTCCATCTATTCTTCCCTGAATATGCAGGACCTTTTATTTCACGTAGTCCCTACATGCTTTCAGTACCACCACACAGCTGACATTCATACATCCACCAACAGCTCAGCTCCTTCAGCCTGATCCCCTGTGCACGTTGATGCTGCTGTTTAATTCCATCCTGCTGCCTGTTTCCCCTTCCCAGCCTCTGGATCTTCCAAACTCAACCCACCATCCACCTCCCCAACCTCTTTAATACAAAATTGAAGCTGATTGTTGCTTTACCTGGAACTAATTGTGATTTTCTATAATGCTGTTTAATAACTGATTCGGTTGCAGTGGGGAGAACTGAGTGTAAGGGAACCAGTGAGGGGATAATGGTGTTCAGATGCTCTAGCTAATGTCTGTAAAACCTATAGTACAGGAAAATGTGTGTGACTCTCAGGTCTCTAAAACATACAGATTTCAAAACAGACTCTATGACATCTTTGCTTCTTATCCCTTTTTAGTTCTCAACACCACTGGTATTCATTGGAAAGTCCTTAAAAAGACTTATGGAGGCCAACCCCAGGCATGTGAAGGACAACACAAGCAACAAAAGGCAGCACCATTTTACCAATTCACCAAGGGCAAATTATGCCTGAACAACCCAACTGATTTCTATGACTGGCTCTGTGGAATAGAGCAGAGAGATATATAATATGATCCATTTTCTTGTCTTTCTATGGAAATGTACAATGCTGTTAAAAATCCCTTTTCCTTCTGAACCATTTTTTATGGAAATATATAAACTTAAATTTCTAATTCTTTCACAGCTTGAATCCTGCAAAATACTTCAGGTATCAGGGCATGATACTCCAAGGGGGGGTGTCTATCTTTCACCCAAACCTTCCTTTGTCCTCCTCTCTTTTCTAGAATAAGGCCCATTTTCAGGACAGTTCCTCTACAAATGTATAAGATTCCCCATTCACATTATTAATGTAAAGATTATGAGCTTTCCTGGGTAAGGATGCTCTCATACATGACTTTGCTGCTGTTCTACCCTGCAGTCAGGCAGCTCAGAAACTGCGCTTTGGAAAGCCAGAGAGAGGATCACACAGATTAAATATTCATGTTGCTATTTTTCATCCTTTGATTTTTGTTCCATGTAGCTGTAGGGGGAGAAAAAAAGCCTGAAAATACGATCATTTAATTGAAAGTTTAATTTGAGAGAGTTCAAAAACATTTAGAATAGAGGACAAACTAGTTAGTGATTTCTGTATACTTCATGTTGTTAATTTGCATACTTCAGCTTCTTGTCTCCCACCACTTTCTGTCCCGATCAATTAGATTCTATTTTTTTTAATCCTGCTTAATTTTTGCTGGGAGTAGATGAAAGGCTGTGGATGCTTTTCTTGGCCTAAGGAAAAGTTATATGTGTGCAGTAAAACTACTCCCTGCTATTATCACCCTAGGAGTTATACACATAAAACCCGATTTTATCCATGAAATAAAAGAGAATCGGAAATGCTTATAAGTTATTATAATTGGTGAAAAATACTAAATTCAATAGGTGATTTTCTCCACTGTTATAAGTGGTAGTAGAACATTTCTACCTCAGTGGAACGATGTTGATTTATACCACTTAAGGATTTCACCCACAGTAAGAGCAGAAAAACATAAAACACTCAATTTTTTCCTGGGGAGGAGAAAGAAGATAAAAAAAAGAAGCCCTTCCTTACTGTGAAATTCGCTGAATTTTAAAGGAGAAACTGTATAAAGAACATACTTGCACAAGGTTTAGGGTTTGAGAAATGACAGAAGGGCAATGCAGAAGAGAGGGGAAATAATGCAGCACAGGTGAGAGAGATTAGGTTACTTCTATGATTAATCTCATGGTTACATTACCCTGAAGTACACAGTCACACACAGGAATTTTTCAGCTTCAAAAAACCCTGGTAAAACTGGCAATATTTAAGATGCTACACTGAAGGTGATTTAAGATGACCAAAACCCTCATTGAAAGAGTGTGATTCCAAAGAGTCACAGAAAAGTCTTTGTGAACGTGAGACTGGCCATACCCTCCAGCAGTCAGCAGGAATGGGTCGCTCATGGATGCTTGCAACATCCCAGGATTCTGCACAGGACCTTTACAAGAGGTCAGTTGTGTATCACATTGTGACTTGCACATCACCCTCTCATCCAGTAGACAGTGGGACGTTAGCATGATGATGAGGGGGAAAGGGCTTTGATAAACACCAAACCCCATCATTATCTCATTTTGGTGCACTCTACATTTTTTCCTAAACAAATTCCATGGAAAACTCATGTAGGAAACTATAACTTGCTACAAATGAGAACCCACAGATTTATTTTTTTTCTCTTCTTAATATGTGAATGCAGGGATAAAATTACTTCATTGAGAAATACATGGCATGGAAAAGAACAGAGGGATAAAAGAAAAAAATTACCCCAAATCTACCAATGTCTAAACCAATATTTCTGGGAAAGACAAAAAAAGCCCTATCTTAAAGCTCTCCTACACCACAGTGGCTAGCAAAGATAATTGAAACGGATGTGCTGAAACCACTGTTCATACCAGTGAGCAATTATTTATCACTTCTTTCCATTCTTTTACCTGATCCCATTGATAATGTTTCTTCAAACTGAATATTTTTGATAATCATTAAGATATTAATTTACAGACAACTTGGAAAATATGCCAGTATCATAAGCAAAGGAATCATGGAGCTGATCTTAACAACTCCCAACCAAAACACTAAACCTGAAGTTTAAATTAAATCAGTATTATTCGTACCAAGTTCAGCTGGGGACCTAGAAATGCCTGAAGATCAACTTAAAAGCTTTACAGTTACCATAATGCTTGTGTCAGTATATTTTATAGTGTTGCTTGAGAATGACTCAAGCTTACTCATATATCACTACATTGGTCCTCTTGTTGATGTGTACTGATTCCCTTCTCCAATGAACTGTTCACCTCCAGTATTAGCCAAGCATAATAGCATGGTGTTGGAGACTGTGGAAACATGCACAAATTACAACCCAACAATCACCACGATGCTGGCCTTACTTCTGTGGAGGGTAACAAGTATAGGTCTCTTTTCTTAAGAAAATCAATGTTTTGTCATTTTCTGGTCTACTGTTGTACAGGATGTCTATCTAGTTGGAAATTGCTCTCTGGAAATCATTAGAAAATGCCAATTTTCCATGGTATAATTTCCTGATAGACATTTCACTGAAATGTGTCTAAAGTTCAAGATAACAAATATGGGTAGCAAGAAAAGTTATCCACTCCAGAACTAGCCAATTACTGAGCTATGTCTTAGCACGCAAAAATGCTTTTGTCATGGTCTACCCAATTCCAAACAAGGTATTGGGCATTCTAGGTAGAATTTTTCTTAGGCTCCTTTTGGAGCTCTCACAAGGTGGATAATTGCCCCTTGGCTTGATCCTTACCATCTATATCTCATTGATATGGATTAAAACAGCATCACTGAGTTGCCCTTATCGTAGAGGAGCAGCAAAGAGACTAAATAACAGGTTGGTCATTTGGTATGTCATGGCCCTTTCCATCCCAGTGACTCCTGTGGCCTTCTGTCAGCTGAAAGCTATATTAAAAAGCAGTCCCACAGAAGTCACAGGAACTGGTTGTCATTAAAATCAGCCAAACAAGAAAAGTACTTGCAAACACGCAGGGGAGCGAAAGAACCATTATGAAGCTATTTTCCCTTGTATCAAATTGTAGCCTGGCTTATCGAAACATTCATTAATCATCACTTATTGAGTGCCCAGCTCCTATAATTTCTTTAAATTTACAGTTCATGCTTCTTGTTATTCCTTCTTAAGTCACTACTACTACAACTGGTGTTGCTGGCATTCGCTGAGCCTGGAGTTCTGCACCAAGGCATCCACAAGATGACAAGAGTAGTAATGCTCCTCTGTGGCTCTTGTCTTCACCTCCCCATTTAAAAACACCCACACAGGGTTTTAGATGTTACTTCAGCCCTACCTCAAAATGGCAAATCCTTGGAAGCAGAAGTGCATACCAGCTGTAGGCAGAAAGTCAGCAGTCAGAGGTGCACCTGGATATACAGTATAGTTTCCTGTGAGCCCACTAACATGTGGTGTTGTGAGTTGCAAATGACTTCCTCTCCTCACTTCTTATATGAATTCTTGATATGGTGTAAGAAATAAAACAGCTTTAACTGATTAAATTCTTTGTTGTGGCTAAAGAGTCACTTCAGGAATGGCAATGAGCAAAATCTCACTCCCTATTGCAATGTAAATCCATGTCTATAAGCAGGGTCTAGTCCACACACAACCTCCTCACTGAAGGTCATACCAGAAAACAGGGTAAGCAGGATTGATATGGTTGTTATAAATGCTCTGGTGTTTCAACGACCACAGCAGCTGAAGGATCCTTCTTCACAATGCTGCTCCTCATGAATTCTGAGCCATGCACAAACTACAATTTGTCATGCAGAGGACAAGGACCGAGTGGGGACTGTTTGAGTTGTCATCAAACATTGAAATCAAAGGCATCATTTCTGTTTGAATCATGAATCTTTTTGGCAAGTGTTTTCTTTCAGCTCTGCCATGTCCATGCAACAAGGAGGCGAAGTGAAACATGTTTCATTTGCTATTTAATATTTACTTAAAGAGAAAGGAACTTTTCTGGTTTATTCTAAACTATTTTTGGTGAGCAAACAGGTTTTTAACTTTTTTCTTGTTGATGTAAAAACAAGTGTCTGTCTCTCTGAAAAATTGGGAATTTTTATTGGAGACTTTGAGCAAAAGGCAAAAATATTTTGGCCACAAACCAAAAACTTTAAGCTTAAAATGTCAAACCTCTCATTTTCAGCCAAACAATGAAAACGTTGGTTTTGGCTGGACATTTTTGGTTTTTCAACAGAGCAAACTTTTTCTCGGTCAAAAATTTTCCATTAGGTGAGGAATAAACATTACGGGTAAAAGCCTGGTGTAACTGGAAGGAAGGAGTAAGAAGTGAGATAAGGGACAAAAACAGCTTATCATAACCATCATGAAGCTACTGTTACCAAGGTCTGTCACAAGCCACTGCACCAATCTGGTAAAGAAACCCTGAAACCTATAGCCTGGTATATTTATAGTATGATTCATGGTCACTGAATGTTCAATAAACACATTTATGGAACTGTTTTTGTCTCGGTTTCCTTTTTTAGAATATTATCACCACGAAAAGCACTTGCAGACTGTTTCTACCTGGACAGAGTTTTCATAGATGTCCTGGTGATCTCAGTTGTTATGCAGGCAATAAAAAGTCCGAGACACTTGTGAGTGACCTTATTTATGAAAATCAGGAGTCCCATGCAGGCATCCAGCAGGCTATTTTGATAGCCTATATTATAGGCTATTACCTATTTCCCACCGGCTGTACACAGTCTGTACAGAGAAGGGAATGTGGTTAGAGATGGCAAAGCCATGTCAGACCAAGATGTGAGCCATCCAAGCACCAAACACCATGCACACAGATTATCCCGTGTAACTTAGTCACCATCTGGGTGATTAAGTTGCTCTTGCAGCACAAACCACATCCACCTCCACCATCGTGGTGCATTTCAATAGGCAGTGGGTTGAGAATTCAGTGCAGAAGGGATAAGACTGGAAAAGCTGGAAGGTGGGAGGATATGGATCCTCCAGGTTAGCAGAGGGAGAAATGAACAGAAGTTCTGCAGCCAAGAGCTGGCCTGTAGTGAAGCTCTTACTGATAGTGCCTACCTGTTTTGGTTTTTTTCAAATACTTTTTAATTTTCTGCCTGATACTTGGCTCCAGAGACAGTGTTTCAGCACAGCACAGCATGAGTGCTGGGCTAAAGAACAGGCTGAGCAGTGTCAGCAGAAGACAGTCCTGAGTTACTAGTGCATGTCCTAGTGTTTTCCTCTTCTTTTCCCACGTCTTCAGGAAATACTCTGTCATTCATGAAAGCGCTGCTGTTCACGTCATACATGTAAGTCTGACTGCTTAGGAGGACAAAGGTGAATTAAACTGCCAAGAATTGATGCTTTCATCTCCTAGTTTTCATGCAGAATCCATGATCAGAGACAATTTTTTAATCACTCTTGTAATGTTTCCCAACCAGTTCATAAAGCGGCTTTCAGGACATGACGCAAAACAACAGTTTAAAGCCATAGATCTTTCTAGTTAATCTAAAAGGTTAAGCACCTCACAGCCACTGGAGAGTGCTCCTTGGAACTACAGCATTATGGCCCTGGATAAATCTGGTTTTATAATCCTGCTTAGTCTACACTGATCTGGATAAACAGAAACTCATCGTTTGAGAACAAAGCTCAGAAAAGCATGATTTAGGCAAAGGGGAGAAAATAGGAGCACGTATTTTCAACAGGGGCAGGAAGGTGGCATAGGATGCTAAATAGTGTTAGGGATAAAATATAATCCCCAGTTGCCCTTTACAATGATGGTTCACACAGAGTCACCTTACTATTAAAGTACCTGCAGAGAGAAACGGCCCATCAGCCTGGGGAGGAAGGCTGTAGGACAATGAGCAGGGAAGCTCAGACAGCTGTGTTGGAAGTGCTTGCACCCACAGCCAGCCCGGGTACAGCTGCCACCCCCAGGGACCCTGGAGCAGGTCTCACCTGGGACACAGCATGGGTCTTGAATGTGCGCAAATGCTGCTGAGCTGAAGGAGGGTGTAGGGCAGCCAAGGCAGGCACTTTGGAGAGTAAAAATAAATTATACTTATCTGTCTGCCTCACCTTGAGGAAAGAACCAAGAACAGAAGTAAACACATACACAAACCAGTTGATTACCAGGCATCCCAGTTTATCTACCAGCACTGAAACATAGGTACATGTATTCCTAGCAGAAATTTCTCACAGGAACTCAGCTACTAATGCAACGCACCACCCCCTCTGCACTCATCTCAGCCTCCAGCAACCAACACCAGTGAGTTTTGTCCTCCGGCAGAAGTGTTTGTCCTCCTTTGCCTTCTGCCTTGTCCTTCACTGCAAGCTGTACAGCAGGGAGGAGGAGCACATCTTGTAGGCACAACCGTGGCATGATGTTGGGAAGGGGGCACTACCTAATTCACCTAAAGGCAAGGAGACCTAGATTTTTTCTTCCACTTGGCCAGTGGGTCATGGATGTAGCTGGGGCAGTTGTTTTCCCCTTTTTCTTCGTCATTTCTGAGACATGTAATGACCAACACCTTTTTTAAAAAGCTCTCTGATGACAGGCTGAAGTGCTGTGTCTATTCTGCTCTAAGAAACCATCTATTCTACAAATGCTTCATTTTACTTAAGTAAAGTTTTTGGATTCAGTTGCAACCAGCTGAAGTTCGAAGTGCATGAGATCATTCATTACATCACCCACTTATCTATGGGGTCACTAAAGCACTGATCAGGTGACTGAAGAACTGGAAGTATTTGTTTCAACTGAGGACCTTAGGAAACACTTTTTTAGCACTTGTACAGGGAACACTTGCCTGTACAAATATTTGTGAACAGTGTGAAATAAATTAGTACTGAATATATCCTTAAAACCGGTATTTCCTTTATTTCTGAAGGAAAACTAATATTGCCTGTATTTCTGAAGATGTGCAGCTAAAACATAAGTTGCTAACTTAATACACAAATGACTGGGCAAAATCCCCTTGACTATGTTTTGCAGATCATCAGATCAGCGAGTCACAATGGCGTTATATTCTGAAGAAGCTGTGAACAAACGAGTTGGGCACTGGATCCGCATATGCAAACAAACATTTTGCAGTTATCCCACAAAGAAAAAGGAATTTGGATTGCAGATCTTTCTCATATATATAGCCTTTGTCTATTTTGAATCGATGCAAAACTTTTGGCAGCGAAGACAGAGACTGGAAGTGTTGAATGTACAAAAGTTAGCTCCTACTCACCCTAAGTGACAATATTAAAATAAGTCTCCCACAAACTTTATGGCAGCAAAATTTAGAAACAAGAAAAGGAAACTTTTAGAAAACAAAGCAACTCATGAAACTCATTACTATGAGACAAGAATTACTGCTGCTATTATCATTATCTAATGCATATAAGCTGCTATGATGAATAAGGACTCTTCTTATGCCTCTACAAATAAAAGGATAAGAGACCACTGTCATCACAAATCTAGTGGATTAAGAAAAAGGTATGTGCATAATAAGTCTCTTTAAGTAGAATATCAGCACTATTTTTTAAAGCTAGCTAGAAGTCATCGTATCACACATAGCTTGAGCTGATAATTAATTCATTTATACTTGAAAAAAAAAATCTCCCTTATATGACTTTTCTTTAAGATGCTGGCAGGGTTCACCTTGAGAAACAGGAATTGTTCTGTATGAGCAGAACTCCATGTGGAGCCCAGTGCCACAGTGGGAGCTGGAGTGGTGGTACAGCAGAAGGTGAGACAAGTGCAGAGACTTCCAGACTTGTGTATGGCTGCTGGAGAGGAGCATGCTTAGAAGATAATAGCACTGAACAAGTTTGCAGCTTTTCTAGGAACACTTTCTATAATGAACATGTGTCAATTACAAGTATAAGATCATCCTGTTGTTTTAAAAATATGAGATTTAAATAAACAAAATACTATTTTTACCAGTAGAGAATTTGGCTCCCTCTCCCAAAGGAAGAGGCCATTTTTCCACTTATGTTTAGCAGAAAACAAAAAACCCCAAACCCTTAAAGGCCAGTAGATACTAAACCAAACAAAAGTGTAAGACCTGACTCCAAGCCAAACTGAATGTCCTGTGGTCTATTTTCCTGTAAGGCCTTTGAACACCGTCCTGACTATGCTTCTGATGCCAATAACTTAACATAGACAAGTGTTCCTCTTCGGTTTATTCTTCTGAGTAAGATGTTTCCTAACTTGCAAAGGATGAATTTCCATGGTAACATGCTTCTGGAAATGAGCAGTGTCTTAACTTTTGGCTGATAAACCAGATTGCTGTACGCATTGTGATTACCTGGGTCTCTTTTTGGCTCACAAAAACTACCACGGGACCACAATAAGGAAGGAAAGATCCAATTCTGAACACGCTTGCCATTAACCAGAAACTTTGCTGTCACAGGAAACCTGTAGCCAATTTCTGCACTGATATCATCAGAGCTATGGTTGCAGAAAACTTTGGGATGTAGTTTTTCTTATACTCCCCTCATTAAAAAGTTTGTATCAACTATACAACAAAAGGTGTCAAATCAGAACTGAAGACTCCTCTCTGCCCTGACACTCTTCTCTTTCCATTGCCTTAAAGGAAAATTTTGTCACCATTGCTGTTAAAGGAGTTTGATCCAACTTAAGCAAAGGTTACACAAGCTAGTACAGCTACTAGAGTCTCCATATTTTCCCAATAACGAATCTTGCTCTAATTCAGAAGATATGCCCTGCCTGGGAAACAATGTGAGGTTGAATGAGGACAGAGCAAAGAAAGACGTGTCATACAAGCCTGATGGTCCCGAGTGCCAGCAGAGCCGTTCCCTTCTGATGGGTGCTCTTGGGTAGCTAATTTGAGGCATTTGGAGCATTTGGTAGACAGCTGTTCTGCTCAGAGTGCAATGGCAAGCGTTTTCAAGCTAAAACCACAAGAATGAACCAATGATGCCATTTGGAAGCCATGTTCAGAGATCTTACCTCCTCTGAATATGTTGCTGGTTTTTAGGAAACAGAACACAGTATTTTACCCTCTCCCTTCCCTGCTGCTTTCTCTTTTGTACTTCTCTAAGCAACCAAATCTTGCCAGAGCTGCAAATACCAAAGGCAATGCAGGCTGGCTCTGAAGGAAGACGGGAAGCAGAGCAGCTCCAGCCATCTTGGGTGGTGCCACGGGTGGGACACATGGAGGAAGAAGAGATTTTGTTTTGTGGGCACCTCCTTATTTGTTAAAGAGTGCACCTAGCAGCAGTTAAAAAGGACCTTTTATTTCTACCCTAGGGGACATGCAGCATGCAGCATACTTCGTCGGCACATTGTACTGCCAGGCACTGGCTTCAGTGAGAATTGTCCAACAGAAAGAGGTAAGAATAAGCAAAGGTTTTCCCAAGGTCAGTTGCTCTTGTTAAATGTTAATCTGTTTACTGTTAACTGTTTACTGATCTGATAGCGGATGCAAATCTACCTGAACTGCAACATGCAGAGATATTCATTAAACTGGAAAAGATCAAGTGGATTAAGAGTGTAAGAGATGGAAGGAGAGAGCATTTCATTCAAAGGGAGAAACTTTGAGACAACATGAGACAGGAATGTAACTATGAGGCTCCTTGGGATCAGTCCTCAAACTAATCTGACTTTAAAATTTTCATCAATGATCTTGGGCATATTAAGAAGTTGGGGTTGAAACGTAGATGCTGGAGGAGGGAAAAACCAAAAGGGAAGAACCAAGGAGTCCCAGGGGATGAGTAATGGCAGTGAGATGGAAATTTAGAATCACATAGTGTCTAAGCTTAATTGGTAATAACAAAAAATTTTGCTACATATTCAGAATATAACACACAGAAATAAAAGGAAAAGAGGAAGATGTGGTTATGAATAGAGGAAAAAGATGAATCCAGCCCTAGAATATGTCAGAGGAGATATTCACTGACAGGGAAGTATTACTGTTGTTGTAATATTGTAGAATTTTTTTAGTTGGAAGACTATGTCTTTTTTAAAAAAACACAACTATAATAATTTCTTCAATATTCTGCACACGTATCTTTATTTGGTAGAATGGAGAATCAAACATGAAATCTTCACCAAAAAGGGGGATGTTCATTAACTTGCTATGGAAACCTTAGAAATGCTCATTGGGAAGCATAAGAATGCACAACCGACTTCCAAAGCAGAAACCATGTTATTACCTTTTCTTCTTTTTTTCTGGTATTTCTAGAATATCTTATGATTGACTTTTATATCATGAGGTTGATGAAACCAATTTTTCATCTAAACTGTCGTGATTTTTTTCTCTGAATACTTGTGCTGTTTTTCTCTAGTCATTTTCGGTAATCAAACTTCTCTAGAAGCATATCGAATTATTTCAAAAATGAACAGCTTTTGAAGACAAAGAGGGGAGAACAATTAAACAGAATTAGTTGATTTTGTTCTAGACTTACTACATTTATTCTGCTTACTGTTTGAAAAACTGTACCTTGCATACTCCTTTGTAGCAGGTACTAGTGCAGCTCTTTAGACCTCATTCTACAAATTTCTCACTCCCTTATTAAAAATAAAAGGAAAATGAACATGAGGTGTGATATGTCTTTCAACAATAGTCTTTGAATATTGTGCTTGATGTTCTAAGTCATTTTGAATAAAAGCAGTCAGACAGGAGAGCATGGCCACAGACCACATGTAATGGGACTACCCACCTTCTTCCTCCACCCCCTCAGACTATTTATTTTATTATATTTATTACTATATTTAATTATCTCTGCAAGAACACATATCCAACATAATTCTGATTTTTATGCCTCCTTATGCTGTCGATGTTTCCATCCATTCCTGCACTTGAGACCAAATGAAAGTGGTGTTTAGCATGTGCATGCTGTGCATAGCACACTTGCTTGCCCATTTTTCACTTCCTTTTCACATCATTCTTAATGGGCCTGTAAGGACATATCTGTATTCCAGCAGTGTTATTTATGGTTCTGACATCATCCCTCAAGGTGAACAGTACTTTGCTGTGGAGTATTTACTCTTTTATAGTAAATCTGCCTGCTGCTTTCTATAAAAACAGGAAAACAGCTGCAACTTTTATAGGTGAGAATGAAGGTTTCTCCCTCTTCTTAATATACATTTTGTCATGGGGAAGTTAAAAGTGATCTTGGGAGGAGAAACACAAAGCATGAGTGTGGTCTTTCATGGCTGAATTTTATTTGTATTCCTTCAGCTGACGTTGAACAAAACGCATAAAACCACACCAGATGTTTTTATTATCATTCACTACTTGCATGAATGCAATATGGGCAAAAATGGTACAGAATACAGAAGAAAACAGTGGCCTTGGCTCACAGGACCAGATCTTTCTTTACAAACATCTTGTTTGATAGTGAAGTGTATGTACAGTGTCTTTGGATTGGTCAGCATTGAGTAAAACAAAAATCTATAAAGAAATACAGTCAAATGAAGAAATAAGCAAGAGGCTGCTGTTGTCTGAAGTCAAGGAAGATCTGTTCTCATTTATATTGATACTAAATAGCCTAATTAGCTTTAAATCACATTCAACTTGGCCAAAATGTAGGGACTAATATTTTCAAGTGCAAACCAGGTACCAAACATGTTCTCATTTTGCAAGGACGCATTCAGCTTCCTTTGAGAAATCTCAAATATTTATGTTGAAAGGCGAAAAGGGATGAGGAACCTTAGCTTCAGATCTAACACGGGGTTAATTTGGGAAAGAGTATCTTATTAACGCCACATTTAGATCAGTGTTTGCAGAGCTTCAGGGTTCCTAAATGAAGCACTGAAACCAAATTATCTTTACGTATGGACTACAATCTCTGCAGGTGCTTCTGCCTCCTTGAAACTGATGCAAAACTTCACAATTCTTGTCCCAGATGCTGGGCATAGCGTTTGCCACATCACATGCAGCTCTACGTGTCATCTTGCAGGACTCAAGGTCCCTGAGCCTTTCTAGCTTGATTTCTCTTCTTAACATAGATAATCTATAATATTACAGTTGTACCAAAGCAGTGCAACTCTCACTCCTCTGTGCAACTCAGTGAAACTCCTCCAGGTTTCAATAGCAACTAGAGGCTTAATTTTGTTAATTGACTGGTCAAACATTATTTCTCGATCGTCAAGTAGATTTTCCTCTGAGTGTTCTTCACCAAGCCAGTGGGGATGTGTGAGCACAAAGCTGTTTAAATAAAGACAATTCCTGGAAAACTTTCCTAAGGACAATGCTGCCTCTCTTGATCAGTGGATCTTGCTGATGTGTGCAGACTGGATACTGACACCACAGCTTCCTAAGAACTTTAGAATTTGCTCTCTCGTTTTTTTCCACTGTCAACTGGCCAAATATTTCAAACATTTTCCTTTAACAAATGTGTCCTTGTGGGGGAAAGTCCATTAGTAACAGAGTAGTTGCATCTTGTCAGGACCAGACTTTAATGGCTGTTTGAATTTTAACTATTATTTGCTGACTATTCCTGTTCAAGCCAACTAAGACCATAATAAAAGCCATTAAATACCAAGTAACTGGCCTCAGTGTAGCTGCAGGGTATAACACTGTGTATGATCTGAATTTATCCACAGCAAAGCAAAGGCTTTGACCCTCACAGACTTTTTGGAAATGGAAACTTTTTTTCAGAGAAGATTGTCTAAAAGAATAAGAGTACTCTTCTTTGCCCCAGGGAAGGCCATGCACATGCATAGTCTGAAGGTAACATGACACACTGTAATCCATTTTCCTATTTACAGGATGAATGAAGAGACTGTAAAATATCTGGCACTGGTTTGCTAAAATACAGGGGACAATGCAATCTGGTGTTTGAATCAGTGGAAAAGTACACTGTGTAGAAGGACAGAAAATAACAAAGCATTGCCCACTGCAGGCAGAGGAACTGTCAGAGCTCCTGGATAAGCAGGACAGGTGAGTCAGACTGAATTCTGCAGTCTAGTCCTTTTCTTTCTATTGCTACTCTCTGAGCACGAGAAAGCCCTCATGGCATATAAAGCATCATTCTGGTAATTGCTGGGCAGTGAAAGAGCAGGGAATGGGCAGAGGAACAGACAGAAGTGATAGGAATGGAAGTGGTTACACATGGCCAGATGAAGCTCTGACTGTGTAATGTCAAATAACACCAGCAAAAGACCTCCAGAACATCTTCCATGGGTAAGAGCAGATGGCTACTGTCTCTGATCTTCTCAGTAAGAAGAGGACAGACCCTTCTCGGCCTTCTCCTGCTGTAACCTGAGACAGAAGGTGAGGATAAAAGGGGAACATGCTGTCCATCTCCTGAGCCAGTGTCAGAGTGAAGGTTCACAAACCAAGGGAAAATGTAACACAATCCTTTGAGAGATTTATCCTTTACATTCTTAATAGGTTTTCTGCAAAGGCCTGGGGACAAAATTTAATACTGGCAGCATTTTCATTCACACAACAAATCTGATTCTAAGCCATTTGAAGATGGTCAGAACTAATAAAATCTGTAAAAGCTAAAGAGAGAAAAGTTGAAATGCAAGAATCTTAATCTAAAGAATTTGTATTTTTAAATATAGATGTGAGGTAATGAATGCAAGTAAAATAGTGCAAGAAAGGAGAAAGGTAGGAGAAAGGTTAAAATAATTAAAATTTCCTGGTTATTTACTTATGGCCTAATTAAAAGTCTATTGAAGAAAACAGAAAGCCTCAGCGGGCTTTGGAATAGGCTGTTAAGACATTTGCACATCTTCAATGATTGCTGGATGTAACCAGTGCAATGAGACTGGAGTACAGAATGGAGAATTAAAAATAAGCAACACATTAGCTCAGATGGGAGCATAGCAGAGATCTCACAAAGCAATTTTCCATGCAAAGCCTTTAACTCACAAAAACAACAACAAAGAAAGAGCAGTCCAAAACAAAACCCAGCCCTCACAAGTGATGTTCAAAACAATGCTTGGCTAGAAAGAGAAGCTTTACACCATGTTCCAAATGTGAGCAAACTCCACAGCTGGAGACACTAATCTGGAAATGTTCACTGCATAAACTGATCACTGCAGGATTCAGGAAGAAATGTATTTCCCTGAAGAACAATAACATATTGGCAAGGTGTACCACAAAAATGTTTCACCTTTTTGAACCAGCAAGTGTTGCTGGTGGCTGGATAGCAGCCTTGACAGACCATGAGGTATCATCTGTCGAGGCAGTATCAATGCAATATTGAAGGTGGCCCAGGAAAAATGTTATTTAGCTGAAAGGGCTTTATTTGTCATCCTGTAGAAATAGCTTACTGGGGCTTCACTAACAAGTAACCCAAAGCTGAGATTCTTACTCACAATGTTTTGCTCACTATCCTAAGTGAATCACAGCACGCGCTTTCCATTTAAGGTGCTTAATTAAAAGCTAGCAGGGCAAGGGGGAGCAAGGTAGAGTTCCCCTCTCTGGATTAGCTTGCTTGTGCAGAGTTGGCTCTCCCTTTCACTAAAAAGCACAATACCGTGTAATGTCACAGGGCTGAAAAGTCCACACCAACATAGGTTAAGACTTCAACTGCTTGCAGAGTGCTTGGATCATCTCTGTGTCTGAGTGAAATGTGCTAGTTGTCACTCAGGCCCAGGAAAGCATTTCGAAAGCAGCTAATCACAGCTGTCCAGCAGTGGTTTTCACAGAATAGTATTACAGTGCCTGAGTTACAAGACTAATTTACTTCTAAATATGTTCTCTTTTTATTAGAATCAGCTCAAGGGTTTGCATGGTTTCAGTGATGTTTAATGGGGATTAGTTTGAAATGAAAATGTGTTTTCCATTTGTCTGAGAAAGACACAACAGGGAGCAAAGCCCTGGAGATTATTGAGAGCTTTGGGTGGTTCTGGGAGGCCAAAGGCCAAGTGACTTCAGATTTCAGTGGAGTGTAATAATCCTCTAGAAATGCACAGCCTGGTGTGTCTTATTGTGCAATTACGGGATGGAAATTGGAGTGCATTTCTGACCTGTGGATTATTCACTGTGTATCATTAATGCAGGTATGACAGGATCGTGCAGCAGTCAGGCAGTACCAGCTGTGTCAGGAGCTACCTACAGAACCATCCCTACTCCCATTTTCCCTGCTCTGTTTGGATGCAGTGCCTCTTACTCAGTTTAACAAGAATTTAACTCCAGTGCAGCAAATAATGTATCTGGTAAAGCTTATTCCCTGATTAACAGATAATGAGTTAGTGATTTTGCCCACCTCAGGGTATTTATACAGTTAATTAGTGGCAGAAATGGTTGCTATTTCAGGGCTCAAAGAGGCCACACTGTGTATTGTTTTTCTTTTCAGTGGTGTCTGTGACATATGCTGGACTTAAATCTTTGTACTTACTAAATGACTTGCCAACATAGGAACACACTGGCTTGTTTCATATTACTTAATTTATTTATTCACTTAGATTTGGTTGCTAAAACAAACATTTTCCTTGGCTGCAGAGCATTGCTCTCTGTATGTTTCTGGAGGTACATGGAGGATGCTCAGCAGTCCCGTGTTTCTGCCTGCATCCATCCTGAATACCAGCTCCAGACCTGAACACCCAGAGTGGCATCCCAAACATTTCTAACGCCACAGAGACATTACTGCATGGCAGACCTGAATCTTTCTGGAGAGCCTTTCACAATGAGGAACATTCCACACCTCATTGTCCTGAGAGAAACATTCAGTATCTACTGGGGGTGCAGCATCCCTGTAATCCTTAGTCAACCCTTGGATTTTTGCAATTGGAGGGCCAGATTACTTTATCCGTGGTGAGAAGTATGGAATAATATCGTTTCTATTGCTTTTTTCCTTCAACCCAACTATTTGCTAGCTGCATTTCTTGGGACAGATTTGAATACTGTTAGTGACCTTGTAAAAACACCGTCTTCATTATTAAAACCAGGTCATAAATACCCCTAGGCACAATGCCTCACCTGCAATTCTTCAAATAGTTTCCACTGCTATTAATTCTTCTAGGTGTATGAGGTCTCGCACATGTCTATTCACTAAATAGATATCATCTGGAGGTAGCTGAATGTAACATTTTTGGCACCAAATAGCCTGTGTATAGAACACCTAGAAGTATTATTTGTGGATCTATCAATGTACCATATTCTTGATTTCCTGGGATAGCTCATCTGGAGGGAGGAAACCCAGCTTCAGTCAGGAAACAGAACTTTTCCAAAGTTCATCAGTGTTAGAGGTCAAGCTTTAGTTCAGCTCATTACAGAGACAGATGTTAAATTCAGATTAGGAGTTACATTTTGGGAAAGTTTAAGATGTTTTGGGTTCTGTGGTTTTGGCCTAACCCACTCTTTAATCAAAAATGACATCCCTGGGCAACAGTCTTCAGCTCTCTCATACCTCTCAGAAATATGCATTCAAAACGTACAGAGGCTGTTCCAGTCTCAATGAGGAAACTCAGGTCAGGCTTATTCCCATAATAGAGCTGAAGAATCTCCAGTTCACAAGGACTGTTTTCCCCACCCACATTTCATTTTTTGCCTCTGACTTTTACAACCTTGTGGGTGTGTTCTCTTTTGATAAGAAAGCCAGTTTGATTATGATTGTCAAGTCAAACACATTTGGTTCCAAAGAAAACTTTAAATGAAGACTTTTCTGGTTTTTCAGCTATAACTTCTACTAACATGGTGGTTACTATAAATGGTATAAACATGGTCTTTTGGAACATATTTTGTTATGGGTTGTTTTTAATTACTTTTATGAGAAAGACAATGACTAAAGTGATGCTAAATTTAGAAAACAGCTTCTTCAAGTCTCTGCAAAAAATTCTCGTACACTCATTCAGTGACACAGGTTTTGGGTTTTGTATCCCCCACATAAAGGTCTGAAAAAATCCTAATATATCCTTTCTGTGAAATATGTGGGTATGAAGGTTGGCCTGTAGAAATACTTTCAGGTGGTATCCCTGACAAGTATAACTCTGTATGCCCTCACCTCCTACAGTTTTCTGGCTTGGGAAAGGTACCTGAACTTCTTGCACCACGAGCCAGGAATTCCCTCCAAAGGAAGGTGCCAAAAGGGGACTGTTGCAGAAAGGCAGCTTGTGAAGAGGTGGTAGTGCTGCCTCAGTGCTGTGCTGCCATCCAGCCACCTGCCAGCCACAGGAGAGTTACTGGGCTTGGCTACATTCCTGTTTAAAAAAAATAATAAAACCTTTAGATAAAAAACAATTTACAGGATCATATTACAATCACAGCTAAAAATCTGATAAACATTATGTATTATGTAAACAGTAATTACAAATGCTTATAAAATGAATTTTGCTACTAAATGTTACCTCTTCAAAGCAGGTAAATATAATTTGCATTTTTATATGTAGGTGAACACCACAGTTGACCACAGTCACATGAAACCTGGAACTGACCCCAGGCTTCAGGCCTGCTTTTTCAGTCTAACATTACTCTTTACAGAAAAGGAATTTACTAATATATAGCATTTTCCATCCACTATATCTGCCAAAGAATTAGAAAAACAAGTTAAAAGAATTCAGGTGAAAGGAAAAGGAAATATCTCAACCACCATTTGTAAATAGATGAGAGCACTTAGTTCTTGGTAATACTATACAAAAAAAAAGTATCAGCAGCTTGAAGAGCATTCAGATCACAGAAGTGATCAACAATAATGATTTTGAGCTGGAGAAACCAACTCATAAAGGTAAAATATTAGTTTGCATGCCTTGAATTACCAAATGTAGTAGCAGCATTGGAAAGGGATAGATTAGTGGGATACAGGAAACACAGCCATAACTAATGGGAATTGAGTCTAGGAAACTAATGCCCTAGATAGCAGGGAAAACTTTCTGAAACTGCTACTTCTTAGGCTGCAACAGTCTTCAGAGAGAAATTATAAAGGCCACATGTCTCGGAATATTTGAAACTGGCCTAACCAAAGCACCAGAAACTGCAGCACAGACAACAGTCCTGGCTCAGCAGGGGAGCTGACAGGATTAGCAAAGAGGTCTTTCCTAGCACTGCCGAGGGGCTGCTGTAGGGGTTCAGAGCTATTTTTGTCTTTTATGACAACTGTTTGATTAACAACTCTATTATTTCCCAGTTGTCAATGAATAAAAGGAAAGAGTTTCCTGTGGAGTAAAATCTTTCCTCCAAGGTGAAGAATCAATCAGAGACAAATACCAATGTGAAATTCCAGCGCTTCACTCCTTATTGTGCTTGGCATGTCGCTTCCTCCGTCCTACACTGCAATTGGTCCATACCAGGCCAGAACCAGCCTGTTCTGTCTAATAAAATTTTATTGCATTGCTTTTCAAAATAACAATTCTTATGCTGGCACTTTGAAAGCCAGGAAGACACACAGGCAAGAAAAAACCATGCCTACAACTCATTAAGGCTACTAGAATAGTTGCATAAAAGGATCTGACAATGCAGCACAGTTTGTCATTCCAGTTTCATTCCACTAATTGTTCTTTCTCTTTTTTTTTAAGTGAAGAACTATCACCCCAAAATAGACTCTTTCCATAAGAAAGCACAAAGATGAAACTGGAAATAAAAATCACCAAGTCTTATTATCTGCACAGTCATGCCAACTTTCTTTCTTTTTTCCTTTTTTCCCAATGACCTTCTCAAATTCTTTTTTCTGTCAGTTGTGCTCTCTTAAATCCTGCTGGAAAGGAGGGGAAAGGATGAAGGGAAGTGGTCAAACCACCATGTTCTTTGTCATTGCAATAACAGCAAGGTGACCATATTCTGAGTTGTCAGTAATTCCTACTCATATTCAGCCCCTGCAAACACTGCTCAATCACTGATGGTTGTTTGCACTGCCCCCTTCACTCCTTGACTTCCAAAAAACCTGAAGAAAATCTATTGGAACCTGGGCAGGGATTTCCTTTGCTTTAGGAAGCTTCCCACAGCAGCTCCCACCTCTGGTTATGGAAGCAAAGTACTTGGATTCTAAAGAGGCCCCGCAGCCTCACGCTGGTGCCTTAAACCTCTGTGCACAGACTGGCAGCCCCCGCCCGGTTGAGTCTGTCACCTTCCATCTTTATTTCATTTCTCTAATGAGTGGGCCTTGCCACAGGAAAAGTTAAACTTTTAATTCAAACTCAAATCTTCCCACTTTTGGCCCCTGCCTGAACTCTGCACCACCCTGAGCACGGGCTGGAGGGGATCGTGTGGCCCTCGCACTGACTGAGGCGAGGACAAGGCCCAGCTGGCTCCCAGCTGCTGCCTCAGGCCTTGCTGGGAAGCCCCTGTCTGGCTGTCTGAGGGCTGCCCTGCCTCTCACACACCCTTTGCCTTCGATGTTTCTGTAAACTCTTCCCCTGCCTTCCCCCGCTGCCCCTGCCTTCCCCCTCAGCGCTGCCAGAGCCCCCCAGAGTCCCCAAAGCCGCCCACAGGCCCAGCACCACAGGCCACACTATTGATGGCCGCCCCCCATGGGAGGCCTGAGGGGGAGTTCAGAGATAAAGAGGGGATAAGGAGCTTCTTTGGTCCAGAAGAGAAGAGTTAGGGGTAAAAGTAGGCCGTGTATTGTCAAGGTGAGAATAACAAGGTGTAAAGTATGAAACAATCCTGTGGCCCCAGAGTGGGATCAGCTGGGTCTGAGGTGTTCCTCAGGGACACCCTGTGGAAAAGTATCCATTGATACAGCCTGTGCCCACGGGAAAGCTGTTCCAGGACTCACTTAGGCTTCAGGGCTCTGATTCCCTTTCAGAAAGCATTCACTGAGAACAATTATGTTTCTCCTTAAACAGAGACACTGGTGTTCTATTTATTGTATTGTTTTGTTTGTCTGCCAGGTTTCCCACTACAGCAGGTTCCAGTGCTGCCCCTTCAAGAGCACCCAGATGTCCAATTCAGATATCTACTAGTTGAGGAATACTGGCCCAGAAACACAGAAGGTTTTCTAAACTCCCAGGAACCTAGGACCTGCAGGACAGTGGTACTGTGCATCAGAAGGCTCTGCCATTTTGTCCTAGAAATGCTGCAAAGCAAAGGAAGTAGGTGGTTAAGTTTTCCAGGCTTATTGCTTCACTTAAAAATAACAGAAAACTGCTACATCTTCTTTCTGATCTCCTCACTTTCTCTCACAGCCTGAAAAGCCCAAGGAGAGTTTTGTGTTTGAAAATGGGAGAAAATGTTTCTGGGATGTTCTCAAATGAACTCTTTACTATGAAAAAAACCCCACACCAAAACCAGAAACCAACCCAGAAAAAGGGACAGCATCTCCATTTAATTTCCTCTGCAGCAAGATAAGTCCATCCTTCTCTTGTTATATCCTGCAACAATGAAAGTCATGGTCTATAATTTCTTCTTCTGTCTTTCTGCTACATAACTAGGAATGAACCTAACATATCTTTGACTCTTGCAACAGGTTGATGAGGCAGAGTCACCCACTTAAAGTTAAGAGCAATTCCAGCCTATATAAATCCCTTTAGTAACCACTGCCCCACAAGGACTTGAATTTAAGGTGGGTCATTGCCAGGCATGGTCCATTCCACACACTTAAAAGTTGGTGCATTGTGGGTGCACACTGATCCTTGAGGCACAAGCTCCTGTTTAGGCCACTCATCCCCATAGCATCTGCACTTGCAGGCTGTGACAAACAAGCACCGTCAGGCTTGTGGTATTGACTGCCTTTGTGCTGTCTCACTCTGTGCACGCTTTGTTTGTCTGTCTTATCCTGCTAATGCTGAAAATAATTCAATTTTAAAAGGGAAAAAATGGAAAAGCAAAGCATAGTGCCATTGAGTCCTAAGAGTGCTGTTGAGTCCCTAACTCATTCCCCAGATGTTTACTCTGAGGCACTGGGGAGTTATAAATAGCTGGAAGCAAGAGTACGGAACAGTGATATATACATTTTATAAATGGAGCTCTGAGCAATGTCCTTGTTTCAGGACCAATGAAGTCAATAACGACGTAGAATCCACCTCTATGTGCAGATTTTTATAACACAGAACAATAATAAAGGTGTTCCTGCATTTTCACAAGTTCAAGCCATAAAGAGGGAAATTATATATTTACTCTGCCTTCCAGTCACTCTTTGTAGCTTTTATTGTAACTTTTCTCAGAGGAGAGAAGGAAGGAGCAATGTTGGCCATCTCTGGGTAAAGAAGAAAAGGAAAGGGGGGAAAAGAGACACAAAAAGACTAGAGTGTAATGTCAGTTCTATTGGCATCTTTGAGGCTTAGCAGTGCTGTGACCAGTAGTAATAGTCACGTAAGCAAGTTGGTATCTATTCCAGTGACTCCCAGCTTTGCAAATAAGGGAATCAGTGACAAAACCACTGTTGAATATCGTGCACTATTTGCCAGTGCAAGCAATGTTTCTTCATTATTACCACGGAGAATTACTCTTAGACATTCAATCAGAAACTCGGAAGCATTTAGTCAGTACTAAATGTTAGGTAAATTACTGTCTAGAAAGAAAAAGGGATATAATGGGTCTTATGTAGTATGGGACTGGGTACAAAGATTTATGGATACATCTTCTGCTATTCCATTGAGGACTATCACATTAGCAGTCTCCTGAAATCAAGATTTGTGTGTGTGTGAGTAAAAAAATCAGTTAATTGAAATTTCCCTATGGGATTGTGTTTTGCTTGATTTTTTTTTTTTTTTTGAGTGAGGTAGAACTATACTGATTGAAGTAATTTCTCGTCTCTGCATCCCAATTTGCTAGCTGTAAAATGGTACTAAGTATTCTTGCTATAGGACAGAATACATGGAGTTGTGGGACTGCAAGGTATTTTGCTGGTCAAGAGCTAAATCCCTCCTAGGGAACAGATACTTTTGAGCCTACCTTGAAGTAGATGGCAGATGACATCTTCCATCAGATGTGTGACAGATGCTTTACCATTGCTGGAGCTATCCCTGACGCTGCCACTGACGAGTGTATTTGACCAGGAGCAGCTGTAAGGCGGTCATGGAACTGTTTGAACAGTCAGAGTAATTCCTGCAGCAGGCTCTTGCCTTCACTCCTATTGACTTCTAAAGAACTTTTGATGGGTGCAGACAGTGCCAGTGGCAACTGAAATAGAGAAGACAGTAAGTAGAAAAAGAAGGACCATCTGAGCAGATCAAGGCCAAAAAGAAATGCAGCATGATACAACCATCAGGCAGGGCAAATGGTGATTGGTTCAAAGCAGAAAGAGCTGAGGCAAAAAAGACAGTACAGATGCAGCTGCTTCAGTTCCAAGTGGTGTGCTTTGCACATGCTACCGAAGCTCCAGCTTGTGTGATGGGAGCATTCATCTGCAGGCAAAGGGAATGTTGTATTATATACTCCAAGAGGATCTTGTTTTCATTTTTATCTTGCGTGTGTTGTCATCTCCTGCTTTGTAGTGCTGCAGACTTGTCTTTGCTACAAGCATGAGGCTGCACTCAGCAGTGTGTGGTAATTAAGCCCTTTGAGGGTCATGCATATTTTAATTATTACTTGTTTCATTGTCAAAAGCTTGCCCACATGAGATGCAGTCTCGCATTCCATGTGGGACTGAAATAAGGGTCAACACATTCCTTCAGAACCCCAAATATTAAACAGACATTAATTTGTTTTGAGCTTTGCACATTTTAGACGAGCATAAATCAAGATGTATAATGGGGAAAAAATTTCCTCCATATGTTTGAAAGCTGAACTGAGACACTAACTCTAAGTGACAAAAAGTGGTGGCTGCAACAGAAAATGATTAAATGATTTGTTTAGCATTTATGTAATGTATGAATGCACCTTGTCTGTGTTAAAGTAAAGTAATGATTGGTTTTCCACCAGCAAGGGCTGTGAATTTTAGCTATATTCCCTTTTGGAATTCTAAACTTCTCAGGTTCCAGCTTACACAACAGCGAAGTCTAAATGCAGACCAGTTTTTCATCTATGAAATGGAAGTTAAATAACACTTGATCAAAGTAGACAAAACAAGAAGATACGTAGACTAACTGGAAACATCAAGATTTGAAAATTACCTGATAGGAAAAGGGAGGGGAGGGGGATCAAAGACGTCCCAGGGAATGAAAAATTCCTTCACAGCACTTCCTGTTCTCTCTGTTATGCTAACCAAGGTAGGATTAGGTTTCAGCTGCCAAAAGAAATAACATTTGTAGATTTTTTTTGGTCTGGGGAAGTGGGATAGAAAGATTTAAGACAGCTTTTTCCAAACTATTTGCTTTTTGTCAAGCAGTCAAGTCCAGTTATTGTTATTAATTTGTATTACAGAACTACCAAACTGAGACTGGATTTCCATTGTATTAGGTGCTGTACAAATATCCAGTCAGAGACTGGTCTTACCTCAAAGAGCCCATAGTCTAAATAGACCAGACAGACAAAGGGCATTTTGCCCTGAGTTGTAGAGCTGCTCAGCAGTTGAGCTAAGAATTGTACTCATCTTCTGAATCATAGCTAGTACCTCAGCTACTGGAGTACAGTTCTGGAGAACAGAGCTGTCAATAAAAGAAATGAGTCTGTCATCTTGCATCCAAACACAAGATAGGGTGAGACTGATGCAGCAAAACCAAGATTAATGTGAGTTAGCATAACCAACTCGTGTTGTTTGTTGGCTGTGTGAGCTGCGGAAACCTCATACCACCTTGCAGCAACTCATTTCTCTATTTAGTCCTTATGATTTGCTGTTGGTTTGGTTTTGTAACAGGTTAATTTCAAATGCAAGGTTCAGAAATGGACAGGGTCTCTGTGCAGAAATTGCAGTCTAGTCTGCTTCTGACCATGCATTGTACAGAACCATACCTAGAAATTGCCTAAATGAACAGCCTGGACATAACATGAAAAGTGAAAAGCAGTAGCTAATACACTTTCTGAAAGGTCCCAAAGCAGCAGAGCTGCTGAGTCGGGACCAAGGCTGCCCTTCACCTTCCCTTTTTCCCAGGTATTTGCCTAGCAGGAATTGACACATAATGCTACTTGCTCTGTGACTCTGATACAAAAGGAGATTGCCCTTTCTGTGTAGACTGGAAGTCTTTACCTTAGCCTCACGCTAATATAGAAAGAAAAGACTGTCTGAAGAAAAAAAATCTGAATAAATAAAATAGAATGTAAGTATAAACTTGAACCTGTTTGTTCTAAAGTGGTATATCAGTGGGTAATTGCAAACCCAATCCCATGTGTAAATATTTGAAGTACCATTTCATTTGTGAAGGGCTTTTCTTGCATGGGAGAATTTCCTGCTTCTTGTTTTTTAAACCCTAAGCTAGATGTGCACAGGTGACTTCCGCTTTCTGCTGTGTGTGTCCGAGCTGCAGACGGGGAATTAGCTGGGCAAGCAGCACATTGGCTGTTACCTGCTTCTCAAGATGCCAGCAGTTAGCAAAGCAGACCCTCTGAGTTTGCTCACAAGAACAAATGGGAGTA
The DNA here is from genome assembly GCA_013398125.1 of Aegotheles bennettii. NCBI lineage: Eukaryota > Metazoa > Chordata > Aves > Caprimulgiformes > Aegothelidae > Aegotheles > Aegotheles bennettii. The sequence goes on from VZRW01005550.1 coordinate 333,779, forward strand.
AATGTTTAACTTGAGTCTTTGGAGTCTAGGGCTTGTTCCTTTCTTTATTATTAACCCAACCCCTGTTTTTCTTTACAGTTGCACAGCTGCTGGCACATAAGAAACAAAGGACCCTTGAAATAACTTCCTCATGGAGGCATGAGCAAAGGTAAAGTACCTTTTGTATTGTTTCCATACCTATACATGGGAAAGCAGTTGCACGTTTCTGTGTTCTGCATTTCTGTTAGGGCAGAACAACCTGTCAATAACAAGCATTGTTTAATTGTGGGGGGGTTTTAAACTAAATCACTAGATGCATCCAGCTAACTTCATCCTTATTTGACACAAATTGAAGAAGTATCTATATACATAGAGTATACACAGTGAATTTTTTAGATGTTCACATTCTCACCAGTAAACATACACTGCTTTCCATTGCTCTTTTCTTCACACCAACAGTCTCATCTTTGTAACTATTGTTTCCCTCCTAATTCTTTTCTGTCCTGCACAAGTCTGAAAAGAACTTCCTCTTCTCCCTGAGGAGAGACGTTACTGCACTCTGAAGATCAGAATTTACATCAGTCCTTTCACTAAGTTTGCATACATCCTGCACCCTTGATTTTTTTCTCTGCTCTTGGGTAAGCTGCGAATTCTAGAAGAAAGCTTCTTGGTGAGGCAGGCACCCATCAGCACTGTCCAGAAATGACCAGGACACTTTTCCCGTAATTGTTTCAGTTACCATGTCAATACGATGTGAATACCTGTTTTAAAATAATGTTAAATATCTGTGCATGCTATGTGGTGGCTCAATATTGGTTGCAGAGAGGAGGAATCACTTGCTCAAATATTTTTTTTATTTGCTGTGACATAAATTTACATGGAAAATTATAGAATTTAACTTTAACCATAGTAACACATCAAAGGAAATCTGAGTGAAGATCAAGAGTGGAAGTTAAAACAAGTACTTAAAGACATTAAAAAACTAGCAGTTCATTGTGTTGTATAATTACATATTAGATAAATATAATATGTTTTTAGAAACAATAACTTTTTAATAGAAATGGATTTTACAAACTTCAGTAAGAGAGGAATCAAAATGTTCTGTTTCCAGGTGCTCAGAATACCATTTTACTGCATGATTAAATCCTGTAAGTCAGGTGTGATCTGCATCCAAGCAGACATCTCAGCCCAAATACATTCTTTTAACAAGCCTCAGGTGCAATCTCCTCTCTGTACTTCTCCATGTGTGCTGCCTTGTGAGGATGATCATGTCCAAAACTATTGAGTGTCACTGGAGAGGAGATTTCTAAAGGTGTTACAACTACACTCTTTGTGTTTTGATTTATATTACAGCAGCACTTGCAACATGCTGCCCCCAGAGTGAAACAGTTCCCTTACATTTTCTTTGAGCTATATTGGCAATCAAAGTAGGTGGCCTGTAAATACTTAGGAATCTGTGAGCGAAGGTTTGCAGGCACATTATGAAATGTGAAAGTGGCATGATCACTAGCACTGTGAACACACCATCTTCATAGCTCCTGAAAAGAAACTATAAATAGCTTTTCGGGAGTAGTTCACACATCTCTGATTCTTGTAAGCCTACTAGATTAGGAAAAAGACTCTGCTATTTTGTGTTTTGATCAGATCCTGCTGTTTATTTAGCCCTAAAGATCATTGGCACCATAAGCAAGGGATAATGCAGGGATGACAATGTGGTGAACATATTTCCAAAATCTCTATTACATACAGCTAGGTTCTGTCACGTTACTCTCACTGAAGAATACTGAAATGAATGAGGATATTGGTGGAATAAATTAGCATGCATTGGAAGGATGTCAGAATACAGGTCCAAGTGATTATGAAAATCTGAATCATAAGATAGAAAAAAATAATGAGGAGTTGCATGAATTTCAAGAGACTGGCACCTCAGTTGTGAAGTCAGTGGGAAGTTGTGAAGCTTTGAACCTGTTTCTACAATGGCCAAATTCAGATTTTGCAGTTTACTCAAAGATTAAGAGATAAAGAAGCAAAGAAAACACAACAAAACACAAACCTGTTCTCTAAAAGAATGGGACAATTGGCAAGATGATAAGAACCTTGTGTCTGTTCAAAGGTGACCTAGGTCAGCCGAGGATGAATTTGCCTTCTTTTTTGCCAGGAGTTTAATGTTTGTTAAGGGTCCATGGATTTCTCCATTTCCTGAGCATTTTTTTTCCAATCTGGCAATTCTACAAAGCCTATGTTGGACTTTAAACGTATTTGCCTAGTTTGTTCTGGGTGCTACGAAATGCAAATAAAGACGCTGGAATCAAAAGGGGATGGAGTGCTTTGAAGATGAAGGGCTTGACAGGGAGCCAAGGAGCCAATGGACCAGTGAGAACTGAAATTCTCATAGGACTTAAAGGACACTGTGCCTATTGGTGAAAGAAAACACACATCAGCAAGAAAATGGGGGAGATATTAATTGCTTTCTCCTGGCTGTTTGCTTAGGCCGGTAGAGCTGCCTCAACTCAGCTTCAGAACTGAAGTGGTTAAAGAAAAATGTGTATAAGGAACTTACTTTAGGGCTGTTTGTGGGAGAAGGTGGGAAATAAGTGGCTAAATTATATATTGCCTGTATTAAAAGAGGACCAGCTCCTTCTGCCTGAGTTAACTTTTGTCTCTGCTGCTGTGACAGAGCCAGCAGCAAGAATCCCTACCCAGCAAGGCTTTGAGTCCTGTAGGGGTTTTGGTTCATTGGTTAGTTGGGTTTTAGTTTTCGATTTTTGGTTGGTTTGTTTGTGTTTTTTTCTGATTGGTTGAGGGTTTTTTGGTTGGTTGTTCTCTTGGGTTTTTTATTTTGGTGTAATGTTAGGAGCCAGTTCCAAAAACATTCTGGTGATATTAAAGGATAGGATACCTAGGATGCTACCTTATCAGGCTTCAGAGACATACAAACAGAAAGCAGAAGAGCATCCTTCTCCAGCATCGCTGCCCCATCCAGACCCAGTGGCATTATTCTGACAATAAATAGATTAGACTTTCCAGAGGAAAAAAGTGCAAAGCAGTAAGTACTTTTTGTGCCTCCCTTCAGCTCTTAACATTCTTCTCATCTCCTCTCTAACTCCACAGCCAAAGACTCAATTGGCTATAAGCAATGTGCCGCATCAAGTGTTAAGTAATAATCACAGAAATAACAATAACACTATCCCATGGTATGATCAGGGTTTCTTTTTTCAGTATCTAATGATGTTAAAATAAATGGAATTATGTTGCTTTTCATTTTTAAGTCAGTAAATTCCAAAAGAGGATTTGCCTCATTTCTACAATGTACTTAAGGTCTTACAGCGAACGATCAAACACAGATTTATTAGAGGCATGAGAGGTTGGCATACGGTGTTCTTTGCTTAAAGCTGCTCTATGCCTTTTCATTCTGGTCAAGGAGTATTTTTTTTCATGTTAATAGTTATTCATGAGACCGTATGTGGCCTTGCATTTTCCAGAGCTTTTTTTATTGCACAGAAAAAGTAATGAACACTCTTAACTATAAGCAGCAAGGAAAACTGGTGTTATGGATAGAACTTAGAAAGTGTGAGTTGGAGAAAATATCACACAAATGTCTCTAGTGGAAGGTTTTTATGTCTTTCTATTGACACGATCAGTGAGAATACTTCCACTGACTTCAGTGGATGTTAGATCAAATCACGATGTCTCTCTGATTCTCCCCCTCTGCTGGCAATTCAGTTCTCGCTGTGCTGTCAGAGCTGCAGAGGATCTCTGAGCTTTGCAAAAAAATCTTTGAGGAACTTGTATAGTATCATTCCTCATCCTCATTTGAGTCAAAAGATGAAGCACATAAGAAAACTCTGGGATAGTGGAAAGCAGGAAAACTAAGAGATGCCAGGGAAGGACAGGTAGATTCTGCAATCTGAACTGTATCTGTTTACTTTTGCTAGCAATTGCAATCAAGCACGCAGACTGTTATTGATAACAACCGGTCAAGAAGCTGGTGTGTTTCTGGTTGCAACACAAGGAGCAAGCGTTCAATAAGGGCACCTGAGACTTTTACAACACTTCAGTTGATAACCCAAATCAATTTCCACCGCTAAGCCAACAAAGCATTATATTATTCTTATATTTTGAAACACAAAACAAATAAAATGCAAACCAGTGACTGCAGATAAGATTATTTCACACGCTTTTGAAAGCCACGGCAGTTTACAGAATATACAGCACTGGTGCAGTCCCTGCTCTTCAGTATCGTACATTAGAGATCTTCAAAATTATTCTTTGTAATGTACAGGAAGATTGGATGGTTGTATCTGAAATGTTTAGCTTGCATGTGTACGTGATGTGAAAGTGGTTTGTTTGACAAGAATATTTTCCTACTCCTGTTTCACAGACCTTCTTGATGCAGATTTTTTTTCAGTTGTTAATCTGGTCTGCACAATTCTTTGCTTTGTTCAGCACAAAAGCATGAAAGTCGCCAAATGTAAATGACGATCTCTATCAGAGGAAGAGAAATTCAGTCCTTTAAGTAAACTTTTCCACCAGTGTTTAGAAATCTCCTCTCTCAATAGAAGCAGAAGCATTTCTTTTCAATGTTTCTTCTGGCCAGCTATGAATATGCTTTAAATACATAACACAGAAAACTGGAGTACTATGGAGTTCCTGATTTTGAACAGAAATTTAAAATTCTCTGTCTTTGATGGAAAAATTCTTGCCTGAAAAGTAGTGTATCAAATATTTTTGGAGTCACAGGAGGCTATTAGATTCCCAGGTATCTGCTCAATTCTAAAGACAGCTGTTTGCTCCTTCCAGACCCAACGTGAAGCAGTGAGCAAGCATGGGATGCACTAAGATTATTTAGTTGGTAGGTAGATTATTTTGTAATACTGGAGTATGAAACAGTCTCAGCCAAAAATGAAATTACTAAAGTTCAAGAGAATATCAGAGGTGTATGTCTTATACAAATTAAGTTCTAACCTTCGTTACCCCAAATGATAATTTCATCTAAATTGCCACATCAGATCCACAAATTGCATGGTTTCTTGGTTTATTCTGCCATAATTCTATGTACAAAAGCATTTTTTGAGAAGAGAAGAAAGCACAATTAATATTTTACTGAAAATAGTTTTCAGATTTTTTTTTTGTTAGCTCAAGAGGAAAAAAAAAAGCACATTTTCTCTGTGTACTTTTAGTGTTGATGAAAGGTAAGGCCACGTTCAGAAAAAGAATTTGCTAGTTTGGGCACTTGGCACATTATCAAAATTCAGACACTTTCACCTTGTCTTTTGTTGTTAGCTCAAATTCAGAAAATCCTCTTAGGTTAATTTGTTTTCCAGTACAAAATCATATGAAACCTAAACCGGGAGAAGGGCATTTTCTCCTTTTCCTTCCTCCCCGCCGCAGAACGGGATAACGCGGCTGGGGCTGAGCGGGCAGCGTGCGGCAGCTCCCGGCTCCGGGGAGCGCTCTCGGGTTGAAGACTTGGGATAACGGTTGGAACAGGGTTTGAACGCTGTCACGGAGGCCGGGAAGTTTGCGGGATGCCTCTGTCGGGAGTTTCTCACCCGTTCCCGGCGGGAGGGACCCGACCNGCCGCGGCCGCGGAGTCCGAGGCTTTGTGCAAAGGGGGAGTGAGAAGGGGGGGGTGTCACGGTGCTTCTACAGCACTTTCTGAAAGAAAAGTTGTTCAAAACCGTGTTCCTGCCCCAAAGCTTGCTGCGCTACAGAATCATAGAGTCAGTTAGGTTGGAGAAGACCTTTAAGATCACTGAGTCCAATCATACACCTGACACTGCCAAGTCCATCACTAACCCATGTCCCTAAGTGCCACATCTACACATACTTTAAATCACTCCAGGGATGATGAGTCTACCACTTCCCTGGACAGCCTGTGCCAGTACCTGACGACCCTTTCGGTAAAGAACTTTTTCCTAATATACAATTTAAACCTCCCCTGACCCAGCTTGAGGACATTTCCTCTCGTGGTATCTTTTGTTACTTGGGCAAAGAGACAGACACCGACCTTGTTATAACCTCCTTTCAGGTAGTTTTAGGGAGTTGTTTCCCATCAGCCTCCTTTTGTCCAGGCTAAACAATCCCAGTTCCATCAGATGCTTCTCATAAGGCTTGCTCTCTAGACTCTTCACCAGCTTTGTTGCTCTTCTTTGAACACGCTCCAGCACTTCCATGTCTATGGACAATGTCCACTATGCTCCGTGGAAGTTAATTTCTCCTCCTTGGTAACAATTACTGACATTTTAAATATTACAGTAGTACTTAATGCCCGCAGTAATGGTCTGTTGTGTTGCTTTACCAATGCACAGCAAAGAATTGGTCTCCAGCCTGAATTACCTACAGCTTAATTAGGTAAGATAGACATTACTTCTGGTGCTAAACTGCTGCAGGGGGATGTTGTATGTTGTTAAACAGCTGCTGGATTCTGCCCGAGAGGAAAATCTATTTATGGGTTGTATTTTGGGTTGTAAAGTTTGCAACTATGCTTAGGAAACAGCAAAGCTATAGAACTGTGCTGAATTCTTAAGAATGTTCAGTCACACAGAACAATAACCATAAAGCAAGGGGTCAGACATTGGCTGGCCCCAGGTGGGTGGTGTACAGGGACGGGAAGCACAGGTCATCTGGAGTGCAAGGGCTACTGCTGAGTAGCAATATCTAAGCGGTCAGAGACCATTAACAATTACCCTCTGGCCCGTGGAACTGGCTGAATCCAGACAGCTCAGAAATAATGTAACCCCACTGGAGAGGCTGTACTTATGCAATGGGAAGTTCTGGAAGCGATTTCTGATTTGCTAAAGAACCTGGAAGTACAAATGTTAGTGAAAATTAAGACTTTTTATTGTTCAAGTACTTTGGAAACCAATGACTTTCTGATTCTCAATAACATCTTAGGACCAAAGGGTTAGCTATGTGGTTGGCAAGGGCTGGGCTATTTCTATTTATCAGGTGTCCCACTTGACTTCCCCTGCCAAGAACTGAATATTTAGGATTTCCATGGTAACATATTTCTGAACCCATTTTACAGTCAGACTGATGTGTGTCAACTGATACAGGGATGCAGAAGGTAGTGGCTGAATTTATTCAAGCAATCACATTCTCTTTTCCAAGGCTAATGCACATGAATACTGAGTTAGCAAACTGAATTGACAGGGATTCCATCTCAATGAACATGTATAATGTTCTAGCCCAGGAGAGTAGCATTTAATTGATGAGTGGGATTATATTTACATAGCAATCACAACAAAGTCAAGGTTGGTTTTATGGAAAAGACTATTTGCTATAGTATCTTACTGTTTGGTTGTCCGGGATAGCTGTTCCTTTTTAGGCAAGTAAAAAAATCAGAACAGATGCACTCAGGTTTTTCATGTGCTTTTTTTCATATTCTGCAAATACAGACTTCATGAAGCCAACTCAAGAGTCACATTGTGGTTGCCTTAGATACATACATTCATTTACTCCATTATAACTTAGATGCTGATTGTGATAACTGCACAAGTATTAATGGTTGTTCACTGCTATCCTCAAATGGCTGTTTGGTGGCTAATGTAATATGAGCAACAGCTCAGTCTAAATCCCATATAAGTCAATGGGCATCTTTCTCCTCATTTCATTCAGAGCTGGAATTAGCTATCCCTGTTGCAGTGCCCCCAGATATTAATTTTTTTTGTCCTCAAGACACCTCTGCAAGGTAAGGTAATGCTACTGACTCAGTTTCACAAGTGGGAAGCTGGAGCCGAAAGGTTACCTCTGTCATCCAGCAAATACACAGGGGTCCTGACCCTCACCATCCCTTCAGTCTGGATTTCTTTCCATGGATACTAGGATGTGGAGAGAGGAAAGGTGCATGCCTGAGTTTTGTTCCAACATGGAGTTGGATTCAGGGGGAAGGAGGCAGCTGGACCTCTAATGTAGGAAGCAATTTCATATCTTGTATTTCTGTGTAGTCAGAGAGACTGACAATTGTATTCAGATGTCTTCTTATGGGGCCTTGCATGGAGTTAAGTTCTACTGATGACTCTGGAAACAAAAGGGTGGTGAGGAACTCAAACCATCTATTATCTATGGCATAGCAAGGAGAAATATGCACAACACCTGTGGTGAGTGATCTGAATACTTCTAGATGCTGAGAAGAAGGAAGGGCTGTACTCAGAAGCCTAACATAAGTGCCATGCTCATCTTTCTTCATTGACTCATACAGGGAGCCAGGTCCTGGCATCCTTGAATTCCCAAATGGTCAGAAGTGATCATCCTTCTTTTGAACTTTGACAACAGACAGTGTAGTTTATGTCCATCTCTGTTACTATACTAGGAGGATATCTGTAAGTGGCTTACCTAAGGATATACTGAGATCTCTTGAATGTTGTACCACAAAACAAGTTTTCTCTCTTAATACAGGTTTCACTGCTCTCAGTCCTATTGACATGGAAATTGTCTCTATAGCTGATATTAGAATTGTCTCATTGACATCATTAGTAAAGCATACAATAGAACTGCTCTCATATTTATCTTTAGGTCAACAGCTATTAAGACTCCAAATCAGAAAAAGCATAGACTCTATTAGCAGAACTTAATTTAACTGTATTTAAACTTCATTAAGGAGTTAAAAAAATGACCTTTCTTAATGCACTCTTTCTTTATGAAGTATGAAATAAGGATATTAGATTAGTTTGATCCTGGTTCTTATTATGCACACACAGTAGATGAGAATGCAAAAATTCCCTCATTCAGCTAGGTACTCTTGGATGTCAAATCAAAGACCAGGTGCTCCACAAGCCCATTTCCTTTCTTCAATGTTTTATGTTTCCTAGCCCTGTAATTCCCCCCAGGAAACCAGAAGAAATCTTAATTTTTTACCTCCCTACCCCCCATTAAAGTAACAGCTCTGGTCATTTAAACAATCAAGCACATGTTCCTACACTGTCTGCACCTCATGCTATCCATAAATGGTGATGTGGTAAGAAAAACCATGGAGGAAAGGAAATGACATTAACCTTTTCCATCTGATAAATAAGGGCTCTATTCAGCTGCAATAATCCACATCCCTCCCTAGAGATCCAGTTAATGTAATACCTAAGGGCTCAGTTCATTTAAAATTATTTCCACACTGGCCAGCTGATTTCTTGGTGAATTATTTAGTCCCCAGACTAAAATATTCTGCCATCGTACATGTAAAAGGGCTGGAGCCCTTCTGTAGCTCCCAATAGTCTGAACATCCTCTCAAAGGTGCCAGGGGGTCTGTAACATCCTCATGGCTTATCTGTGCCCTCTAAATTAACAGAACTGTATTGCTGCTTTTCATGGGAGCACCGATCTGTAAGCTCTGAAGATCGCACACCTTGTCCCATTTGTTGCTCTTCTCTGCAGGGGCCTTCTCACTGCCCTGTCAAACTTTAAGCACCTGCAGTTTATAGCTAATAAAAAGAGAGTTTAAATTTTGAATTAGTGGAAATTTAGAGCAACAGGCTCAGCCAGTTCAAAAAAGGCAGCCTGGATTATGCACGTTGTTGCTGGTGTTCGAGGTAATGGGTGTGGATTAGTGACCACTACAAGGTTGCTCAAGTGATTCACATTCCCAAAGGCTAAAGCTTGGAATTGAAATGCAGGGTTTGTTTTCCCTTTTCCCCTTTGCAATACATAGATGGCTCCAGTGTGGTTGGTATCTGCCCAGCTATACCTGCCCAAGAAACCTGCAGAGACAAAGGACTGTTCATATGCATTGAGAAGAACAGGACAGCAGGGCCTACAGAATCCAATTGCAAATCCGTGGGAAACAGCACTCTAATACCAGTAGCAATATGGGAAAATCCCAGATTTATTACATTCATTGTATTGATCTGTAGCTGATAGAAGGCCATGGGAATCTTGTTATTGGCATCAAGACATTTTGGATTAAGTTCTTACATTATAAGATATGTTCCTTCCTTTTTTTTAAAAAAAAAAGGGAGTGTAACTAATTGAGTATAATAAACCAAAGTAGTATGCAATTTTGCAACCTTTCTGATGCTGTAATAAGCTATGCTCTGAGGGTTCATTATTAGATTGTCTTGAAACTTGCTAGTGAAACAGGAAAAACAAGAAATCTGACCTCACTATAGAACTTAATTGAAGTGCTTTTATTGACCGGATTTAAGCTCCTGTAACAACTCTGTTTGCTAAGAAGTCTGAGCCAGCTCTTGGCTTGTATGGACCCTTAGCTCCTGGAGTGGACACAGCCTTGCCACACAAACACGTCATGCTCCAGGCTGGTGTCGCAGGGTTCGCCTGGGTCTGAGCAGAAAGCTGTAGCTGGAGATTTGCACATTCTCCCTTGCTTCAATGCTGCTCAGCTTTTCTTCTCCTCCTGGAGCCCAGAGGCCAGCCACCCCATGTGGGGTCTGTATGCCAGAGGTAAAGCAGGAGTGTTGTACTGGGCATGTTTTAGTTCCTGGCTCTTTGGTGGTGGGGCAGGTAATAGGGGTCAGCAGAGAAAATAAACCCGTTTGGATCTACCCTGCCTCCTTAAGGACTCTGCAAGTTGCAAACCTCTAGAAGGATCTGGATCTCCAGCCTCATTATGCTGGGGAGAGAGGCCTGAGAAGACATATATCAGTGCCAAAGCAAGCTACAGCTGAATCTCTCTGCTAGTAAATCTACCTTTGATACTGTAATGGTGAGACTGGCATGCACTTAATGCTAATACATTCTTATCCCCAAAAATATTAGAAATTAAGGCAGAAACATGAAGACCATTACCATGCTGTAACCTCAAGAGCAGTTTCTCACTTCATAGCAGCACTCAGCAAGCATTGGTGCATTCAGCCATGATTCATTATCACTGAACTTTGGTACTGGATCTGGCTAGTTTTGTCTGGATTCAGTTAACTTGTTCCACTGGCAGGAAAGATTTCTGAGCATTTGTGTTATCTCTCGGGAAATCTTAAGTAGGGAGCTGAACCCAATTGAGAGCAGTTGCCTGATAGAAGAGACAGAAAATGCCTTTTGCAGGAGGCAGGGGAGGAATGGACATCAGCCCTGGAACAGACGGACATGGTCCTCCCCGGTGTAGAAGAAACTGAAGAAGCTTCGCTGGCAAGACGTGGAACTGGACATTACTGCATATGATGTCATACTGAATTTGGGTGATACCCACTGAATTCACCCCTAATTCAGGTCACCATAATGTTAAACTAAATTAACTGTCTTTTTCCAAAAGTTTTGGAACACTTCTGGCCTTGCAGAGCTGCTGCCTATCAGCATGGTGAATACTGCAATGCCAGGCATAGTGACTCAGGTAAATGAAGTCTCTGAAAAGTCATTGTTATAAACCAGCTGCAAATCTGACCCAGAGGAGGTATGAATTCTATTCAAGGAGTCTGTGATGATGGTTTATGCAGATGACTGTCATCAGTCTACGGTATATTTGCTTGAAAGAGCAGAGTAAGGAAGAGACAGCTACTCTGCAGAGAAAAGGCCTTGGAAATTGTGGATTTGTGCCCAAGCTGCCATCTTAGGGAAAATATTAGAGCACAAGAGACTTGCCTCTCAATGCTTTTGATAGACTGCAGGAAAGAGGAAGTGTAAAGGGTATTTCATCACCAGCCACAAACCTGTTGGCTCCTATTTCTTGGTATTTATTAACAAATATTTCTGCCCATGGTTGCCCAGAATCAACGCTCTGTGGCCAGATGGGCACGGGCACAAGCAGCAGCGGTGCACGGAAGTAGGAGCAGGCAGAATTAATGAGACACAGCCCCAGTTTGAAGGCCCTGTTGATAGGCTCAGGGTAAGATCACTGTCTGCATCTTGGGTGTAACACGCTCTACTGGGCTGAGGTAAACAAAACTTTGTAGTAGTAGGAGTTTCCAGGAATGTATTTAGTCTAGGTGAGCAGAACCCTGGGGAAGGCCCATGGAAACACACAACTGGTAGCATTGCTCTGTATTGCATATGTTTCTTTTTACACTGAGCTCATTTTTGTGGCCAGTGTGGCCTGCTAAAGATCTCTCCCAGCTTCCTGAGATTACTATCACATTTCAGGTGACAGTGACAGAAGGCCTGCTGCAATCATGTCAGAGAATGGAGCAGAACAGGAGCTTAAAATAACGTGCTTTCTGCTGCAAGTGCAGGCACGTTAGCAGCAGCAGAGGATTCTGGGGAGGAAATGAGGACTTCAGACATCTACCGGTGGCTTTTATTATACGTAGTGGTGGTGGGATGCAAGGATAAAATCCAAGGCCCAAGGATATTTGTGCTACATGCAAAAAGCCCTTTCCACTTTTACAAAAATCTTCTTGTCAAGGCTGCCTTAAGCTGGCTATAATTATCTGTTGGATCAGTTATCAGAGAAATGGGAATGGTTTGGGGTCAGATTAGTTCCTGGTGTAAATCCTCTGGTTGTTTCATACTTACTGCAAAATAGACCTTGAACCTTTTTGAGAAAAAAATCAGAAAACTGCTAGGCTCCCAAATGGAGCATATTTCTCGTCAGTTCTAATGTGCTGAAAGGATGGGATTTTTTGTGAACTTTTCCCAAACAGTCTTGCATTTTTTTCTCTCTTTGAGAGGGGGAGGAGTTGTGCCTAAAAAAACAAACCCAACCTGTCGTTCTCAGCTCTGCCAACCTGTCAGTCCAGCCATGCAGGAAAGAGGGAGAGAGACAGAGAAAAAGAAAGGAGGGAGTGAAGCAGAGATTCTTTCAGATCTCAGCAGACATTAAGGTAAAGCCCATTTCTCATTCTTTTAATTATGCTTGTCTGTGTGTGTACACATGTAAACAGAAATTCTGTTACCTTAGACAGTTTTAAACTGCCTAAACAACCTGTATGGGAATAGACTGTTTTATCTTGTTCAGGTGGAAGTGTGTTTTGCATTGTAACCTGGCAGCTTGTTAGTTGCTGTTTGCAAACACAATTTCTCTCTGAAATTCACAAGGAAAATTCACGTTCGTTTGAATATTAAAAAGAGGCAGAGCTTTAGTGCTTGTATGAATACATGTTTGTGAAGGATATTAAGCTGTGTAATTTCATGTCTGAAGCCAGCCTCTAATTAATGAAGATCAGGATAAGAACTTGTTAGAGGAGTTAAGTCCTTCCAAAACTGCCTATTGCAGGGCTCTTACGCCTTCTCTTGGAGCATTTGGTCTTAGCCACTGGTAGAGACAGGATACCAGACTAGACAGACTGTGGGTCTGATCCAGTTTGGCAATTCCTCCATTCCTCCATTCCTCTCTGTCCATTTCTGGTGGGGTTTATTCAACTTGTCATTACCAGAGGAGGAATAGAACTAAGGTGCAGCAACACTGCCCACGTGCATTCTTGAGTTAGGAGGGCAGAGCAGCAGAGGCACTTTCAGCTCATACCAGAGGAAATTGAAGGTTACAGACTGTGAGAAATGTTGGCTGAAATGAGTGTGAGTCAGAAGAATCAGTCTGCCCCAGAGTTTGCCTTATGAGTCTGGTCTGGGCAACCAGTTTGTTGGAAGGGGCCTGGTAGTGAAGGCCTGAAATACAAGAATGGAAAAAATTTTGTTAGGTTTGAGTGTCTGTGCCCAAGGACCTGTGTGAGTGCATTCATGTGCAGAAATGTGTATGTGTAAGGAGTCTGCTGAGAGACTCTGACCACTACTATGCCATGAAAATCTGCAAACAGGTGAGAAAGGAAAAATTATGTTCATCTACCTTAAAGGTGCCTCTATTTCTGTATTTCTAAGTCCTAAACAAACATTTTAAACTGTACTGAAAACTCTGTGATATCTTTCCAAATAGGTTGAGGCTCTGGGAAGGTCACATAAAAGGCAAACTGGTGGACAGGACTTCCTTTCCTTGCTGTATATTTAGGGTTTTCATTCCTAGTGCCAAATTGTACCTGCTGAAGATAACCTGTCCAGTAATACTAACACAACAAACAGAACAAGTTAAAAAATGGCAGAGAAAGACAACGCAATCGTCATGTTGCTCACTGCATGGACTGCAATGCCTTTGCCAGGGTTTGGTTACATACATTATACTGGATACTGCATCTTCCTTGTTAAACTTCCTCAAATACTTGTGCCCATGCCATAGTTTCAGATTGAAGCTCTCCTGACACGGCAGTGAGGCAGAGCTGTCAGCCTGGGAAGAAGACAGAGGTGATCCAGATTAGAAAGGAGTGGTCAGTGAGGTGGTCTGTCCAAATGACTTTTGCTATAAAAAAACTTGCAATGTCCTTGCATTACATCACTTTCCTTTCTTCTGGTAGCATGGTCTCCTGGGAACTTTGAGCTGGTGTTTCTTATTACCCCTGACTCATTCCCCATGGGGAAGGTGATAGAGAGTGAGATTGTGAGCTTCTAATACACAAAAGAAATTCTTTTATAGATAGTGGTTTTTTATACTGTTACTATAAGTGTTTCTACCAGAATCAGAATGGAAAGGGAAGTGCTTTTTCAAGTGACCAAAGGAGATGGAGAAGAGGAAGTGAATGCTTCAGTTTTGGTGGGGTTAGACATTCCTACTGTTAGTTACAGTAAGAGAAATTAGTCACTGAAAGAAAGAAAGAAAGGAAGAAATTCTTTAGCTTTCATGATCTGCAAAGACTTTGCTAACCAGCCTCACAGCACTTTCACATCTTCTCTTTTCTCTTCTCTTCTCTTCTCTTCTCTTCTCTTCTCTTCTCTTCTCTTCTCTTCTCTTTAGTTTTGTTTACATTATTTAAACCTGCATAAAGGAGGTTTGGGGCATGTACATGACACATTCTACAATGTTGATGGGCATTTTTGATATGGGGGCAAACATTTTGATACGCTTTTTTCATTACTGCTTTTGAAAGGGTATGAATGTACAGATATAACAAGATTGCTGCAACTAAGTCAGCCAAGCTCCGTAGAGATCAGACAATTGAACTATGTATTGTCAAACACAAGATTATAGTACATGTTGATAAATGGTTTAGCACTGCTTAGCAAATGTCAGTTGATCAATCAGAGTTAAGCAGCTGCAAACTTGCTAAATTCAGGCAATGTCTGGGCAATCCATATTTTAGATGGGCTTCATTAGTGTTGCTGTAACAACTCAGCACTGCAACAGAGGGGAAGAAATGTCAGAAATACAAGTCAAGTTCTTACCAAGATTTGTCTATCTGTCATTCTGGAGACAGAAAGAGCAGGGATTAACGTATCAGTCATTTGTTCAGGAAACTGTTTCTAAAGAAATAAACTTTTACAAAGGAAGTGTTACCAGACAAAAAGGTTGAAATCTGAGAAACCCTTCTGCCAGAAGGGGTTCTGAATAGTTCTTGGAAAGATCAGTTGAAAAACACTTCATACTGAGAAAGTTTCTGCCTTTCAACAGGCCACTGCTAATTGACCTCACTCAGTATTCTTCAGCGCGACTAAGATTTGCTAGATTGGCTGATGCCTTGCCCTTCTCTCTTTTATTAGTTACCTTTCTTGCCCAATATTCTCACCGTGACTTTTTGGTGAGAATGTTTGGTAACAGAGCATCCATCTCCAATAACCTATTGTGCAGTTAAAGTGCCAGATGATAAATACAAACAAGCCAAACAAACAAAACCAGCCCGAGATTTCTTTTCTGTTTACTTTTTGAATTGGGATAAGAGATTGATTTGATACTTCAACTTTTCATCTCATATTGTAAAAGCAGACTAGTTGTCCATCCTGTCTGGCAGGAAGCAATGCTGTAACCCAAGAAGACACTGTGCTGCTTTTCACAAGGAACTGTTTATTTTTTGTAGTTTGCAGTCATGATAGTAGCACTGGTTCCTCTTTCTAAAGCAGTCAAATTCGTGTTTTGAGAGTGCAGACAGGGGAGAATATGCTTCAACTATTCACATGTTATTTGTGGTGACACGTTGGATTGGAGGATTGGAAGAGTGGAGAGTGTTTCAGCCCTTAATTTCCTGTGGAAAGATTCAGCTGAGGAAGCATTGAATTTTTGGTTTCTCTTTGCTGTCAACATGGTAGAGGATATTAGGTCAATATTAGCCTGAGAAGTTCTAAGAATTGGCATTTGATAAAAATTAACAGTTTGGGAGACGAACTGAATAGACGTGATTTCAGTGAACAACCAGTTTTCAGACAAGTTTTCCTGCACCCCTAACAAAAACCAAGACAGGGATTCACTAAGTGGTATGAAATGAAGACTCATCTGGATAAAAGAGTAAAACTAGCTGGAAATTTCTCACATATAAGAACTAAAGGCATGTCCACTCCTGAGGCAACTTCAAACACAAAGGTCCTCCAGTTCTTTTTAAAATATTCTCTCTCAAACTCTTTTCAAATTGACACCTAATTTTGTGTACATCAACATCAAGGCATTGATCCTGTATTGCAGTACCAGCATCACCACGTCATGTCTTTGCAAGCCTGAATCCTGGCAGTGATCACACCTGAAGTAACTTTACTGACCTGGTTCCTGACATGGCCAGATGGCCCATTTTGTCGTCCAAGCATACTTGATCCTTAGCAGCTATGGGAGAACATGTACATTTTTCTAACTGGCTTTCTCCCACTCAAAGATAGCTCAAATGAAGATAAATCTGAATAACCGAGATGATATTCTCTTAATACCTATAAAAATAGATGCCATAACACACAGCTTACTTTCCACTAGAAATATCAATGGGAAAAACTCCAGTATTTCTATTTCCACTCACAAGCCTTAACCAGCTGTTTGACTATTTATGAAAATCCTCCTAGTTTTCCACAACTGAATGAGAACTCTTTCCAGGAGTGGCCTGTGGTGAGATTTCTAGTGCACTCTTGCTTTGGATAGACTAAGAATATTAATCTTTTCATGGCATTTTGTCACCTTAGCTAGCTATTCCCCAAAGAAATGAGGCAATTGGTGCTTTATGCAAAAAAACTGAGTAACCCTCAAATGACTTCAATAAGTTCCTGTTCTTCAGGTCTCAGAAAGGTTTGATTTAGTCTTTTTCAATGGGAATAAGTAATTAGTGCTTTGCTTTATCCACATGAGTCTGTTCAAACTGAGTTAGATGATTGGTGGAGCAGAGTTTTGGATTGAGGTGCAGTTTCCCTGGTAACAATCGAGAGTGAAATCAGAACCTTCTGAGCAGCCAGTGGAATGTGGTTCTACTTGGATGACAATAGGTCAAAGCATTTTAATGGGTAAAAACGTAATCCAGTACAATAGGATTTATTGCCACTATGTCATCAGATTGACACTATTCCTGCAAATTCTTTAGCTTGTGACAGACTTCAACTGAAATCTGTTTAGTGGAAAAACTTGTAAAATGCCATTAATCATTTTGTTTTCCAAATCAACCAAAGAGTCTCTGTGTCTCAGGGGATTAGAAAGAATATATTCCAAGTGAGTGAAATTCAACCTCTCTGCACAAAGCCTTAATGAATGGCTGTTCTGGACACAATAAATGATTTTAAGAACTAAAGGCTCATTTCTGCAGGGTGCTGAGTACTCTGGTCCAAGTCTGTTGGAGAACTTCCGCACTTGCTTAATTTTACACTAACAAAATAGTTTCCAGTGATTTCTAGGATGGTTATTCATGCTCTTAAACCTGATTATATTTACTGACAGACAAGACCTTGCAGGATTAAATCCTAAATCAACACTGGAAGAAAAGTTTCCCTGTTCAGTATGGCAAGGGCATGGGGCAATATTTCATCCCTTCTGCTGACATTTTTCCAACTTCTGCAAAAACGATCTTTTTATTTTGAAAGATCCCAGAGTGCTCTCTAAACTAATAAAATGCAGCCACAGCTAGCAGAAACAATAATATCAGGACAGGAGAATATGTTGCCTGCAGCTTTAAGGAAATGTCAGGTTAGGGTGCCAAAGTCTGCCCCTCTACCTTGAAGCCCAAAGCATAAAAGGCTTGTCTTGTTGTCCTTTGGGATGTCAGTAGGGCAACTCTGTCACACATAGGTGCCTAGAGCCATCTGTTTTGGTGATAAGAGAGCATAAAAGGCCCTTAAGGTTCATTGTAGGTGGGTACCTCATTGAACCTTCTACCAATTTTCCTTTCAAATAGATGGATGTCATTCTCATTCATTTTATTTTAATATGAAAAGCAGGTTCTCCTCTCAGTCAGATGTCTGATACCATGCATATCCTTTCATTGTTGATATGAGGCTTTTACAACGATAAAACTTCAAGCTAGTAAGTATTCCTCTCTTTGGAATTACTATGTAGCTATGCAGAACAATTGAGCAATGGCACAACCTGTTTCTTGTCTTCCTCAATGGGAAATGGGCTTTGAGTTTTGTGAGGATGTTCATAAACAGCCAAGGGTGTGTAAGGCAAAGAATGACCTCAAAGCTGAATTTTACACGGGAGAACAAAGAGATCTCATGTCCTGATTTGAAAAACACCCAAAAACCAAATCAATGGCATAATATCATAATTATCAACACGCGTCATAATGTTGCTGGAATCCACTCGCCGCTTCTGCCTTTAAACACAAGTAAACACAAGCTCCTCTCCTAATTGCTGTGCAGCTGTCAAGCTTCCTAAACAGTGTTTGTGCTGGCAGTAGCTGGGAGATAACTTCATCTATCTAGCATTCATATGGACTGGACAGTCATCCTTGCTTCTTTCCGCGGGATGTTTTGTGACATTATCATTTTCAGATTGCTTTCCCTTTGTTACAGTATTTCTGGCTTCCTTCCAGAACCTTCTAGGTTACTTTTTAGTCTCCCTAATCTGTACTTTCTCTCCTGAGCGTAATCAGCATTGCAGTTGCTCCCAGACTAAGACACCCAAGTGGTGTGGCTTGCTTTTTCTGTGGGAAACACCGCTTTATGTTTTTCACAGACTTCATCCCCTGATGATCTTTTCAGTATGAAGTGAATACAGCTTAGCACTATACAAAATGTTCCTGAGGAAGAATGCCACCAATTCAATCTCATGTGATTTGGAGCCTGACAGGCCTTGATAGTGATTGGAAGTTTAATTAATCACTTACGGATTTGTGTGACTTTTGAGTGACTCTGGGATTGTGGCAGGAGATACATGTTTTTGCTCAGTTTCGTTCAGTGAAAACAGGAATAAAATTGACTCACAGAGAATACAGGATAAAACATCTCCCACTTAGGCTGGGTATATCACTTTTGAATTCAATTTTGTTGACCCCTGATCCACACTGAATTAGTTGGGGGACAGTGAAAGTAAATTGCAAACCAGAGGGTGAAATTCTGTTTAGGCATGCTGTTGTGTCGGATGACAGCACCCCTGTGAAGTTAAAGTGTAATAAACAAGAGAGACATTTGTTTCACAGGTCCGTAGCACCTAGGAGGAAAAACAGAAAAGTTGTTTCTCAAAAGAATCTTTGGGAATTGCTTTGGCAATCAAGCCAACTCTACTGTAGTTTAGATATCTTTTGTCATGAGTGTTGACATTTGTAATATAACAAATTTTTATTTGATGTATATTTGTTAACATCGTCTTGATAAGATCTGCTCGCTTGTTCACAGTGTTTGCCTTTGAGGAGCAGAACAGGAAAAACATATGGCTGACTGAACAGGTTCATGACAAACATCTTGAAATGAGCTGAACCTTCCAAGAGTAATTCAGCCCGTATAGCTGCTGAGTGAAAGTCTTCCATGCAAAGGGCAACCACAGAGGCACAGATCGTGAGCAGTGGGTGAGGCATAGTTAGCCTCTATGCAAATGACTGAACTCTGAATTATTTTTTATTAGAGGCAACTTCTATATTTTACTTTTTTTAAATAAGAACTGCCACTTTCAGAAGCAGTTTGATATTTTGAACAAAAAATAATATATTAACCTTCCCTGAGACAGCTGAAGGATTTGCTGATTAAATAAACTCATTATGATGGGACTGAGAAATCAGTCTTTCATTCCTCCAGTTATTCATTGTAAAGCCTTCAACAAGTATTTTACCTCTCTGACTCCAGCCTCAGAGAGCTCTGAAGCAGGTTTACATTCGTTCTTATTATGTGCTTATAACTAAGCATATGCTGAGTATTTTTCTTAGATTTAAACACAATGCCTTAGCTCTTAGATTGTCCCTATCCCACATGCCTGGCCTGGGATTCCTCTCAAGGAGGAGGAATCCCTCCTTCTCATTCAGGAGCTAAAGAAACTGACTGCCTACGATTGAAAGGTCCATTCTTTGGGGAGCTCATGAAAGGAGTCATTGGGATTTACTCACAAACCAGTTTGGCAAATGCAAGTTTGACATACAGTGGTTGAAACGTGGTACAAAAATAAAGGAAATATCTAGGAAATTACATTAAAAATATTAGTATTCATCAACACAGATCAAATGAAGAATAAAATAAGGTCAAGATTTAAGGTTTTCACCATTACAAAAAGTATTTCTTCAAACTGTGCGAGGTGGATTGTGAAAACCATTTTCAGAACCTGTTGCAAGGCATGCCACATGAACAGTGTGTAAGGCACTTCACTTGACATCCTTTGAGAACTCAGAATATGCCCAAGAGACAACTCTAGGAAGCAGGACAGTGAGGGGACACGAAAAAGAGGAGAATTAGATCTGAGAAACACTGATACAGACGTTATAGATTAATCCAGAAGAACTGGATATTGATATGGGTAATGACTCATCGGAGTGTCACAGTTCCTATTAGTGCAAACATTGAAAAGGATCTTAAGAATTAAGCACTAAATCTGTCTGCTACACATGGTTTTGGATGGAGTGCAGGGAGAAACTTTGCATGTGGAGTCATAAACGATGAATAAAGTTTGTCCCATTAAATATTTGATGTGGACCACTATGAAAGAGTGGGCACTGGCATAAATGAAACTCAACTCTGATTCAGGACGAGTGTCCCCATCTTTAGTGGAATGAGTAACTTATCTAATGATGTTTTAAAGGTAGGGGAGAAGAGACAAGTTTTAAGAGGAGATTCTGCTTTTCTTCATATTTTTTAAAATACTCATCACTGTGTCCAGAAACTCACTCAGGTGATCAGGAGTAAGCTGTGGAACAGCTTCAAGAGACTAAAAAGGAATTATGCAACTCCGCACACTGAGGTAAAAATAAAGTTCCTAAGTGTACGGTTCAAACACACACACGTGATTTTCCAGTTCCACATTATTTTAATTATCTGACTTGCAAAACACCAACATACTGTAAATTACACCGCTGTGCTTGGGCAGAGAATGACAGTTGAAAACAAGAGTGGCCAACATCATGCTGAGTATAAGCCTTGAAAAAACAACTACTGAGTTTCAGAGAAAGCTCCCTTTCCAGATCACATGCAGTCATGCTGAGACTGAGGCCCATGAGGATGTATACACAGAGGTTCAGCCATCTGCTCTACAAGGTGTTGAAAGTCATCTCTGAAAGAAGTATCCCATTCCCAAATTTCCTATAGACCCCGGTGGAGTTAAGTAACAATATGGAAAGTCAACATTCTGCCAAAGTCTCTGAATCAAAGAAAATTAAGATTTAAAAAAGCCCTTGTTCCTTAGAAAGTATTCCTGTAATTCCAGCAAGCCAAGCCAACTCTGAAGAGCAACGATGGATACTGCCTGTGGTGATACTGAGAAATCCAGCAGCTAGATCTGATCCAAAACAAGAAATCAAAGACAACCCCTTTGCTGACTTCAGTAGGATTTGGATCACATCTCTGATCCCTGAAACCATTTAATATATTTCACAGGCTTTCAAAAAGTGGTGACATATATAGCCCGACAAATGTGGAGGTGTCTTTTGGTTTGGATGAAGAACCTGAAACTTGGGATGCCATGTAGGACTATGGGCCTTGGCTGAGCAGCTCCAGTCATAGGAGCTATATGACATCCTCTACCAGACTCGAGAGAAATCATATTTAGGCATATCAGAGGTGGACTTCTGCTGTATCTATATAAAAAATTAAAGAAGAGCCATATAAAGCAGCTCAGAAAAGCAAGTAGTCATTCTTGGCCCTAGTAATGATTGATGAATTCACTTCTTGAAGCATAGGATTTGCTTGCCTGGTTTATCTGACTGCATGTTTTAATGTCAGACACAGAATTTTCTGGTGCTTTTCCTAAAAAAACCCCCACTGATGCATTGTTTGGCTTGATCCTTAGCTAATACTTATCTCAACCTCTTTGATTTGGGAATCAGTCTGGAAAGCTGAGACAGCAGGGTTTTTTGCAGTATTTCCTAAAAAGTTAGGTCATAGGAGATGTGATTAGTTTTATTTACATGTTTTGCTTTTACTTTTTTTTCCTTCTCCTATTTCCTCCAAGAAATAATGCAAAATGATACTTTCAGTGTTAGACCCTACTTTAGGTTTAAAAATGTAAAGGTTTTGGTGGTTTAATTGGCATTTGAGATATTTTATTAGGTGGGATGAGACAGCTTCTGGGTATTACAGTGGGATTCCTGCTGAGGTCAGTGGCCCAAGGTTGAGATCAGTAGAAACTTGCAAGTGTTCCTGCCTGCCCTGGATAGGCCTTAGAAGTCAGTAACTGGTATCAAGCTGCATCTTAGGGAACTTTCTACTACGGTTGGGGAAAAAAAAAGTAAAAATCAGAGCTCCTCAGGCTTCCTACTCACGTCTTACTTCTCTCATCTGTTGAACAGAGCTCACTCATGCTGTTAACTTGGGATTCTGTTTTATTCTATTCTATTCCTCATATGAAATACAATAGCAAGGCATCTGATCCAAACTCCATCGACACCAACACAAAGCTTTCCATTGTCAAAGCTGCAGGCTTTTGAATTGGTAGAATTAAAACATGCACAGGCAGTAACAGGGGTTATCTGATTTTCACATAACCCTTTGCTTAAAGCCTCATAACCTTTTCTTCTCTCAGTTGGCTTTGCTACCTGTGCACACACAGAGAGCTGCAGGACCAGGGAGCACCGAAGTACACAGGACTGCAGGAGCTAACTGTAGTGCCCCAAGGAGTACAGCCCTGTGTCTCCTTACCTTTCTTATTCTAGAGACATACCTGCATAAAGAGCACAACTGGAAAGTCAATGACTGTGTTCTTATGTCACAGTGCCCTTCCTTGGATATTTGGTTTACAATGTACTCCAGAAAACAGGAAAAAAAGGAGTACACTTTCTGCCTCAGGAAGCAAAACTGCACAATGTGACGTGAAGGAAGCAGCCCCCAAGACTCAAAAAACCCTTTTAAAATATCAGCTCTAGCCCACCCCTAAAATCCTACATTATTAATAATCTGTTGTGTTTTGATATAACAGCCCTAAATTGTGGCAAATAACAGAGCCAAGGGTGTTGGCCCTGTTAAATGAAAGTGGTCAGCATTATCTAAATCTGATTCTATCATTGTTCATGACCTGCCACTTACCTATTGTTGAACACGTTATTATATTACATCATGTCTATTAAGAGCTGCAACAAACTGTTCTACTGTTCCCAGCCAACAAGATCTGGTGGAAAAGTTCCTCGAAGAATTTTTCTGTGCCTCCTTAGGCTGAATGTAATCCATAAGGTTCAATGTGTGGAGACACGTTTGTATTCAGTTGCCTCACAGCTAACATGCATTAAAGCCCAGGGGATTCTACCTGCTGAAGTAAGGAAGAGGTTGACTATGATTTCCAAAGGAAGAAGACTCGATATAAAATATATCAGTTCCATGTCTGCATGTCTGTTATATTTTCAGGTCTAGGATGTGTACCAGTTATACTGTTTTTAAGAACTGAGGCTAAAAGATCCTCACTAAAAATAGACTCTTTGGTCCTATCAGCACAATACCAAAAGGCAAATGGTTCATAGCTGATGGGAAGAGAACCAGGAGGAAGAATTTTCAGGCAGGAACACTGCTGCAGGTGCACTGGGGCTGCTCACAGGCTGAACCCAGCCTGCGGGCCCCATGTACCCACCCACATCTGCACCGCAGGAGGCTGATGTGGGTATCATGCTGTCGAGTACATGCTGTGTCAGGTCACTCTGGTACAGGAGCTGCTGAGAGTTAAAAAGAGGAAGAGAGTCCTAAGAGTCAACAGTTTTAGGTTTCACCCCTGCCAAATTGTCTGAGACAAAGAATGGCAATGTGGCCCGAAATCAAGAGTTTCAAGTTGCCAGCACTTCCCATTTCTCATGGTATTTCAGTGTTTCCACTGCTTGTTCCTAGCTAAAACCATACAATGCGTACAGTGCAAACAAATCAAAATAGACATTTTCAGCTTTCTACAGGTTTTGGGCAATGCTCTGAGTGGTAAGCAGGAGGCTGGTTCACTTTTAACCTGTCCTGTGGCTCTGAAATGGGTAATCAGCCTTCATCAAGGAGCAGCTTTAAGAGTCTGTCTTGTCTAACTTAAGGGTCCAAACTTCATTATTTTGGGGTTTTTTTTTTGTTTTCAGGAGATCTGGTTTCACTTAGATGAATGAAATGTCAATATATCTGTTACTGTGAGTTGTTTTAGTGTAGATTGCAGCATTATTACATGACTTTACAATCTGTGCAAAGGTCTGCTGCTCTGTGCTATTTATGTCTACCTCTAAAACATTTACTAAACAAGCACTTTTATATTGATGTTTTAGATCTTGTCTCTGTACGGAGGCATTGAATGGGAAGGCTATGAAATACCCTTTTTCTCCAGCTCTGAGCTCAGCCTATCCAAAGTTTTCTGTCATTTCTGTATTGGCAACTGTGTCTTCTGCTGTTGAAAGGGCTATATACATAGAATGATGGAGAGGAAAGGTGCTGCTGGCAGACTGTGTATTACAAACCTGATGGAGTCCCATTGCTGGTTGGTGAACTGTAGTCCTACCAACCTCTGCTGCACTCACCCATCTAAGCTGAAATCATCTCAGCAACGAATCTTTTGTTTTAAAGGGAAAGTTGAGTCATTTAAAAGCTTTGCTCCAATGGCTTCAAAGAGATTACTATGGATATAAGAAAGTTCTGTGATTGAAGGTCCCAGCCAGGGTGTGCTTAGCTCCTGTAAAGTAAGCACAAAAGCACGTATTGATCTGACAGTGCTCTGGATCCCAATCTGTGGTGTGAACTCCTCTCCTATGCCCTTGCACTCTAGAGGTCTGACTCTGGGTTCAGTTTACGGGATTTTGCATTCCCCCTCCCCTTGCAGAGATGTCCTTTAGTCATTTGTGGGGATCTGAGCTGAGCTGAGAAGCATTAAACATAAGAAAAACACTTGTAACATAAAGTTGTGCTCTTCAGGCTCTCGGGCATGACCTGTTAGAGAATATCAGACACTTTCTGAAACCATGAACATCATTGTGGTTTGTTGTTCTACCAGAGGAGGTGGGTGAAAGCTTTCAGATCATAAAGACAAGCCCATCTCGTGGGCTCAGGTAAGCAGACTTACAAGGCAAGCAGGCAGCAGGTTTACAAGCAGAGTCTGGTGTGTCCTGAGGCATACCTGTTGGAGACTGCTAGCAAACACCCCCGTGGGGCAGTCATGTGTGTGCATGACATGAGATACACAAATGGTGACTCATGATGTGTGCCAGCCCTGCTCTGGGTATTACATATCAGAAGCAGAAAGATTGGCAGCAAGCATTAGAAGTTAGGTCCCTTTGCAAAGAAGAAGAGGAAAGAAGGAGGAAGGAAAGAAAGAAGAGTCTTAATGCTGTCTATAATCGATTTATATAGATTTGTGGGTGGTGGAGTCTTCTTTTGAAAAAAGAACTAGTGTTTGAGTCAATGCCAAAGCAGCTCAAAACATTTCTACTTGTCACATTTCTGGTCTCTGAGCTGAAAGTCTTCCAGGGTTACACAACAATGACTAAAACTGGAAACCTTTCAGACCATTTCCAAAATGAAGCAGGAAACTGAGGTGATTGCTAAACCAATGCTAGAGAGAGAGAGATCCACTTCCACGTGTGTGGGGCTAGAGTGAGAGAACCCAATTTCATTTGGAGGTTTCAAATTGTTTTCTTTTTGATTTAATCTCAGAACAGAATTATTCTGGAACCAAGCTCTTCACATTGTTTTGCTTGATGTTTTACAAACAGGCTGTTGACTGAAGTTGTCACTGAACAAAAATTCACCCCTACTTGTTTACACGATGGGAAAATACAGTCATAAAATGGGTGTAGCAACAAGTCATTAGGTATTAGGTTAAGGTGTAATATAGGGATTCTCCTCATAAAACACTGAGGCCTAAACTCAAAATATCAAGATTAAATTGACAATTACATATAGTGGAAGTCTTTAGAAGGCTAAACTCGATGCTTAAGGCTTTTAAGTTGTTGTTCTGAGTGAGTTGACGAAAATAAAGAGTTCAATTTCTTCTGGTACAGCTGCCCTATTCAAGAGGATCTAGATGAGCATGATAAATACAATAAAAAGGCTTGCTTCTGCTAGTGTTTGCTTTGTGGTAACTCTTCACTGGTATAAGCAGGTGTTGGGTGGAACACTCACTGCACTGCGTTCTGACCTTTGAAATACAGGAATTACTTACCTTCCTCGCATATCTAATTGGGGTGAAATTTTCAAAGATACCAGTTTGGGGTTGTCATTATGCAGACACCATGAACACAGGTCTCTAGAGTAGTTCTGCATCTCCCTCGGCATGTTTTGGTACCCAACACAGCAAGATCCTAGCCTTGGCTTAGATAATTAAGAATGTATGCTGATATTGTGAACTCTGAGTCTGATACATTTATGCTTTAGAAGAACTTCTGAACCTGCTCTGCCATTTACTCTAATTACATCTTTGAGATTTCTCTGTCTTCCTGATATCCTGTTTAGCTTCACTGCTCCATTTTTCTCTCTGATAAGTTTTTATTTCAACTGCAAATATATTTATAAGAATGGTCAGCAAAAGTATGGCAAATTTCAGCACACTTCCTCCTCTGAACAACAGAACAGTATGCACAAGGAGGCTCGTGATGTGTACAAACATGCCCAGAAATAAAGGAAAAAAAAACCTCACAGAAAGTAAAAGCAAGACAAAACAGGGGGAGGGTTTGTGTGTTAGTGTTAGAGGAAGGTGAAAACGCTTCATGGCAACATCTGAGAATCATTTGCAGCAACCAATCCATGAGCTTTAGTGAGTAGAGAATGTTTTTAAATTCTCCCCCATCCCCTTTGTTAATCTTTACCAGGTAGCAGAACCTTTAATGTAACTCATATGGCTTTCTTAGGGATGTGTAAAATATTTCCATTTTGAAAAACAAGATTTTGGAAAAGGCTCTGAGATTTAAATTCATCAGTCTGGTTGTAAGTCTGTGGTCTTCTCTTTAAAATTTGGTAATAATCACAGTCTTCAGACTGTTCTGCAAAAGGCAGCATGTCTCAGTAGAGTGAGAGATGAACATCTGGCTTCACAGCCTCACTGCCTCTCATTTGGAATAGGAAAATCACGTGCCTGTTTAAAAGTGTCCCCATGAATGAAGTTCAGATCATAATACAGACTTACATAATTCAGAAACATTGAAGAATGTTTTTTCAGGCTTAAATGCTCTGAGCAACATCAGACAATGTAAAAGATTTATTAATTATGATGCATCATTAATATTATTATTGCACTTGAAAGACTTTAAGAGGTAGCCTGGAAAAGTTCAGATTTGGCTTACCTTTAAACACACCCAAAATACTGGGCAACGTTTTAGATGTTTTTGAGTGGCTGAGGAGGCTATTTCCTCAGACTTTCAAGCACATTTGGGATTTTAGGTCATCTGGGGCACGTCTCCACTGTGCAATGCCAAATGGCTCTGAGCAATCCAATTTTTAACACAACGGAGAAAGATTAACTCAGATCCTGAGAGCAGTGTATGTCTGTTAGTCTTGCTCTGCACTGATTCTTTTTTATTCCAGCCAGCTTCAGGGCTAGATTATTTGGTTCTGCTTTAGGAAGTTCTGCATCAGGAAGTTCTGCATCACATCCCCTAGCATCTTAATACGTGGCTTCATTTACACCGGTTTAAAATGTATCACAGACATCCATGAGTATATATATATTGCTACAACCTGTACTTGGGAGAGACCCTAAGGAGGGTTAGAGCAAGATGCCTCACAACCAAAGTTGTCTCCTGTGTGACAGGATACTGTAACATCAGAGTGGACTTTGCCACATGTCCATGATTCTTGCCAGCACCAATAAAATCTAAAGATGGTGCCAGCAAAACACCATGTCTGAAATATGTTAATTTGCTGATGGCAACAGCAGAGAGTGGAGCCAACTCTGTAGTCTTTGATTCATTAAATGTTTAGTGCCTTTTAAAGTCCCGGGATGTTTGTGAGCATTTTCAAGGAACTCTAGTTTGAATCAGTAAATAAGAAAAACAGTATAAGCCTAAGTATGTTTTTTATTTATGATTATATTGGCTACTGCTTCATTTTCACACCTCACATTATGAGGTTCTTGAGAAATAACTCAACAGTTTCCAGTTTTTGTTTGTTGTTAAATATGACTTATAAAATGTTAGGTCAAGAGTCTTCACTAGACTAGGCTACACTGTTTGTTTAAAGCTATGAGTAAAGCAATTTATGTGAATGTTTCCAAAGACTGTATTCCAATAAGTATTTTTGGAAACATTAATGTTGTGTTTTTTAATGAAGGCCACATTCTGAGGCTACGACACCATATGTCACATTCATTTCTGTACTGAAAAAAAAAATAAGAAAAAAAGAAAAAATAAATGGAAACTATGTTTGGCTTTTAAGTGTTTTGGAATAGTGTCTATGCATGCTTGTCATTGTTCCTTGCATGGGAGAAGAGTTCTCAGTCTGTTAATCTAGTCCACCCAATATATATTACATTCTATGGGCCTGACTCTCTTATGCCTTGAAGTGTGTGCAGTCATTTATACTCAGGTAAAGTGAATGAAGAGCTGAGGAAAAAGACTACCACTCGGAAACTTGTTTTTAAATTAATTTTCCATGAATATGTTGGCTTCAATGTAAACTTACATCTGAACTTCTGTCAGCTGAAACCAGCTTAGAACTGGGAAAAGTACTTACAATTTTTGGAAGAATAATGACAGTTTTTCCTCAAAACTATTAGCTTTTTTTCTTCAGAAATATCAGTTAGAAGCATGGCACTTGGCAAAAATTTTGAATTGTTCTAACTGTGTACTGTATTGCTTCTGACTGGTCAGTGTTTTGTGTGTTAGTGGTTGGGATGTGGTGGAATGAGCTGGAGACCTGCAGGAAAAGGCTTTTGCCTTTCTCAGTGCTGTATCCTACAAGTAATTCATAAGCATCCTGTAACTGATTACTTCAGCTAAGTCTTTCCTTTTTTATTGGATTCCTGTTGATGAGCTCTCAGTTTCTAACTTGTTATTAGTGACTAAACATATAGCCTAGCACTTTGTACTGCTGAAGTTCATACAGTTGCAGCCTACAAAGGCATCCATTTTTTCTCTGATCTGACAGGAATCTCCTAATTAGCATCACTTCCCAAATTTGTGTCATCCACACATTTTATTGACATACTGCATTTTTGTTTCAAACTCATTAATAAAAATTTAAATACTTTTTGGCAGCTGGATTTTTTTTTTTGTTTTAAGGAATGATTTGTGAGGGTTTCCAGGACCTCAGAGAGGTTTCTTTTCCAATTGAAATGTAAATACTTTTCTACAAATTGAACAAATATGTCTCTGTAGCACTAGTCCAGTAAAGTTCAATGGCATGACCAGGTTTTTCTGGGCAATAATGGGACACAAATAATGATGAATGATTGTGTGGTTGATATATTTTCTGGTTAAAACACATTAGCACTGAACTTGCCTGCCCATGCTACTGAAGTTTTCTGTCTAAAGGAGGGTGTTTTCCTGGGCATTTCTTCTAACGGAGAAAATAAAACAAACATGCAGCAAACAAATAATTAACTACCTCAAATATTTGGCTAACTTTAAGAGGGTTCATGCCACTCCTGTGACTGCTCATGAGAGCCAGCCCTGATTTTAATGTTACTTCACCAGAACGTTAGAAGAGATACTCACAGTGGGGTCACCATAAAGGTTTTTGATTTCTGTTTTCATCTATGTACCCAATTTTAGGATTGATACAGACATTTCTAACTGGTTGAATTTCTAGCTGCCTCGTATTTCCAGGCCCAAGTTTTTGAGCTATGTGGTGTACTGAATGTCAGAGTCTGAACTCTTCAGAAAATTGCCCATGATGGCCACAGAGTGAATGTGTTTAGATTTGGTGTTACAGAGTTCTGGCATAGGAAATAAAAACAAAAATAAACTTTTTCTTTTATTTCATAGATTTCCAATGAACAAAGAAAACAAATAGCCCCTGGGACCACAAGTGTGTTCTGTAAACTGGTGCCACGAGGCAGATATGAGAAAGATGACTGAACAGAGTGGTTGCTATAGGCCTGTAAGCACACAGGGAAATAAAATCAGTTACAAAGGTGCTTGTCAAGAAAGCCCTGAAATTGGGATGAAAAGATTGCAGAAGCGATTTCTCCACAAGGATGGCAGCTGCAATGTGTACTTCAAACACATCTTTGGGGAATGGGAGAGCTACGTAGTAGACATATTTACCACACTGGTGGACATCAAGTGGCGCCATATGTTTGTGATATTCTCACTGTCCTATGTCCTTTCATGGTTGTTTTTTGGACTAGTCTTCTGGCTGATAGCAATCCAACACGGAGATTTATTCAATGATGAAGAAATAACCCCCTGTGTTGCAAATGTCCATAGCTTCACAGGGGCATTCCTGTTCTCCCTTGAAACCCAAACGACCATCGGTTATGGTTACCGCTGTGTTACAGAAGAGTGCTCTGTTGCAATCCTCATGGTTATCCTACAGTCAGTATTAAGCTGCATTATTGACACCTTCATAATCGGAGCAGCCCTGGCTAAAATGGCCACAGCTCGAAAAAGAGCTCAAACCATTCGTTTCAGCTACTATGCTGTAGTAGGCTTAAGGGACGATAAATTTTGTCTCATGTGGCGCATTGGTGATTTCCGGCCAAATCACATGGTTGAGGGCTCTGTACGAGCTCAGCTTCTGCGCTACAAGGAAGACAAGGAAGGGAGAATGACGATGGAATACAAGGATTTGAAGTTGCTAAATGACCAGATCATACTTGTTACACCAGTGACAGTCGTCCATGAAATTGATAGTGAGAGCCCCTTGTATGGTCTAGACCGGAAAGCTTTGGCCAAGGACAACTTTGAAATCTTGGTCACATTTGTCTACACAGGTGATTCAACAGGAACTTCACATCAGTCAAGAAGCTCATATGTCCCCAGAGAGATTCTTTGGGGTCATAGGTTTAACGATGTCTTGCATGTAAAGAAAAAATACTATAAGGTGGATTGCTTACAGTTTGAAGAAACCACAGAAGTTTATGCTCCTCACTGCAGTGCCATGCAACTGGATTGGAAGGAGCAAGAATGGAACCGAACTGAGAAGACACGGGTTAAAGAAGCAGAGACATCAGCACCAGACATCAAGTCATTTAGTACTAACCAAAAGTCATTTAGTGCGGTTGCCCTCATCACCAGTTGTGAAGATCCAGAGGACCCAGTGACAGCTGTCAATGAGCTTTCTGGAGAAGTTTCTTATCAGAAAGCAGCTGTGACTTTAAGTAGGGTATCAATAGAGTCTCAAATCTAGCTTTTTACTGCAATTAAATTCACTTCCAACACATTCCCCCAGCATAGCTTTTAGAATATAAACAATGAACTCATATGCCGAAGTATTTATATTATAAACCTCGCTGACAGCATGCCCACATTATAATACATTGCTGAGCTGCTAGAAGGAGCTTCGTACTGGTTAGCGTGGGTATCAGTAACAGATCAGCATTGGCACAAGAAAACAGCTTACATTTGGGTTGACTAGACAGCTACTGTATTTGAGCAAACTTATTGTAAACTTTATTACCCTGCAGGGACCGATGTTGGACATACCCAGAGAAAGATAATGATCTAGGCAGGGAACAAAAACAGTGCAATGTGCCCTCTAGGTCAGATTTTTCAAAGCTGCCTAATTTATTTGGAAGACCAGTTCCCAGTCCTTCCAGGAGACTCTGAGACTCACCCATCATCACCACCATTGATTGTGATTTCATTGCAATTGCACCTCTCCAGCAGTTCGGATGAAGCCCCCGTCCTGGGGTTACATTGGTGAATCTATGGGGCTGTTTTTGTAGGAGAACTGGCAAGGATAACCGAACTTGGTATTACTGGGTAGCTTTGGAAACTTGCTTACACCCTGCCTACTATGGGAACCTGGAGAGCTTTTCTCATTTCCTAGTCATGAGCCATTCCCAGAAGTGCCACTCCCTCAGCAGCTTGAGGTATGTTAGCTGGCTTGAGGCTGCATAAAGATTTTGTTACATGGCTCTGACGGTTTGGAGGGATGGCCAAACTGGCTCATTTGCACCATTCAGAAATCAAAATGAGACCTTGAGTTTGAAATCAAAATCAGCAAAATCAGGTTGAGCTTCAGAGAGAAGATCATGTTTATAGAGTGAACTGCGCAATATTTTAAATCAAAACGTCTTGCATTTCACATCAGCCTTGCTTTTTTTAGCATATTATGCTTCTTTAAAAAGACAAAGATCAATCTGAAGACCAAACAATATGATTTTGTCAAAATGAAATATTTTTATTCATCTGAAATGACTGTGTAAAAATCATCCTTCACAGAGAAATTCCACACACTCAGCTGTCAGCTCGATTTGGAAAAAAAAGGACAAGGTTAATGTTTCGAATTTGTGACATGGAAGCTCCACAGTCTGCACATCTCTGTAATGATTCAATAAGCAGTATCTCATCATGCCTTTTTTCCCCTGATGATTCCAGTTAATTTGCATTGTGTTTAATTATCATGCTAATGTGCAAATAATTATCTCTGAGTTTGTGGTTGCCTAAAATGGGTTTATCTCACCTGATCTCAGCCATCAAGAAACTGTTTGCCTACTGGTCGAGGCTCTCTGTGGTTACTGGAACTCTTCTTCTGTCTTCACAGGGGGGTTCATCCCATATTACTCTGACTTTTTGGGGAGCTGATGGCAATAGGATGTGTTTATCCTGGAAATGTTCATCCCTCTCCATTTATTGTTGAAGGAGATGAGATGACTGTTGTGGAAATGCTGGCTAACTTTAGGCTGCTAAAATTAGGTCTGACGAGTCATTCACATCATCCTGACTAATTAAAAGTTTTTATAAGCTCATCACGTTTAATGAAGAAAAATAGCACGCTGAACCTTCTTGAAATTTACTCCACATGGTAGTAATGTTGCAGTATTTTAATGTATCTCACATTTCTTTTTTGCTAGCACTTGTCTTTGGGTATATGTGATCCCTTTAGGTAAAACCAAGCATATTAACAAGCCTGGGGGGAGGTGGTTATTCTGAAGCTCATTAATTAGCCTATTTTACATGCTGAATCATCAGCAGCATCCATCTGTAACTGCAGTAGAAAATATCTTATTGTGTCCTGGATTTGAGCACTGGCAGGCATTGGGGAAATAATCTAAAAAAACTGGAAAGGAATGTAGGAAAATGGATAAGGGTCTCAGTACTTATGTGGTGTTGGAAAAAAGACCATCCGGATTGTATAAAATAGAATATAACCTTCAAGACATGAAGTAATCCTTCCACACTCCTCTGTCTTTGAAAGATCTTGGCTGGGTGACTTTATTCGACGCTGGGCACTGCACTGAAGGAAAGACATGGAACCATTTGAAGAGAATACAGAGATCTAGAAAACATGTCAGAAGAAGTAGGGAAATAACTGAAGGTGTTTCAGTCCAAAAAGGGGCTAGGAAACATAGAAACAGTTCTCAAACACAAAAATTGCAATTCAAGAGAGAAGGATAATCTGTTGCCTGTATCTGGTGGGTAGGACAGGAAAATATGGGCTTAAACCAAAGCCAAAGAGATTGAAGTTAATTAGGAAACACTGTCATAAAGAAGGCAAAGCACCAGCAGATCTGTGGGGTGTGTTATCTCTGTGGTGGTGCCTCTCAGGATCCTGTTGGAGAAAATGTCGGTGAGGAGTGATACAGAATGGTCAGCCTTGCCTTCAACTTTCCAACCCTTTTTTTTCTGTCATCTTATGATTTTCAGAAACAGGGAATGTCTAACTTGAAATCTGCTTAACTGCTCACTTTACGGGTACTTACACATGTGTGAATATTTGCTTAGTTATATGGGTAAAGCTAGTCAGAAAGTTGACATACTCCTGAGATATGTAATCAAGATGCCCAAAATATCTTCAAAAGCTTCATATTTCAAGTGCTGTTTGTAAAAAGTAGTTTCCCTTATCAAGCTGTGAATCCCAGCTGCCTTTCCCTCTCCCAGTTATGTACGCGTGAGCCTCTTGCGGTGTAGAAAATTCTTTCCTCAGAATGACTTTCCTGTAAGTGAAAGTACCAGGAGTCTGATTTAGCATTTTGTCACATGCTTCTTGGTATAGATAGACATAAATACGTGAGCATGTATAGTAATGTATGCTTTGGCACATAAGTCAACCACTAACTGATGAGGGTCAGGAAGAAACTTCTCTCCTGGGCATGTTAATTCATAACAGGCTACTATACAGTTTCGTCTACTTTTATCTACAGCATCTGATACCAGCCAGTGCTGGAGACAGGATACTGGTTGAACCACTGGTCTCAACCAGTCTGGCTTTTTCTGGGTTTCTCTGTTTGATATTTTAATTTCATGTATCACAGTATAAAAACTATGTATAATAACGTATAGTAAAGCATGCATTGCATTTTTATGACTAAAGACACAGAAATAAAGACCATGCCTCTACCACACACCTTGTGAGAGCACATTTTACTTTTCCTCCCTTTAGCCACAGTTTTAAGCTTCCATATCTTATGCACTAAGAGATCATGGAAAGATTTATAAGGTGCAGAGTAGTCTTGACTGTAAAAGATGCCAAATCACAACCCACAAAGTTATAAATACATCCCGTGGAAGCTTCTTAGTGTGAACTCCATTTGTTTGCAGGAATGAGCCAAACAAACCTCGCTCAGAGACATACACACACATGCTTCTGCATGGCAGTGTCACCCAGAGCTTGCATACCTAACCTGCAACCTCCTCACCTGATGAAGGATCTTTGATAGCTCCAGGTGGATAAGACAGGAATGGACAGAGATATAGAAGGGATAAACAAGCACACAAAATATGCAGACTCCTTCCATAACTATCATTTAGGTAGGGCCTGATTGTGCTCTTGGTAGAGCCAGTTCTTATATCTTCCTTGCCTAGGAGAGGACCTAGGAAAGTCTTGCAGCACACTGGTGTACAGCAGCTTTGGGTTAGTAGGATGGAGAATCTTCCTCACTCATCTGCTCTTTCTAGATGAGGGTGCTTCCCAAGGATTTCCATTCTTTTTATTCATCCCCATTGCAGTGCTGAGCAATGCAAAAGCAAGAAAGCCTCTCAGAAACATAACAAAAGTAATAACACGTGCATCCTCCCAGCAGTAAGGCAGACCTAACCCTTGAGTCATCCCTAAGGAATGGATGAAAGTGCCCACCACTCCAAAAGTAAGTGTCTGGCTGCATTCTGGGCTGTTCAGTGAGCTGTGAGCTGAAGCAAAACACAAGTACCCTCCCGCTCTCCCAGAGCATTGCACATGCTCCTTGGGTCTTCAGAAGGCCAATACATCCGGTCAAAGTTGAGCAGCTTCTTCCCAGCCACCAAGAAGCAGCAATCAGCACTTATTCCTGCCTCAGCTAGAAGTCACTCGCCTGTTCCCATCTTTTCCACAAAACTTAGCAGATGAAGCAAAATTTTAACAACAAAGAGAAAATACAAACCACTTTGCATTGGACTCCTGTATCATGATTATAGCCACATCTTGGTTATTTTCTCTTGGAAAGTAGCACTGTTGTGGGTCAAGATTAGTTTATGTGAAAGGGAATATAATAGGAGATTATTATATAATTTATTTTTCCAGCTTTGCCTAGCACTGTTCATTAAGGCATCTGGCATTTCCTTCCCTGTTATCATGTATCATTTAGTGCATATTTTCTGTGAAGTTGATTTTCAGATGTGGGACATAATATTTATCCCTTGTTTCTCCCACACTGTGCAGGAGGTCTGGCTTCAGCTGCCTGCCTAACTTGAAGCATTATGGTTACACAGCTACACTCCCTTCAGGAAACAACAGGTACCTTTCAGGGGATGAGAAGTGTTTGTGTGGGAAGAAAAAATTGCTTGTAAGCTTTTTTTAGCTCTTAAATCTTTGCTGGTTTTGAGCTGGGAACCTGTAAACAGAAAGAGTTGGTGTGTCTGTGGTGGGCCTAAAAGGCCCATTTAGGGAAGCATCTGACAACAAATTGACTTCCAAGCAGACAACAGAAAGCACGACAGAAATGAAACAAAAATGAGACA
Source organism: Aegotheles bennettii (assembly GCA_013398125.1). NCBI lineage: Eukaryota > Metazoa > Chordata > Aves > Caprimulgiformes > Aegothelidae > Aegotheles > Aegotheles bennettii. Next base: position 369,967 of record VZRW01005550.1, read on the forward strand.
AGGAGCAGTTACAGTTTTAGTCTGGGCTGAAAAATGTGCATCCATGTTTTTATGGGGGCCTAAAATCACAACACGGGGGGTACTTCCAGAATGTATTCTTGGGATCAGACCCTGTAAGCTGAGGAGATGATGGGGGAATGATGTAAATATCAGGTAAAAAAAAACAGAATGAAGTTGGGTAATTCTGTTTCGGGCCCGTGTTGCTCCTTGGAAAGCTGTAGCAGTGACATTGCCACCTGTCAGCTCATACTCGTTTCATGCTCCAAAGTTACAAACGCCCAAGAACATCCCCGACCCAGATGTGTCCCCAGCATTCTGTATCCTTCTGGCCCAGCACAACCACGACATCAGATGCGACCACCAGCAGGCTTCATCTTTTCCAGGCACTGACCACCTTGCACTCAGCTCCACGGCCTCCACAGTCCCATCTCCCGCAGCTCTCTCAGACCCGCATCCCCCGCAGCCCCCGC
>VZRW01005550.1:370640-381448 GCA_013398125.1 Aegotheles bennettii
TGGCTTCCCAAGAACATCCGTTAGGAGAAAAGCGGCGTGAACTCGAACGGGCGCCTCACGCTTGGCCCCCAGCTCTGCTTCTCCGTTTCCAGCGCTCCCACCTGAGAGCCGCCACGACCCGGGAGGCATCGCCTGCTGTTCTCACGGCCGGACTCCCTGGACTTTCTTAAAGGGCACCTAGAAAAGCGCTGCTATAACCACGGCACAAGCGGAGAACCTGCTGTCAGCGAGCTCCTGCTATTGCCTGACCATCCTAAGCCAAACGTGGGACCAGAGGTTAGGGCTTCCTCTCACTGCCTTCTCAGGCTCACTAGAATAAATCAAACTCAGAAAGTGAATGATTTAGGTATAAAAATTGATTTGACATGTGCTCCATCAAGCTGATTTATTCTATATCATTCCTTTTTATATATAGAAGCAAAAGCTGAGAGGTTGCTTGATTTGCCAGCTTAGGTATATATAGCCAGTCCAAACTGGCTACACTCCACCAGGAACTTTTCAAATAGGGCAATGATCTATTTGTGGCCAAAGATACTTACTTCAAGAGGTATCAGTGACAAGAAGCAAAAAGCTGCTTGTTTGTTTGGACCGGGGAACATGTGTGCGTGTAGAAAGGCAACGCTAACGTTTATTATGTAAAACTACACACAGAAGGGCTCCAAAATAGAAATGCCTTAATAATTATCTCACATTCAGTGCCATGTCCACTTCTGAACGCACATTTTCCATTGAACAGCTTCGTGCGTTCTCTCACGCATGGGAGTAGCTCCAATTAAACATCTGCTGAACCATCTATATCATCATCCTTCTTCACATCCTTTCTTCAGACTCTCCTTCGCAGCCGCGTGTGTAGGAAGCTCCACAACTGTCAGGCAGCTGCTCTGCTGTGACTACTGGGCATTGTATTTCTTCCTCGTGTTTCCCCATCTTTGATCGCAGGCTGTCTCTCAGACTTGCTTGACAGGGGAGGGACTATTTTTGGTCTGATGTTCATTCGGCATGATTCCTGCTTAGTCCAGGTGCCAAAATGAGCTGACAGCATTTATGTGACCGTTGTACAAAACTGCAGTAGAGTAGAGACTGTCCCAAAGCCTCCCTGATACCACTGCTCTGTGCTGTGGCTTGGTGAAACACCCCTGTTGGGTGTCCCCAGCACACTCTTCTGATAGAATTGCCTTTTGGGTGTGTCATAAATTTTCAGATTTTGACTGAGAAATCTTTAGTTGTGAGAGGCACGCCCTAAATAGGGCATAAAAAGAGGAGTTACACATAAAGGGGTAGGTGTAATTTCATTTCAATCTCCAAGTGGAAATCGGAAAAAGACCCTAGTGAGTGTACTCTAGGAGAAACCTTCCTTGCCCGCCCAGGTCAAGGGCCTTACTCATGTTAAGTAAATGTGACCCCACCAATTTCAATGGGACATTTTCAAGAGTGACCTGTGGTAGGATGTGAGTTGGGAAACAAAATTTGGTACGTACTTTATGGCAGTTGTTGGAATTACTCACTGTATATCCTGATTAAAACCTCTTTTCTTCAGTGATCGCTTTTCCCATAGGCAAAAAGTCCACCTTTCTTTTGTCACTTGTTTCATCTGTGAGGGTACAGCAGAGTGCCACTCCTGAGTTAGAGGGCCCATGTTTTGTCTCACTGGGTCCTCTTTCTCTTTCCTCTCATTTTATCCTTCTTTATGGAGAAATTCAAGGCAAAGCTATTAAATATAGTCCTTCCCCATCATAGTTTAGTTGCCAGAACAGCCCACAAAACATCAGCCCTGCACAACTCCACACACAAGCAGCCACAAGCTGTTTCCCAACACCCTCCAGCAAACCTACGCTGATAGTACAGAAAACCAAAACCACAGACTTGATATGGTCTATCCCAGAGATATGAGGGATGATTTGGAAAGCCTTAGGCTGGCATTACAAATCCTCAGGAAGCTGAGTGTGAAGCTCTAACAGCGAAACTCACAGAAGAGTGAAAGTGTTGCACGTGAGTGTATGTCTGCACATGTGGATGTGGGACTGCAATAGTTCCCATCATTTTAATCACTTTCCCATCCTCTTAATAAAAGGGGCAGTGCCTGCCAATTCCATCTCAGGTTTCGTCCCTCAGAAATATGTGCACTTTCACCAGCCGTATATTTGGCCCAGGGTAATTACTATAGTGCTAATTTTACTTGAGATGATGAAAGTGCTGGAACAACCTCACCATATAAAGGGAGGAGACACATACAGCTGATCCAGTCTTCTGGGTCCTTTTTTGAGCAAAGGAAGTCATGACTTTGACTCGTAGATTTGTTCCTTAGGGAGGCTTCTTCTTACAAGAGTTAGCTGACACACAACTGAGGCTGGAGAAGAGCGAGGTCAAGGATACTTATGTGTTGGAAAATAAAAGGACCGAGTACTGAAGTGTTGCCTTGTAGTAAATTACCTTGTACAGATTAAATTACTCAAGTAGATCTGCTTCATTTCTTTACTCTCCTGTGAGAGAAGCCACTTCCAGACACCAAAAGCACACAGGTGCTTGAAAGTCTTCTATTTCTTTTGGACCTTCCAAAAAAGATTCAAAGTCAATTGACATTTCTAATGAAGATCCAGAACAGACATTTATCCTATCCAAACCAGTTCAGGTTGAAAAAATTACAGTGAAGTATGATCAGAGGAAAAGCAATTTGCCAGAGCTTGAAGAGTATGAATAATGCAAAGCAAACAGCTCTTTGCAGCATTCACTTGTGCTTTAAAATAGGCTCACTTTAATTGTGAACCCCTCTTGGCTTCACTGGTGGTTCTGGTGACCAGCATCAAGGATGGTGATTAAGGAAAGATAAGCTGGTTGGTAATTTCTAACTTCTGTAAACATAGAGGATTTATTTATTTAACAAAACACCCAGAAATGATTGGCACTGGTGGCACTTGAACCTAAGCACTGGAGTCACCCTGTCAGGAAAGATGAACAAAGCAGATGTGTTGTGCCCTGGTCTGGTCTGTTCTGCAAAGGTTTTTTATGTCACCTTTGCTGTCAGAGAGCACAAGCACCTTCCAGTACTGGAACAAGCGACATGACGAGCCTCTGTTCATTCTCTTTCTCTCTTTGTCTCTCCCTTTCTCTCTCACTCTTTACTCTTTGCCACTGATTGCCTCGACATGTGATCTCTGGCCTTTGTCAAATCAAGATAGTCAGAAGCTGGGTGCTGAATGTTCCCTCTGCCTGAGCATGTTACCCATGGTCTCAGTAGGCACTCGGATCCCAAGTGAAGTGTGTGCTTAGATTAATGTGAAATATGTATCAGAGTGCTGCTCTCAATAAAGGTTTTCTGGCCTGAAGCCTCCAAGGAGGGATGTGGTCTTCATGTGACCAGCCCATCTTCTTTGTGAGCTATGAACCTGTGGCAAGATCCTGCAAATTGCTTTACGCCAACAACAAACTGCAGAAAGTGCTAACTCATGCCAGCCTGGGCTGCAAACAGGGAAGGGACTGCCAGCGAGCCCTGCCCCCTCCCAGGCACCCTGCTCTCTGCAGCACCCATTCACCAGCAGGAAGAACAATCACAGCCCCAGGAAACCTCCAGGGTCCTGGGCCCTGTGATGCCACCAGCAGGCCATGATGTCACCGGGTCTCACAGTCACCGTGGGCTGCAGCAACTTTGACATTTCACGACTTTCCATACTGATTTTTTTAATACTTGATGGGAAATAGCCCAATCCTTTCTCCTCCAGCCTCTGTCACAAGGTTGCTTAATAAGGTTTGGGCATTAGCTCAAATAAAATCAGAGGATCAAAGCCAACTTTTGAAGTATTAGGGAGATTACAAAGAAACACATGGCTCATGCTTTCTGACGTGCAGCATTTCCTAGTACAGAACAGGGGAGAGCCTCCTTCTGCAGCCATCCTTTCCCTCTGTCTATACATCTTGATCAGGCCTAAACAGAGCACAGGACATGCAGTTTGGTCCAAATTTTAATGCAGGATGCCCAAAGTTGGGTGAGGAACCCTTCTTCCCCTGTACACCTGCGTATAAATAAAAGGCAGAATTTAGCCCGGAGGCACAAAATGGCATCAGAAAAGCAAATAAGCAGCACAAGATCACGATAGCAGAAGTAAGGAAGCTGTGGCATTTACTTGCTGAAGATTATTTCCTCTCTGACGACAGATTTTTCAAGGGACAGAGGTGTTTTAGTGGGTGAGCCTTGGAGGGCTGCTCCAAATAATCAGTCAAAAACAATATCAGGAAGTTTAACCAACAATTTGAGCTTGGTTTGGTTTTACTCATCTGTTCATTTTTAGGTTTGAGGGAAGTTTAGAAAGGTGCCAACTAATTTAATTTGTCCACCTCCTTCCCAGCCATGCAAGAGTTACAAATGGGGCTGGACTGCCGTTTTGTGCCAGCGATCTACTCCTCTGATTGCCAGGCTCTACTTGCTCAGCTTGGCTTCCTGACCAGGGAAGTGCAAGGCACGGAGGAGAAGAGATGTTGTAATGGCCATGAAAGGTCTCGATGCTCTCCCGATCAAGGTGGGACTGCTTTACATCAGCTCTAGCAGCTCTAGGACCCTCTTTGGTGCACCTGCAGACCTAGTACCAGAATTGCTGTGTTCAGCCAAAGCTGACAGTGCTTTGGAACAGCCAGCACAAACACTCGTACAATCACCCGGTCTCCTATCAGGGAGTGGCCTGCGCCGCTGCCATCAAGATGGAAGTTCACATTTGATGTAAATGGGCACAGTGCTGGCTCCTCAGGAAACTGAAGCTTGTTTTCTACTGTGTTTTTCCTTCCACAATGGCCAATGATCTAACTCTCTGTTTTTAGCAAGGTTTATTTGCACTCCAAGAGAGAAAATAAACTCTGATATTGTCATTTACATTGTGGCCATGGACTCCAGGCAAATTCTTATGTTCTGGTACAAACTGATAGAAAACACTGAGAACATTTGTATCTAAGTTAATATACTAAAGGAAAAAGTGTGACAAAGTAAGGAGAGCAATAGTTTATGTGATGTTGACGCAAACCGGATGCTTCTGAGTTTGTGAATGCCATTTTTATTGGATTGGATACACTGGTAAGTAATAAAGTTCAGTGATAATAAATGATCATCAGCAGAAATGCAATATGCACACTGCAATGCAGAAAAACTACGTAGGGTTTTAATAAAGGTTCTCTGAGTCACTTCTGGTTATAGTGTTCTGCTGTTGGAAGCAGGTTTCATCATGTACCCATGTATTTCACATGATGTTTCTCTCAGGACCTACCAAATGTCACCTGAGAAAGCGAAGCTGCCCAACTTGAATCACTTTAGTGAACCAAGTTGTGTAATACAAAGGGGTCAGTGGGAGAGCTGCAGAAAAGGCATGCACTTTGCATTGATTTTGCTTAGAAAAGATGAGAGGTTTCTAGCTCTTTCTATTGCAACGGACTTTTTGTTCTTTCTTGCCACTCCCTTTCCTATTAGAAATTGTCCACATTTCTGCCTATGGTGGCACACAGATGGTGACAAAGTCCGAAGCAGATCTCTGCTTCATCCCTCCTCTTAGAGTCATGGTTAGGTTAGAGGAAATGTGGCTCTGTAATCATAACCCCTTCCTCATCCCTCACAGAATACCAGAAGGTAGGTTGCCAATATTTTTCCCTAACCAGAATGCTGCTGTGTCAAGCAGGTTGGTGATAAGATGATGGCATGGAAGCAGACCAGAAACATCCCCTTACCCCCTGCAGCTCTCCCTACCCTCACACCCTGGCTAACAATCGTTTATAAGGATCAACTCATCAAACTCTGATAACCTCCAAGGAAGGAGGTCGAGGTTTCATTCCTGCCCACAGTGAAGAGACTCATTCACTGACTCTGAGCACAGTGGACTCTGCAGATGAAAGTCTGGAAGTTGGCTGAGCATCACGTGGACTTTTGAGCAAGTATGTGACTTGACTAGTGACAGCCCACAGTAGGCTACTCATTTAAAAACTGATTTTAAAAACTGATTAATATCTACCTCCACGAGAGCCCTCCTGCTTACATACAATATTTATACAAGCCAAAGTTTGCAAGCTAGAGAAATACAAAGATACTCTTACCCTGTTCTGTTCAGCTGAACATGAGCCTATCCTGATTTTAGAAAATCTGGCAGGCCGGTAACACTAGCAACTGAAGCTGTAAGGAAGAGAATGAAAGTGTAGTCACACAGTTTTCTATGTGTAAGCTGCTGGCTCTTAACCCTTTTCCTTCCAGGAATTGTCAAGTTCCCTATGTCGGCTCCATGGGCATGTTCTCACCACTCTGGCAAGTTTTATTAACCATTAACTCCCTTTCCCTTGAGATACCCAAAGAATGGGAACTATAAAAGGTCATTAGATAACTTTTACAGGAAAATATTAGCCTTATTAATATGTAATTACTTGGTCAGTTTTATCACTCATATCAAGGTCCTTCTCATTAATCCAGACATATGTTCCTCATTGCTGCCTTTGAGGACGAATTGCCACAGATGACTGAGAGCTGGACAAGGAAAAATAAAGAATATTGCCATGTCACAAATGATGCTAGATGGCCCTTCAGCTTATTGCATTTCTGCAAGATCATCCGTAATCCTAAATTGTGAAAATAAATCACTAAATGGTAATACAGCTGACTTGCTACAGCAGGGCTTCAAGAAAATAGAGGAAGGTCAAAGTGTACATTAAATAACCCTGCAGAGGTAGGTATGTGCTGAGAGAGCTCACTTTTTACCAACAGATATGTATCATACTTTATTGGGTCTGAAAGTTTAGCTGGAAATGAAACATCGTTTAAATTATGCATCTTTAATTTATCGAGAATTGAACCACATGGAATATAGAGTTGGAAATAAGTTTTCTTTGGCAGAACTTCCTGGGTTGCTGCTGAATTGCTACTTATATACAGTTACTGTTAGCTATGGATTGTTGTTTGTAATTCATTATTTCAGGATTTCTTCACCTTGCTTCCCACAACCACCGTCTGCAGTAGCAGACTGAAAGTATATACTTTTTTTTTTTTTAATATAGTCACTGGCTGGTGATTTGACTTCAGAGTAAGACAGTCTTAAATCTTAAGCAAAGATTTTGGACACCAAATATCTGGGAAAGAAAGAAAAAACTGTGAATGGTGTGTGAATTCCACTACTCTCAGATATATAAAACAATTCAATTTCCCATGTCATATTTCACCCCTGTTATGAACAAACACGTTATCCAATATAACTGTGTCACTGGCTGCACATCTGTATATCCTATTTGCTTGCAAAGTACAAAATGTATTTATTTGCTCTCTCAAGTCTTATCAAACATGTAACCATCTTTCTGTGGAATTTTCATTGGATTTACCCATTTCTTCTGTTACAAATATGGTTTAATTTTTCCTTGGAGATCCCAGCATTAGACCTATAAAGATCCAGTTAATGTCTAAACCCCAGGGGTTTACTGTGAATGGGAAAACCACCTTTTCCTGATGAATTTTTTCCAGTTGACTTAATGGTTAGAGAAGAAAGGCTAACTTATGCCAGTTTACATGCGTGGAAATGGTGAGACCAAAAAAAAAGCCCAACACGTTATTTATGGCATTTCTTCTCATCTTGTGGAAACCGACTGCTTTGATTCTACCAGACCATGTTTTCCTTGCAAGTACAATACAATTAAGCTATTTTCAGCTGGCAATAAAATCCTTGAGAACCAAAGCAGATTTGGCTGCTTTAAGAGAAGACGACTAATGCAATCTGATAATTAGTCATTTCACCGCCAAGACAGAAAAAGCAATTTAATAACATCTCCCGTGCAGTAAGACAGGGGCTAAAGCCTCTGGTCCCAGCTGGCAAGGACTATGCCTGCAATACAACTCTCAAATTTGCTTCCACAGGGCATCTGCAGATCCCTGCAAGACTGAGGGACAGGATGGTTCTGATGGGCAAAGGTGAGAACGATGCCAGGAAACAGAAAATATGGGGAGAAAAAGCCCCTTCTTTCACCAGTATGACCTGGCTGAAATTTGCCTCAGAAAAAGCATCCTCCTTTGTCTCAGGCTCCTTTTTCATACCTCCTACACTGGTACGAAACACTAATGTGCTGCCTTCCCAGAGCCCTTCTTACCCTTTGATATCATTTCTTCTGTAGATAGCAAACTTTGCCTTGAAAACTCCTCAGCCTATGACCATTTCAAGTAGCTCTTCTAACATTTCCGTCAGGAGGCTCGGCAGTGAGACTTCTGCAGCTAGACTACCTCAAATTAGAAAACCATTCCCTGAGTGAAGAAAAACAAACTTGCTCTTGAGGGTTAAGTTTTCAGCTGTCTCTCACCCTCTTTGTCCTGGCTTGTTGCAACAGGAAAGGATTTTTTAGAAACTTTTCTTGTAACTTCAACTTCCCTGTTGAAACACTTCTCTTGCAGTCCATGCAGTTGAGAGACGGCTTTGCTACGGTTCTCATTATCTGTGTAATAGATAAGATCAATATTTCATTCTAAGAAGAGCTTTCTGGGCAGAGTTGCTCTGACTTTAAGAAAGCTGCAAAATAGTCGTGAGGTATATGCTTTACCCTTCCTCAGTATGAAATGTTACATGGCTTGACCTGCAAGTCTGTACTGCTATGAATGAGTCTTACTCATTTTGGCCGATCTGGGATCTCTGGGTCTAGCAGGTCTGTAAGCTTTATCAGTTGGTTTGCATGAGTAAAGGCTGAGTAAGAGTCTACAAGGTCAGGCTGTAATCTGTAATATCTTGTGGATGTTGTGCAGAGATTTGTCAAACTCCCCCCCCGCCCCCCCCCCGTGAACGCCGTGTATTCTCAGCAGAGCATCTCTTAGCAATAGTGGATCACAGCTCTGCTTTATTTCACTTACATACAGATGAGCACATACTTCTTCAAGGTGGGTCAAATTATTGCTTTTTTAGCAGTTCATAGGAAGCACTCACACACTCAGAGGAATGAGAGAATTTTTTTTAATCTGATATAGGTACATGAACTGTGCAGTATTTGTGCCTATGGCTTTCAAAACCTGTGGATTTTATGATCTTTGCCTTACTGAATGAAGAAAATAATTGCAGTTATTCCCTCTTACAGATTTTTTTTCCAGATTTGCCATTCATAAGGAACTTACCTGTTACAGGACTTTTCTTCCACTTAAAAATGAACAGAACCACCCAAGAATAATTCATAAGAAATAAGATTGCCCAACATGCCAGATTGCTCAATATACACACTTGCCTTTTCTTCTCCTCTCGCCATCATGCAGATTTTCGGTATCCTGCACACAGAACACTGGGGACTTTTAAAACCAGCTCCATTGTATTTGTTGCTGCAACACTGTGGTGCTTCCTCATTCAGAGTATAGGGAACTTGGCAAATACTGTAAGCGTCAGTAGTGGCAGTCAGTGAAAATTGTTCTGCAGCAATATGAGGAGTGTGTTCCTAAAGCCTTTACTCCATGAGAAAGCATTTGGGTAAAGGATTTTCACTGAGTATTTAAGGACAGGCAATGTCAGAGTTATAAACATACGAAACACAAGAGGAGGAAGGCAATGGTTTAAGCAACTGCAAGTGAGTGCAGGCACTGGCCTTGCTGTGGAAAATAGGGAATCATATTTAGAGCTGGACATTGTAAGGAAGGACATTACAATGTTCTGGACATTGTAAGGGAGCTCTCTGGAGGACAGTGGCCAGTCCACTTGGACTAGTCTATCCCTCAGGAGCTCCAGGCAGAAGACCCGACTGCTGATTAACACTGTCTCATCCCAGAAGCATTGCCAGCACCCATTCTCCGGGTGTTGCAGAGGTTACCGTTGCAGCCTTGGGTTGTAATTCAAGATGTTCAGGCCAATTTCTAAAGCCTTGCTTGGTCTGCAACCCTTCCATTCAGCAGTCCCCTTCACTCTTAGTTTTCCAGCACACTACACAGGGCTCCTTGATGCATTTCAGCTGTTGGCACTCGGGAACTCAGCTTTCTGAGGGCAGCAGGAGAGCATTGCAGCAGCGGACACCTGCCTCGGAAACTAACACCCCTGCACTGTCCATCAGAGCTGGAGTTTGGCAAACTTCAGAGTGTGCTTACAAGGCTGTTTTTGTTCCTGCAAGGCTCCCAGCCAGACATTTCATCCTTGTTTTCTTTGTCTTAGGCCACGTCCACTGCAGGGAGGACAAGCTATTAAAAATCATTTTGATTTCTGCATATTTCAATAGCGGCCAGTCAGCATGCAGATCGAGTGGCCACAGGTGGGCTATGAAACAAAGAAATGGATCCTACCTACTGCAGCCAGGGCAGATACTTCTCTTGCTTCCAGCCTTGCTCCAAAAGATTCTCAGTTCAGGGATCAAAGCTCTGTGATTTCAGTGAAAGAGGAGGATGTTTGATAGTGGTGCTGCCGTAGGTTTGACTGGCTTTTAGTGCATGTTAGGGTCAGACACTTGTGATGAGACCCTGCATCTTCACATTTCTCTTCACTGAAACAAAGAAAGGAAGAAAGAGAACAGAACTACACTCTCTCCGGTATTTTTCCTTACTACACGGGGCCTCAGACAGTAGCCCGAGACAAGAAAAAACTGGAGCGAGTGGGCATACAGATCCCACACGGGACCTTCCCAAGTTCCCAGTAAAGTTTTGCAAAAACCCTTCTCGCCGGGGGGGATACCCGTGGCAGGTGCTGGGTGCCCAGGGGGACAATCGGAGCGCCCCGGCCCGGGGAACGCCGCAGCGCTGCCCGCCGTGGGGTAGCGGGCGCCGGGCGCTGCCTCCCCGCAGAGCCGAGGGGCTGCGGCCCCCCCTCCCCGCGCACCCTCCGGGACCCTCCGAACCGCGTATCCACCGCCCCCACCCG